>MU228515.1:1684008-1702380 GCA_018584345.1 Thuja plicata | reverse complement strand
TCATCAATCTCCCCCTTTGACATTAGTATCAAAAACATGATATGTGCAACATAATGAATGTATTAGTATGTACACCTGTGTATACTTCTTCCTTAGTCATTTGAATGACTCCCCCTATGTATATGCCGGTAAGTGTAAGTATATATACATTTCCTTATGTATTTTTTTCCCCTTTTTTGATATATTGTACATAACTATCTTTACATATGTGTTCCTTCTGTACATATAATATACATACATTTATATTCCTCCTTTTTTGATAATAAAGGTAAAGGTACTTACATCTTGTCAAAAAGGGGGGAATGTGAGGACTTGATCTCCTCCATCATCTTTTCCCATTTATCCTTCAGAATTTCTAGAGCCATGTGCTCAAGTGATATCCTTACATGTATATCATAGATGATGTCTACTACAGACATCTCTGAGGTTGCAATTAAGTTTCTGGCTTCAGAAATATGTTGTTGTAGGAATAGTAAGATTAGGCAAGATGTGTGCCTATAGTTCGGTAATCTCACCTCTTAATTGTGTTTCAGCATCCCATATTTCTTTCCTTATCCTGTTAGCCTCAATGACTTTATCATGATGCACCTTGATACTATCTGCATTTGAGGTTAGGCTTTGTGCACTAGTTGTGACATTAGAATCTATTTCTACTAACTTGTCACTATTTTCTTTTGTAAACTTTTCAAGTGTGCACATCTTTTGAACTAAGGTAATTACCTCAGCAATCATTGGCTCTAATTGGTCAGTTAGTTCAGAGAGCTTTACCTTGTTCACTGCCACTTCTTGGCTAATCTTGTCAATTAACTTGTATTGATACTTTTTCTCTGCTTGTTCTTCCATAGCTTGTTATGCATCTACATTCTGGTTTGTGATGGCGTTGGTAAGAATAGCTATTTGCTCCTTAACTATAGCATTTTGTTCAAGTTTCACCTCACAAACAAGTTGTTGTAGAATGTCTCTTTCCTTGTCAAGTGTCATTTCTTCCCTATGTTCCTATATCATTTTCTTTTAAATGGATTTCCTTTGACATAACACTCCAAACTCTTGAAGTTTATTTGCATCCAAAGTAGTAATATCCTAGTTTGGGACTTCTATTACTTCATCCATTGTGATAGCCAAGATATCTTTCTTCAATGCTTTCTTCTTCTTCTTCTTCTTTGGATGGGTGGAAAATTGATGTACTACCATTTGTAAATGTTGAGATTGGGTTGACTTGGTAGGTGAGGGTCGAGAAGATGAAGCGTCTTATTTCTATTCTGAGTCCATCGGCTAGTTTTGTGAAGACGTCTCCTCATTGGACTCAGGTGTATCAACAAATATATCTTATTTTTGCTTAGTGCTTTCATCCTTCTTTACTTCTTCACTCTTATCTTTTTCTTCACCCTTTCTCAATGTATCCTCAGTTTTGTTATTTTCTTCTTTGTTATGTTCATTAGAAACTTCTTGCTAAGTGTCGATTACATCTTTCATTTCTGTATCTGTATCCTTTTGAGTATTGGATGCATCTTTGTTTTCATCATTACCCATGTCCTTGGGTATATCATCAACTTTCTTAGATGATTTTTCCTAACTTGATTGAATATCAATAGCATCTATTAATATATTCATGTTTGTCAGTGTATCGACTGTTGCAGTGTCAATAGTTGAATCATGTTTGTCAGTATTTCACTGCGCAATATTTATATATTCATCATTTATATCGTCAGCTAAATTACCTTTTATTGTTAACTCTTCTTTGGTAACTTCTTCATCATCTAAACTGATGTGAATCAGACTTGGTGGATTTTGACTCTCTTCACTTTGAGTGTGGTCAAGAGTAGTGTCTGGCCATACTTCATCTACAATATCAACCTATTTTTGGCCGGTTATTTGAATTTCTTCACTGTCTAACTCAATTGTTGAGTTATCTCCCTGAGTGACGGTTTCCTTCTCATAACTGCTCTCCTTAGTAGGATTGAGTATCTTGAACCATTTATCATGAGCTTCTTGTTCCAGCTCTATAAACTTCCCTTCAAGAAGCTTGTATGCTCTCATTTTGGGTGAGAATGTTTTCTCATATTTCTCCATGATTTCATTTATTTCTTCCTTTTTTTGATTCAGGAGGCATAAGAGTAACAAGTACTCTTTCTCTTATATGTTTCTCCTCATGGAGTGCAAATGTGTACCTAGAAGATAATCTAATTAACAGTTCTTGTGGTACATCACATGTAGTGAATTGAAGTGGGACATAGTAGTGTCTGTACATTTTAGCTATAATTGCATCTTCAACTTTATTTTGTCCTACGGAATCCCATTTCAACCATTTCTTAATCTTAGGATGTGCAATAGATGAGGCTTCTGAAATGTACTTATATATTTGATTAATGTTTTCAGGAGTTGATGTTTTCTTTGTTGTTTCCTTTGCTTGTTCAATTGCAGTGTCAAGCTCATCCATAGCTGAATCCTCTATATCCTCATTTTTTTGAACAAATTTCCTCCTTTTGGTAGGTTTTCCAACTGGTTGTTTTCCCTTTGATGTTTTAGGTTTCCTCTTATACACCTTTCCTTTTACCATGGGAGAAGGAGTTGCATCCTTGTTGTCTGACTCCTCGTTCTTGACTTCTTAGGTGAAGGAGGAGGTGGTGAATCATATTGTTCTTCCTCTGATTCATTTTCCTCTGTTATATCACTAATGGGTAACAGGTCCTTGGTGATTTCCTCCTTACCCTCTTATTCCTCTTCACCTTCAAAAGATACATTCAATTTCTTTTTCAGTTTCTTCACCATTCTATTTGACTATTTTACAGCTTTCTTGATAACAAGATTTGTTTTTATCTTTTATTTGGCCTCTTCATAGGTGCCAAATATTTGTTTCTTGTTGTCTACTGGTTCATTTAGTAGTGCCTCAATGCACTCATTGGCTTGTCATGTTTTGATTTCATATTCTAACTTTGAAAGCCATGACTTCCTAGCTACTACTACTTGGATATACATGAAATCAGTATATACCATGAAACATATATTCTCTCTATGTTCCTCTATCAGATTTTTAGGAATCCTTGTTCTGGTTTTCAACATTTCCTTAATGGTTTTTAAATACTCATGCATTACATTATCAAAATTTGTTCCTAGTGATTCTATGAATTCACCTATCTGAATGGTTATAGGTCTTCTTGTGTCCCATACAAATTTTCCTATTGAAGGAAATTATTCTTCAAAGTAAAAGAATATGCACATTATGAGGGAACCAAACTTACAAGTGTTTGTCCTTGAAGATCTTATAGTGCACATGTTCTCCTCTAGTTGATGTAACAGGATCTCTGCAAGATCCATCTTCTTTCCTTGTTTGATGATCTTGTATGCTATGCTCATAGCAGTGCTAGATATGCTATTCATTATGCTTGCCTAGAAAATTTTATATCCTATTACACATGCACCAAACTTTAGTTCTACGTCGGTGATAGTGTTGACCTTGAGTGCTCTTTTCTCTGATTTAGCACCGGTTAGTTTTTCCACTTCCGCCAGGGATGGGTGCTTGTGAGCTTATGGTTTATCAATTGTAGGATAACTAGTAACTACATTAATAACATCCTTTATTATTGGCTTTGGATTATTAATCCATAGAGTCTTGTTGTGCATTCTATTGAGAACAATCTTTATCCATTCTATTTTGAAAACTTTTGGAAAATGCAGTGCATTCATGAGTCCTTTCACTTCTAGATGCTTGTGCTCATCTTTGAGGTTTCCAACTTCATCACACTGTGCCCTGTAGGCATTATCTAGGTCTAGATCTCCTATTTCCAAGATCTTGCAGTGTATATAGGACCTTACGTCCTCTACCAGCAAAAACCTAGATGGGATTCTGGAAAATGCTCTAGAATCATCAGGTTGTGATGCAATTTCTGGGTGCAACTTGTATTTGGGTTCAGCACAAGAGCCTCTACTGATAAGTTTGAATGTTTTCTTCTTATCTTCCTTAATCTTTTCAACTCTAGAAGTCGATGCCATCGCGTTGTAGAAATTTAGGGTTTTTTCATAAATCAAATAGTGCAGTCAGTGAATGTGGTTACTTACTAAATCTCTGTGATTGCCTATGAATCCTTTGAGACATTTTGAGTCTTTGTTGAGGTCGCTCTCCAATTTTCTTTGAAATCACTCTGCTCTGCTTTTCTCTGCTCAAAAATAGCGGGTGCAAAAATGAGTTCACCTATCGGGATTTTATAACTTTTGTGCCCTAAGTTATCATTAATGCTCACCAACTCATTGGTATACAAAGATTGAGTTCATCAGTAGAGGCATTCATAACATCTTCGGTGTCTATGCAAAGTGTCAGGGTTGCTAGCAGCTTTCGTCACTTCACCGATGATTTTTGGTAAAGTGGCGAAGACAGCTTTCATTGCCTCAAGGTTCACTGATGTCCATCAGTTTAAACTTAGCAACTTGGCATTTCTGTAATGACCGATACATTCTGGTAAGTAGTGCTAGCTTTTCTATGTGTATTCACTGATGCATATTTGTACCCAATTATCGATGATATTGTTTTTCAATAGTTTAACAAATAACAATATATTGCATCTTTTAATCATGCTAATGTTACAATATAAACTATGTGTAATGGAATCGATGCATAATATAACTTTTCACAATGCAGTTCCATACTTACTTGTGCATTTTAGTTGGATGTAGTGATGCCACCAAATCCATTGGATAGGGTGTCATCATTTGTATTGCTTGTTCCAGCACCTTCAGTGTTTGTGGCTTTTACGCACATCTTTTTTCTCATTCTCTTGATGTCATCAATGGTATTTCCATTGGGATATGCACTTGTATCTGTCAGTCGGTCTTTGCAATCTTTTATCACATGTCCAATCTTATGGCAGTGTAAACATGCCATACCTGGATTGGTCCAACCTCTTGACCTTCTGGTCCACTTTCTCATATAGTTGGCAGCAATATGACCATACCTTCCACATGTTATGTAGTTTACCCATGTGTTATAGTCCCAAACATATGAGTTACCCACTCTTGTTGGTTTGTAGCTTTTATCAGCTTTCTTTGGTGCCCAGGCCTTGTTGTTCTTTTTCCAACACTCCTCTTGTGTGTTCCCATTCAGCTTGTAGGTAGGACAATACTTTTCCATCTAAGTTTTCCTTTTTGGATTTGTCACTTTGGATCTGCACTCATGTGCCTTGTGTCCTTTCTTTTGACATTTGTAACAATTACTAATGAAAGTAGATTGTGCTTGAGGAATACCTTTCATTTTTCTTCTGCAAAAGTTTGAGGTGTGGTCAAGTTTTCCATAGTGATTGCATGATAGCTTCTTGGATCTTGGGGTTGTGAAAGCATTCCTTTGATTTGGTTGATTAGAAGATTCTCCATTCTCATTGTACCCTAATCCTATGTAGTTGTTGACTCTTCTCTGTCCATCAAGAAAATCATCCATCCTTTTGTTTCTATCTTCAACTTTCTTGATCAATTCATTGTGTTGATTCTGGATTTTGATTTCATGCTTCAATTTTTCATTCTCTTCTCTTAGCTCACCAATAGACTGTATTCTTTCAATGAGTTCTGTATTTAGTTTGTTTGTGTCTTGACTCATAAGAATAATCTGATTGGTAATCTCATGGTGATGCTCAATAAGTCTTTGAGTCTCTGATTCTTTCTCTTGCAGCTTCTCTATTATTTTCCTCCTATCATCAATGGCTAGTGTTCTTTCATTTTCAGATTTTCTTGCATCATTCATGACATCAATCATTTTCATCATTTGAGTCACTTGACCAATTTGCAGCATTCTCAATTGCTCGGTCAGGTGTTGATTGGCCTCATGTAGACTTGTGATCTTTTCATCTAATTGGTCTGATGCTTTACTTGATGTTGATTCTGCTGAATCAAAGTAATCTTGTATTTTTGATTCTTTGTAGTCCTTCTCATTCAGCCTAGTTTCCATAATCTTTCATCATCAAGAATTTTTCTCAAGTTGATTCTTGCCTCTTTATACTACTCATAGTTAATCTACATCTATAATTGTTCATTCTCAATAGTCTTGTCCAGTCTATACTTTTCCATTGCTCTGATCTTTTCTCTTAAGTCTTTAAGATTTTCAAGAAAGAGACTTAGCTCTAATACCAATTGTTTGAATTATATTGGAATGATGTACTGAGAGGGGAGGGGTGAATTAATACCTCTAAAACTTTTCTTGGTTAGCCCATTAACCCTTTGTCATCAGTTTGTAAATTCTCTTATCTAATTGTTCATCTTTCTTTATGCATATGCAATTATAACATAAGTTCTTTAATATGTAGCCATACAAGAAACATTCATGAAAATAGATAACACATGACACAAGATATGATATCGCAGAAGACTCCTGTTAGGAAGTAAAAATTGCGGTGTGGATAGTTACCCACAAGACTTCACTATTTTCAAATAAGAAGGGGCCAGTAAAGGATTACAATTGGTCACTTCTGATGACCTACCCTGTTAGGAGTATTATAGTGGAGACCTATTAAGATCTACTTTGTTTGAAGCTTTAACAACACTGTTAAGTGTGCACTCTGTTAAGAGATTTGTAAAGAAGGGTTAAGTCCACCTTATACAAAAAGGATTTTAGATGTGATGCACTTGTTAGAATGAAACTACATAAGTCTTTGATTTGATGATGTATGTAATCTCTTATTGTTGATAACAGATCCAATAAAGCTTCCTATGTATGAGTAATCATCTTTACATGATTGAATAATACCTTTCTCTGCACATCGGTAGCCTCTGTGTGTTCTTGATAACTAGATATAATCTGTTTCTAAACTTTACATGAATTCTGCCTTCTGCTCCTTAGATGCTCTTCACAACTATCAATAACAATGAATCCATAATTCACAATTGATTGAACATCTATTTATACTAGATTTTAGCTATGTTCTTGATTCATGCTTCGCAAGTTAACTCTAGATCCAAGGTTTACAACTTGACCTTAATCTTTAGTTAGATATGTTTTAGATCCATTAGGATGCTTTAAAACATTTACATTATGCTTGCTTGACCCTCAAGTAATGATTTAAAACAAATTAAAACTCTATAAATAGAATTACAATGCTTTATCTAACGTGTAAAAGTCAGATCCACTATTTGCGGGTTCTCTAACTGACTGTCAGTTCTGATGGTCGGGCTGCTCTATCAATCCATCAGTTTTCTTTTCCGTTGGTGTTCCTTTCTTGAACTGTTCATCGAGTATGCCTTTTTTGCTATGTCAGTTTTGTTCTCAAAACTATATCGTTGGTGATGATCTTTGTGGTATGTTATTGACCTGTCAATGATGTCCTTCTTACATCATCGGTACAACACTTGTCAGTGTTCATCAGTCAATTCCATACTTAGAAATTTTTTTGTGACACTTTGTTCTGTCGGGTATGCTTGTTGTCCGTCGGTTATGGTTGTTGTCCACCAGTTATGCTTGTACCGATGATCTCTGTCAATGTTTTTCACCAAGTGTACTAATCGAAAAACTTTAATGTCATCAATTTCAAATCTTCTCACCATTATTATAGTCTTTTTATTTCATATTTTAAGTGCATCATGTCAATATGAGAGCTACATTACCATTTGGAGAAGCAAGAAAGAGCACAATTGTCAAATTCAGGGAGTTTTCTTATAGTTTGCATTTCTTTGTCTCAATTTATTTTGTCTTTTGATGGGTTGATTGTGCATTCTATAGAGTTTGATGTTTCCTCTTGTGTGCATATTTTCCTCATTTTCCTATCCTATAGGTAGAACCTATTCTTTTTGGTCTCCATGATGCTGGCCAAAAAGACTCTTCTTCGTAGCTCTTGCATTCCTTTCTTCCATTGTGTTGTAGTTCTACTTCCTTTTCGGAATGATGATAGTTCATTTTGACATAATTATGATATACATAAGTTATCTTATGACCTAATAACCCAAGAGTTGGTATATCCCTTTTGTGATCTCTTTTGTCATGTGCTCATTTCCCTTGATTTGTCCTTTCTTGGGAGAATTTCATAGTGGAAACATTTCTAGCGAATGCATGTGCCCTCCATTACAATCATTTCTCCTGTTAAGGCATTGACAATACCTATAATGTGGGGGCATACACTCCCCTCACATATTGCACACATGCACTTTTTTTTATGATTCTTTAAATTTTTTTATCCCTTTTGGATATACAATCCTTAAGGACTGATCCCTCATTTTTCTTTCAATCCCTTAAGACATACAATCCTTAAGGAGAGATTGCTCTTTTCCAGATCCCTTATTGACGTACAATCTTTAAAGACAAATCCTAGATGTATTGACTAGCATGACACATAAACCCTATTAGAACTTTCAAATCCATCCTTTGCATCACTTTTGTGTCATCCACAGTAAGACATACAAACTTACTAGTCATGGTGGTCACACTTTCCTTTCTTTGTGTGGTTCATAGTAAGACATACAACCTTATTGGAGCTAAGGTAATCTCTCTCTCTCTCTCTCTCTCTCTCTCTCACACACACACACACACACACACACACACCCACACACACACACACACATCTTAGTTTTGGATTTGATGAGGACTTAAGTCACTTGGGGGCTTGATGTTTCCTTGTCTCCTTAAGTTTGGTGAGATCATCTTATGAATTTGATCTACTTTACTGTGAGCGTGATCTTTTCTCATACTCCCGCTAAAGTGGGGGCTCAATGTATAGGTCTAAAAAGTTAGCACCCATTAATTTGGAATCTCTAGGACCTATTGGGGCCCATTTTAGTTATCTCCTCAAATTTATATGCATTTATGCTTGATTTTCCATCTTTCTCTCCATTTTTCCCCGAGTCCCTTAATACTTCTTGAACCCCGCAAAATCTACCTCAAAATTTACCATTTTGGGTATAGGTCAAACCTGGTTCAACCTATACCAGGTATAGTTTGAACAAATTTTGACCTATACCTCAGGGGTTCAAATTTGGTGGGTTTTGGGCCCAATGCAATGTATTTTCATTTTCCCCCCTAGCACAGTTAACCTCCACAAGTTTGGACCCTGAAATATCTATAAAAGGAGGCCTCTCCCCTTATTTTTGTCATCTATTAGTTATATACATATAGATATCTTATACACATTACAAATTTATGCTAAACACATTTAATAAATCAAACACTCTCAAGCAATCAAGTTCAAGGTGCAATTCAAGTGCTCTTTTTGAAGATTTGAAGCAAGCAATAATTTGGTTCCAAGATTTGAAGGCTTTCTTCCATCCATTCTTCATTCCTTTCCTCTTCCATTAAAGCATATCAATAATTCATACATCCATGATCTATGATTTGGCAAGTGTAGATGTATTGCATTGGTGAAGACATCCTATATTCTATCAACATACATTCAATCAAGAAAGTATACATCTTAGTGGGCATATCAGATCTATATCCACCCACAAAGGTTTGACAAGAAAGGTGAATACTTACATTTGTCTTGTTTTACATGCTTTACTTATTTCATTTCAAGGTCAATTCCTAAACGGGCCCTTGACCAAGGCAAGCCCATTTACCCCAATAATTTCCCCTTCTCTTGTGTGCAGGTGGAGATTCATGGAGTTCTGGACTCAAATTTGTAGATCTAGAAGTGCAGTAGTAGTCATAGTCATGAGGCTTTCAAATTCATACCTCCAAGGTATAGGTTGAGCCACCTTCAACCTATACCTGGGTATAGGTCGAACCAAGTTTAACCTATTCCCATAACACTCAGATCTTTATAGTAGAGAGCTCCAGCCTGTAGCTTTCTGAATCCCAATATGTATCCATTTTCAGGATAGTATGATAGGGTTTCTAAAGATGTGAAGTTGCATCCTCTACTATCCTTCAGGGTGAGTTATTCATCATCTCTATTCCTTTCTAGACCATACTTTGGTACACTAGATCTAATATCTTATTATTTATAGCAAAGATATCTAGCCTGTAGCTTTCTAGATCTCAGTATGTTTCCAGTTTCAATACAATCTAATAGGGTTTCTACAGATCTGAAGTTGCATCCTCTACTAGCCTTCAAGGTTAGTTCTTCATAATCTCTATTCCTTTCTAGCACTTACTTTGGTACACAAGATCTAATATCTTATTATTTATCATTGTATGAGTGTTTACTTCACTTTACTTGCATATATTTCATTTCTATCATATCATCTTTACATAAATGGAAAGAAGATCCTAAATTCACACATTCCTTCCAAGACTAGATCATGCATTAGCATCCCTCCATCTACTTGGTTTTTGATGATCATATCTAGTCCAAAAAGGGATCACATTTTAGGGTCCATTTTCAATGTACATGTGTTACTTGGTGGTTTACCATTGATCACCATTTCACCATATAGAGATCTATCTCATATTTAAGGAGTACATTAAAATTTAGAGATGTGTGGTGGAAGAGTGGTAGAGTAGAAAAAGTGTATGGAGTAAAGGAAAGAAAATAAAGAGGTTAAGGGTGCATGTGAAGCAGATGTGCAAAACTCTAAACTTGAAAGAAATATATTCAGTGATAGATCTATGCCATGACTCTAGTTGCTTGATGTTGATTCATGTTTAGGAGATTCTTCTTATTTCATTTTTTAGATCCATGCTATTGTTAGATGATAATGAGTCTACTAGAACATTTTTGTATCTTGTCCTGAGACAGTGAGTTTTAGTTGTACAAGTCTGTTGTATCTTTACCTAAGGAAATAGGCCCTAGATGTGCAAGTCCTGGCAGTTATCCTAAACATTGCAATTCAATATTATCTATATGTTAGACCTGAGATCAGATTACTGAGAAGGGGGTGAATTGGTAATCTACCAAATAAACCAACTTTACAACCACTTAAACTTTAATCACCATTCACAAGATTAATCTTAATAGTTGTTAATGAAAAACTTAAGCATCCAAGATTATCCACAAGTTTGACACATAGATTTATCTTGTGGAAATCCAAATAGGGAAAAAACCATGGTGGGAACTAGTACCCACTTTAAAATAATGTACTCTTCTGAAGTAGGCCCTGTGAGGAGATAAACCATGTTAGGATTTTACAACAAAGATGTTAGCTGCCACCCGGTTAATGGATTTATCTTAGGCCTATTAGAACCTTTACCTTTTAAGAGTAGCCTTGTTAGAGGACTTAAAACACAAGCTAATGTGTCACCTTGTTAGAGGATTTACAATAAATATCTATTGCAATCTACCCTATTAGGGGATTTCAACTACTATAGCTATTAGGGAAAAAAAAAAACAACAATGATCTGCAAAATAGCACTACCTCTTCTTGATCAGATCCTCTAAAGCACACAATCTCTTGTGAGCATACTTAACTCTTCCCTGGCTTGATCACAACATGCACCTTACATCGCACTTGCACAACACACTTTGCATTCAACTTTAACCTTTAAATAATGAACTATTAAGTCCACCACCTTGATCAAAACCTAAAACAAAATTACAAAGCATCCCGCTAAAATACAACAAGACCAAAAAACAAAATTAAATATACAAAACATATTTCCAAGACCGCATCGAATTATATAATTATTTACATATGAAATTGAGCCAAATATTCAAACACATTTTGACCATACTCAAACATCCTCAAGAATCTTCTCCACAAGATAACATCAATCAATGTGACGCCATACCATCACCTACAATCATGAATACACATCACTATAACATAACTAATTCATCATTAATCACCGCCACATCGATACTGATCACTGATACAAGATCTGTCATTAGTATCTCAAGAACATAAACACTTAACCTATTGAATAACACTATTTCTATTCATGGATCACTCAACCTTCTCACCGATCACTCAAATTAGTTGTGATTGTAACTATAGCATCTAAACATTGTTGATCACCATATCCTATGACTGTGCCACAAGATACATCATATATTTGACATGACATTTAAATCATCTATCACATGTCATCAATTGTTCTATAAGTTGTATTGTTATACTCCATTCGATTACAACTCTCATATAAAATTACTTCAGTAGGTACCGGTCATGCATTTGACATCCAAATAAATGCCTAGGTCTCCCCTAAAGATAGCAACCAGTGAAACTCACTAAAACTTATCATTCATCACAAATATGCTTGACAACATACTAGGAACACAAATTCAAAAGTTGGCATCAATGAAAATATAATATCCGATCATCATGTAATCAAATCACTATTCCATCACCAAAATACACTTAAAATCATTGCATCAGATATGCCAACACTATATTGTGAGTTTTATTCTCACCGTGACTTTTCCTAGATTTGGGTTTTCCAAATATTTCTATTGTTCATGTGTTGATTATGCTTTATGTTTTATAGTTTCATTGAAGTGAGTTTCTTATGGTTATTTCAAGTATATCAAGATTTGAATTAAACTTTTTATTTCTATCCATACTGATTCACCCCCCCCCCCCCCCTCTCTCAATCCTATTGTGTGTTCAACAACAGTTCACAAGAACCCATATATTATGATAATTAATGGAACACATATCTTACGATAATTAATGGAACACTTAGCACTTATTGCATCTAAGTGATGCTCATAGAGGTGAAGTATCAGGCCTTCCAGAGAGGTCACCCATCCACGTACTAATACAACTTAATCATGCTTAACCATGGAGTCTCCTCCAAGATCAAGCCCACTTAGTGTTACCCAAATTTCCCATTCTGTCCAATTTTGGCTACAAGTGGAGAAAATGAGGCTCCCACAAGGGTAGAGCCTAGCTTGTATGGTTTCTATCGATTTCCTAGTCTTTTCCTTGTTCTCTACATATTTTAGGCCTGGTTTGAACCCCTTCATGTCTTGAAAACCCTATGGAAGTCTCTTAAACCCTAGTTCTTTGGTGGCCCATTCTAATTTTAAGTTACTTTTCCCTATAACTTAAGTTCTATTTTTCCATGTGTGTTTTAACTTCTTATATCTATCTCTTAATCTCGCAATCAGGAGGGAATATTCTTATTCATTCACCAACTTGGCATGGTCTTTATCTCTCATTCTCCTAATGAGATCAAATATGCTTTTCAGATTTGGAGATTACTCGCAAGTCATGTATGCACATTAGATCCTATGGATGTCACTGAGTCACAGAGTAAACCAAGGGTTAAGGAATTATTTTGGAGATTTAGAGATAGCTCTATATCTGAATCTTGTAATCTGACTCAGTTTAAGACAGGGTTTTCATTTTTCCTTGTCTCTCAATCTCCAAATAGACTTGAGGTGAAGAAACTCATTTAGAGACTTGGCAAGGATCGTCGATCTCATCTAAGATGTGCGACTGGCACTAGATCTCCAAAACAAAGTCAAAGTCAAGTTTTCATTTAGATATTCAATGCAGACTGTCGATGCAAATTTGATCTTATAGTTGTCTCATGATCTCATGATAAACTCATAGTTAAATCCAGTATTCAATGACTTGGAGATACAAAGAGATTTAGTGTTCGGGGTTAAAGATGAGTTAGAGGGTGGGTCAGATGAAGGAATCATATCGACGCTCATTGCAAATCCTTTATCACTAGATCAAATCAGAAGATTATTCAAGGTATTGCACCATCGTGCCACGTGTCTATGGTGGGGTCATCTTTCTGTGAGGTCTCTGGCTGGTTATTCTGTAGTCAAGTTTTAATGAATCATGTAGTCAGTGCTTTCCCTCGATGGCCAAGATGAAGGTTTTTATTCATTAATCCATTGTGACATCATTCCACGTATCCAGATCAGATCCAAGCCAAAGACAAGGTAAAGGTAAAGCAAGTCAAGATTGATCTGACGGTGGGCGTTATTACTCAAAGGTCAAGATGAAGGAAGTTAATGTTCAAGGCATCACACCAAGATGACATGTGTCCAGATCTGATCCTGAGCTCAAAGGTAACTTACAGGAGTTCGATGGTTCTATTTTAAAGTTTATAAAGGTTCAAACCTAGGTCATTTATATGACATTCCATGCCACCTATGATCGTTATAAAGAGATTTTTAAATATTCAAATCTTTTCTTAGGGTTTCATGGCAGTGGTGACATGTTCCAAATTATAGAGAAGGTAGATAGATCAAGCTGGTCTATCTGCTCAAATTTATGGAGATAAGAGATATCTTTGAGGCTAATATGATCTTTTGAGATATTTTTCCAAGTGCATTAAAGGACAGACTTGATTGTTTTAGCATTTTTGTATTGTTTAATGAATATCTATTGTAACCCTGATTCTTCCCTGATCTAATTGGATGGATTGACTCCCAAGCCTATGTGTTGGGGGAGTTTGTATATAAGTTGTTTTTTTTTATCTTTTGTAGATAGGTTTAGAATATTCAAGAGTTTTCTATGACATTTTCTCTATCATCAAACTTTTCATGTGTCTGTAATTCTGAATTTTCCAAGGCTTATGCAAGACTTTCTGTGGCATTTTTTCTTCCCTTAAGTTTTCTGTGTTTTGGGATTATTTCTGAAGCATGATATATTGACTGAGTATTGAATAAGTTTGTGGGTTATTCTAAGTCTTCTTTGTTTTCTGCATCTTTGTGTGCTATTGTGGATGATTGATAAGGATAATATTGTGAATTTTGTTCATTCCTTGTTATCTTGTCTTATTCATGTGCCTATTTTCTAGAGTGGATGTTTGTTTGCAGGTCATAGTCTGTGTCTATCTTATTGAAGCTATTTCTATGAAATTTTTTCTTTCCTTGAATAGTTTTCATCTCAGACCTCTCTATGAAACACTTTTGCAAGCCTATTTAGGGAGTTGTGCTTGTTTTGATTCAGAAATTTTATGCTAATGCTAAGTCATTATATTATGATTCATGCCTTTTTTGGTGTATCACCTTGTAGGTTAAGTTTTACTTTCAGTCTTTTAGTTCTCCTTCTATCCCTTTTCCTCCCAAGTTTATTTTCAAGTTTTAAGAGAAAAAATAGGTGATTATCCAAGAGGAACCGGCCTAGAATCAGGAGGTTTCACTTCAGTTAGCAAAGGTCTCACAACCTGGAAGTGATTCCCATGTTATACCAGATCATTAGACTTACGAGTTTAATCAGGTGCAAATTTTGTGTATAACACTTAGCTTGCAACCCCATTTGCAAAACTTTCAACAAGTGGTGTATCTTTATATTAATTTTGTGTCCAAACTTATTGCATTTGATTTTGTTTGATGTTTGCTCAAGTTTCAACAGTGCTACTTGTGTTATTGCAAATTTGAATGTAGTTAAATAGATATGTTTTACCACACAAAATTATTGGTGTAACAATAGCGAAAAAATCAATTTTAAAAATTCATTATTGTTAGAATCCACCCTATTGAATTATCTTAAAGTTATTGTAAAAACAATTAAGTTGATCACAAGTGAAGATTGGCCATTGATAATGTTTGAGATCTTGATTCTTTCATGACCATAATACAAAAACAATTAGATTGTAAACATAATCTAAAGTTTAGTTAGTTTCTTAAGAAAATGAATTTCATGTCTATAATTCCTGCAACTAGACATATGTCACTTTTATTTAATAATGTGAAGAGCATGAAATTTCCTTAATAAAAGAATTATATGTTTTAGCATATATCTTGAAGCCAACTAACATACACTATCAATTATGTGTGCAAGCTATTGTGGTTAATGTGATTATTAGTTGTAGAAATTGAAACAAACAATTGAATGTGACATAGTTGTTGGAAATATATTATATGCAAGGTGACTGAGAGGGGGGGAGGGGTGAATCAGGAACCAATAAAAATTAATCTTCTTTATTCACAATTAGATTGTCTAATATGATTTGCATGCATAGAACTGAAATGAAAGAATCATACAAAAAACATAACACAGTAATTGGTTACCCACAAACCTTCCAAATAAAAAGTAAAACTGGGGTGGGGATGGTACCCACAAGATTTAGTACTGCAGTATAAATTTAGCTTGTTAGATCTTACTGTATAGTCAGGAAATGGAAGCACTTCCATTGTAGACTAGTTTAGCCTTTTGAGTAAGTGGTTTGGGGTCATGTCAAGCACCTTGAATGGGTCTCTGACTTGGATATGGCCTTTTTCCCCTATTCTGCCCCATTTCTCACCTTTTCCAGCCTGTTTCTGACATCCAAAACTAAAAAATAAGATTTTTGACCTTAGGGTCAAAATCAACCTTTCTGGGTCAAGGTTGACCTCACCCTTGACCTAGGTCAATTTCAACCTCACCCTTGACCTAGGTCAAGGTTGACCTCACCCCTGACCTAGGTCAAGGTTGACCTCAATCTTGACCCAGGGTCCAGATTCCAGGATCTCACAGTTTTCGGATGTCGGTCTTTGAAAAAGTTTAATTCCCGCTTTCGGGTTGACTGTTTTGGGTTTTGAAATGATGACTCTTAAATTATATTTATTATAGGTCCTCTTCTATGGGCATGGGTCCAATTAGAATTTAATTCTCTTTGTCGGCCTCTCTAGAAGATTGTGCCCTAGATTTGTATAAAAGGAAGCTTTCTCCTCCCATTTTCTAAAAAAGACTCTCTAACCACATGAACCATCATCAAGAAAGAAGCATGAAATCATAAGGCCCTTGAAGAAATCAATAATCCATTAAAGCCAGAATCTACTCTCAATCATTCAAGCATTCAAGCATCTAATTCATCAAGGAGATCCATTGGTAACCATTGAAAGATTCAATCTCTATGGAGCCCTCTTGTTTAAGATTTCTCCATCCACATTCCTCCAAGCCGTCCTATTCCAAGATCCATTCAAGATTGGTGTTGAAGATTTACAAACAATTGATTTGAGACATTATACATTCTACTTTCTACATTCTACATTCTACATCCATTTGGTGCATACATACTTGTGGATTCAAGGATTCAAATCCTCCACAAGGACTTTTACAAGCAAGGTGAATTTATGCATTTACTTTGTTTACTTTTGCAATTTCAATTATATATTTGAGGTTAATTCCAAAACTGGGGTTTGACCAAGGCTAACCCCCCCCCCCCAACAAACAAATCTCTTTTTCTTTTAGGTACAGGTGAGGGAGTGTGGATTTGAACTCAGATCTGGATACCCTTTTCAGTGAACTATCAGGATCCGCAAACAGATTTTTTGTCAAACCTGTGTAGGTCAGGGTTGAGATTATTGGGTCAGGGGTGACATTTGTGGTTCAAGTTCAACCTTTTTCATAAGACAGTGTCGGATCAAAAAATATTTATGGGTTCTGTTCGTCTCTGCGTTCTGATTCCAGATCATACTTCATATTTTCCAGAAATAGAGTATAGACCCCTGAAAATAGAATTCTTTAGATCTTCCATATCTTAAGGTTAGTACTTTTCTCCTATTTATTTCAATCTTTTCAAATCTATCACACATTCCTTTCCATAAAATGGGAATTTAAGACTTTCCTCTTTGCTCTCATTTCCAAATGATTGATTCATTTATGTATTGATCCTTCTCTTTGGGTTAGTCAATTTGGATCGCTCATTTGTGCATCTTGGGATAGAAGAGGAATATCTTATCTTTCCCCACTTATTTCAAATGCTACATTTCTTATGTTACATTTTGGTGAACCTGCGATAGGCAACGCTTTCTTTTTGGTGTTAGATTTACATCTTCTGTTAGATCTTACATGCATTTAAAAGTATGTTTCTTTTATGCTCTTGCATTTATATGTCAAAAATAAATAAAAATCACAAAATTTCTTTAAAAATACAAAAACATTTACATTTTTCATCATACATTTCATTTTAATGCATTTCGATATATCTAGATCTATTTTCTATGCATTTCTTTATTTGTTATTATGTTACATAAATTGTTTCAAGTATTTTCCAGACCTTTTACAATGTGCTTTATTGATAGGGATGATAATCCTCCTATTTGGGATGAACCTTTGGATTTGGATGTTGATTACTCTCTTCCTCATGAAGCTATTGTGGATGATTCTACTTTTTTGGATGAACCCTTGGATAAATACATTGATTTATCCCCTCCTTGTGAAGATGCTTTGACACAAGAGGGTGATTTATTAATGAATGACATATTCATATATGATGGTGACTCTTTTTCTAAAACACACTCCTCTTATGTATATACACTAATACATTTGGTACCAAATTGCAACGGCAGTGCCGTTGCAGTTTTTCCATCACAACCTTGTCATTGTCGCAATTGCGACGATAGACCGTCGCAATTGCAACGACGACAAGGTTGTGACGGAAAAACTGCAACGACACTGCCATTGCAATTTGGTACCAAATGTATTAGTGATATTTTAGAGAAAGAAGAAGACACTATAGATGCTTTACCTCCATTTGGGATTCCTTCTAGTGATGAGGCATTAGCGGAGAATGATATGAATTCCCTTAATGCTCTCCCTCTTAGTGATGATCTTATGGAGAATCAAGATCCTACCTCATCT
>MU228515.1:1648138-1683958 GCA_018584345.1 Thuja plicata | reverse complement strand
TTCTTGTGAATCTATTTGTAGTGCTGAGATAACTAACATGGTTTATCCAAAACCCTTGTTGACTATTAAAGGTTGTCCTCGCACTACTATCAAAGGTAAACCTATGGAATCTTTAGAATCTTTCAATAATCAAGATTTGATAGCTCACACCTATCATAAAAGGAATAACCCTCAACCTAATCCAGTGGTTCCTACTTCTTTACCACCTTCTCAACCCATTCTTCCTCCTCCACCCCATCTTCCTAGCATGGAGTATGATATGATAAACCAATTATGTAATACCCCTGCCAAGATTTCTTTATGGGAGCTTCTTCAAACTTCACCTACCTACCATGAAGCCTTAAGAAAATCTTTAGAAACTCTTCCCACTCCACCTCCTAATCAAGATAACATCAATGCCTTCTTACAATGCATGCATGTTACCCTGGGTCCTCCTGACATTATATTTACTCAAAAGGATTTACCTTCTAAAGAAGTTCAAAAGCAATATGATGCCCTTATGGTTGTTGTTACTATCAATAAGAGTATCATTCATAGGCCCTTGACTGATAATGGATCTGGGCTTAATATTTGTAGCATGGACATGCTCAAATCAATTAAAGCTGATCTTTCAACTATTCAACCTGATAATAATCCTATATGTGGCTTTGATAACATTGATAAGACACTTTGGGCATCATTACCTTACCTATCAAAGTAGGTTCGGTCATCTTGAATACTCCTTTTCATGTTATGCCTGGATCTCTTAATTATAACTTACTTTTGGGTAGACCTTGGCTGCATGTGATGCATGATGTTCCTTCCACCCTTCACCGTAAAGTCAAGTTTATTCACAACAACATGGTGTATACACTTCATGCAGATGATGCTCCAAATCCATGTTTGCATAGTCAAACCTACAATACTCCTATTCCTAATAGTAATCCTTCTTCCTCTAATGCTCTTCCTGGAGATGATTGGGGAACCTTGAATTTTAATCCTACCTTTATTGGAGAATATAAGGTTTCTAATCTTGATTTTATGAAGCCACAAAGAGAGGTTGAACAATGAGTCTTTTCTTCTACTTCTCATTACCTTCGTAATAACTTTGTCACTACTTCTACCCACTATGAATCTGTCAAACCTACTAATGATGACATAGTGACTACTGAAGTTTCAATGACTCCTTCTGATATTGCTTCTCATTATGGTCTTGGTTATCATTTACTAGTTAAACAAGGATTCCATGGTCAAGGATGTGGTAAGCATAAATAGGGAATTCAAATGCCCTTACAGAATGGGGGGTATGAGCATTCTTATGGATTGGAATTTAATCCTCAATGACACATCAATAACAACATCTCAAATAACACTTCAAAACATGACGAACCTATGAAGGTAGTTGACCAAGAAGTTCTTTTGCCTAAAATCCTTCGTGCTAAGATGATTGCTAGACCTAAACGGTAAAAGAAACATAGTCCACACTTGAAGACTCTTCCTTTTTGTTTGTATCATAGATTTCATGATCACTCTACTAATGAATGTCATGCTTTGCATTATAAGATTAGGCAGCTCATTGATAGTAAATGTATTTATATATCATGTGGCAATGAGTTGTATTTCAATCATGTTTTTTTCTAAATAACATTTATGTTCCTATTATGGAACTCCACATTATGTAAACAATGTTAGCCTAATCTTTGGGGGCTCGTTGTCTTGCATAGTATTATGAGTGATATAATAGGTCCCCTTTCATCCTTGTTCCCACGCTTGGGGGGAAAGGATGACATCTCTTTCTTTTCTGTCTTTTCAGGATCCACTTTTCCCTTGGTTAAGTAGTATCTATCTATTATGTGATATCCAATCATACATGAAAATTTTGGTTTGCATTAAGGATCTATGTCCTTGATTATAACCTATTTTGTTATTTGACATTGGGTTTCCATGGTTGATAAATCTCTCACCTTGGAAACTTAATCGTGTGCTATCCCTCACAAGGGTTACTTTTTTACTTCTTACATGATATCTCTTTGCATTTGTCCCTTCCATGGCCTCATAGGAGCTGTGACCTTCTTGGCTTGGACTAGGTGTTGTCTATGGATATTTTCTTGTTGTTGAAGAAGGCTTTATCCTTGATCTTTTCTTTCCTTAACATGTCAAAATAGTATGTAATTTTCCATATTAAGGAAGGGGGCATATACATGGCCTCCCTCATTCTATATTATGCATTTTTGTTCTAACCTTTTGTTTTGCAACATGCTAAATCCTCTGAAGGTAATGCACATAAGTTACTAAATCCTGAAGAGATATGCATTTAATTAAAATTCAATATGCTAAATCCTCGGAAGGTAATGCACATAAGTTTCTAAATCTTGAAGAGATATGCATTTTAAAAACGTATTCCATGGTGATATAATGATATGGATCCATGGGTACTTCATAAAAGTTGTCAAAAGATGCACTACATACATGCACAAAGCTACTAGAAGGCACACAACTTTATGGGGTGACTATCAATTACTTTCTTGGTGGGCCATCCTATCCTTTTTGTGGTTCACTATGAGATACACACATCTTACTAGGCGATCTAATCACACCCTCTCTTTTTCTCTGTGACCGGTGATGTATCTCTTATCGTGATCTTAGGGTTGATAAAGATTTAAGTCCCTTGGGGGCTTGAGGATTCCTTTGTCCCTTTTTACTTCAAAAATATTATCTTTTCTTCATGATCTCCTTTACCAAGAGTTTTCATTGAGTCCATACTCTTGCTAAAGTGGGGGCTAAATGTATAGTCAGAAAATGGAAGCACTTCCATTGTAGACTGGTTTAGCCTTCCGAGTAAGTGGTTTGGGGTCATGTAAAGAACCTTGAATGGGTATCTGACTTGGATCTATCCTTTTTCCCCTATTCTACCCCATTTCCCACCTTTTCTAGCCTGTTTCTGACATCCAAAACTGAAAAACTGAGATTTTTGACCTTAG
Organism: Thuja plicata; assembly: GCA_018584345.1. Lineage (NCBI taxonomy): Eukaryota > Viridiplantae > Streptophyta > Pinopsida > Cupressales > Cupressaceae > Thuja > Thuja plicata. The sequence goes on along the minus strand of MU228515.1, from coordinate 1,680,998 downwards.
GGTCAAAATTGACCTTTCTATGTCAAGGTCGACCTCACCCTTGACCTAGGTCAAGATCTACCTCACCCTTGACCTAGGTCAAGGTCTACCTAACCCTTGACCTAGGTCAAGGTCAACCTGACCCCTGACCTAGGTCAAGGTCGACCTCAACCTTGACCCAGGGTCCAGATTTTAGGATCTCACAGTTTCTGGATGTCGGTCTTTGAAAAAGTTTAATTCCTGCTTCCGGGTTGGCTATTTTGGGTTCCAAAATGATGAATCTTAAATTATATTTAATATAGGTCCTCTTCTAAGGGAATGGGTCCAATTATAATTTAATTCTCCTATGTCGGCCTCTCTAGAAGATTGTGCCCTGGATTTGTATAAAAGGAAGCTTTCTCCTCCCATTTTCTAAAAAAGACTCTCTAACCACATGAACCATCATCAAGCAAGAAGCATGAAATCATAAGGCCCTTGAAGAAAGAAATAATCCATTGAAGAAAGCATCTACTATCAATAATTCAAGCATTCAACCAGCCAATTCATCAAGGAGATCCATTGGTAGCCATTGAAAGATTCAAGCTCTATGGAGCCCTCTTGTTGAAGATTTCTCCATCCACATTCCTCCAATCCTCTTCCTCTTCCAAGATCCATTCAAGATTGGTGTTGAATATTTACAAACAATTGATTTGAGACATTACACATTCTACTTTCTACATTCTACATTCTACATCCATTTGGTGCATACATACTTGTGAATTCAAGGATTCGAATCCTCCACAAGGACTTTTACAAGCAAGGTGAATTTATGCATTTACTTTGTTTACTTCTGCAATTTCAATTATATATTTGAGGTTAATTCCAAAACCAAGGTTTGACCAAGGCAAACCTGTCCCCCCAACAAAAAAATATCTTTTTCTTGAAGGTACATGTGCGGGACTATGGATTTGAACTTAGATCTAGATACCCTTTTTAGTGAACTATCAGGATCCGTGAACAGATTTTCTGTCAGACCTATGTAGGTCAGGGTCAAGATTATGGGTCAGGGGTGACATTTGTGGGTCAAGGTCTACCTTTTTCATAAGACTGTGTCAGATTGGAAAAATATTTCTGGGTTTTGTTCATCTCTGCGTTCCAGTTCTGGATCATACTTCATATTTTCTAGAAATGAGGTATAGACCCCCAAAAATAGCATTCTTAAAATATTTCATATCTTAAGGTTAGTACTTTTCTCCTATTCATTTCAATCTTTCTAAATCTGTCACACATTCCTTTCCATAAAATGGGAATTTAAGACTTTCCTCTTTTCTCTCATTTCCAAATGATTGATTCATTTGTGTATTGATCCTTCTCTTGGGGTTAATCAATTTGGATCACTCATTTGTGCATCTTGGGATAGAAGAGGAATATCTTATCTTTCCCCCACTTATTTCAAATGCTACATTTCTTATGTTACACTTACAATGACCACTTATGATGGACTACCCTGTTAAGAGAAATAAGGACTGTTAAGTCCACCTTGTTAAAGGATTTGATACAATACAAAAAGTAATGCAACTTTGTTAAGAGATTTACAAAGGACTGTTAGGTCCACCTTGTTAAAGGATTTTTTCGATCCACCTGTTAGAATGAACCAGTAGATGATCTGCTTTGTCAAATCTAATTTTCTGAATGAGATCCTTTTGAATATAATTGATCACTTGAATATGATAGATGAGTCTCTATTGTTCTTTATACTTCTGCAATCTTCTAATCAATATGCCATATCATATTCGCATATAAACTTCTACTAAAACTCTTCTCATACATTTTTTGGATAAACAAAATGTCTTATATATATATATATATAATCCAAAAACAAATAGCTTCATAAGTCAGCTTCCATTAGACATAATGATATTAAATAATATATGCAAAGTTGGCCCAATACTGTCACTCGAGTCCATAAGTCTACTCGGGAAACAAACTGATACTCGAGCACTGTTGATCACTCGGGTCACATTGATCACTTGGGCGATGCTGAATAACTCAAGAAATACTGATCACTCGGGTCACATTGGTCACTCGGGCAATAATGATCACTCAGTTCACATTGATCACTTGGGTCACATTGATCACTCGGGCAATACTGAATGACTAAGTGTTTTGACGCTAATTGAAAACATGTATTTCCATAAGGTCTACAATCTCCCCCTTTGGCATTAGTGACAAAAACACTTATCATTGTACTATGAATCTGATAATTCAAAACTCCCCCTTACTATCTGCTCAGATTTTGACACATGTTCTGCTGCTCAGGTCCAACTGACTCTATTTTTTTTTATTTTTTAAAATTGTTTTTGTAATGTATATCTTCTTCTATACTCAACTGTACATGTATTTCCTTAGTGTATATACAATGACCTTTTCCCCCTTGTTTTTGACAAAAATGCCAAACTATATCTACAAGGTAATTCCAAAGTAGGATAGGAAATCATAATGTACCTTCAAAATTTGAGATAGAGTGTTGTCCTAATTGTCTAGTAGCACCTTCATGATGTGCAATTCAATCTGTAGCTTGGCTGACAATTCTATCATTAGTTATGCAATTGAGAAGTTATTGTCATGGATGAGAGTCTTGGCATGTGTAATGTGTTTCTGCATAGAATCCATGTGTGGTAGGAGTTAGCTCTGAATGATTGAAAGAGACTCCCTACTCCTTTTTTCTTCTCTCAGTAACTGTGCCTGTAGATTTGTCAGATATTTGATCTTTAGATGGTGTGTTGAGTCTGTGATCAGATCAAGTGCTAATTACTTTGCACTTTCCTTCCAATCTGCATCAATCTTTGCTAACTTATTCTTGATCTCCATAGTAAAGTTAGAGGTATCACTCAACTTTACAAATAATTCTACTACATTGGTCACAATGGATTCTAGAGTGCTAATAACATTAGTTAGCTGCATCTGGTCAATTGCAATCTTCTTTTCAATATTCTCTAGAGCTTTGTTTTCAAATTTCTTCTCTGCTTTCTCAAGTAGTTTCTCTTGACCATTCATGTCCTCATTGAACTTATGGACTAAGTCAACAAGTTGATCCATAATAGAGTCATTATCATTGACCTTAATCTATAGTGTCTCCATGAATATTCATTTTACATCTTCAAGTACTTTGTTCCTCTTTTTCTCTTCTCGGAGCTTCTTCTAGATTTCTCTTTTCTTCCATAATTCTCCAAGTATATCAATTAGCTCTACTGAAAAGTTGGAAAGATCACAATTTGGAATCACAATGTATTTTTCTAGATCAATCTCATTAGTATTAACTTCCTTCTCCTTACCTTTGATCTTGGGATTAGGTGAAGGAACAATTTCCTTGCCTTTTCCATCCTCAACTTGTTCCTCAATATTCAATTGGATTAGGTCATTAACTTTTACTACATCAATTGATGAATCAAGGTTAATAGAAGAATCAATAGCGGTTTAATTTACCTTTTCCAACTGTGACTCGGTTGAGCTTGGCCCAGTAGTAGGTGGAGCCTGTTTCTCGGTTCCTACTATTTTAGATTTTGATTCTATAACCTTGTCCTTGGTCGGAGATAGTATGTTGTGGATAGGAGATTGTAGAAATGATGCCATTACTTCTACTGCAATCTTCTTGACAATAAACTCTTCAATTGTCTGTACCTTGGGTAATTCATCATTGGTTTGTTCAGGAGGATCTATGCTGAGTACTCTGCCTTATCATCTTCCGTGACTTCAAATATGGATTTCCACACTGTTATGGCAGACTTCACAACATCTTCTATCCTTTTGTCCAGTATTTGAAAAGTCCTGAATCTAGGAGTATGATTGTTTTCATATTGTGTCATTGCCTCTTTTAACTCTTTGTTCTTTATAGCAAGCATGACATCCTTTAAGGTCTGTTCCCTTATATCTTTTTCATTTTTGACTACATTCAACTAGGGAATAGATACTACCTTGAACAAGTCTTTTGTCATATGACACTTCAACTCGAAGGGGTCATATTTCCACTTTTCCATTTTCTCCTCAACTGATTCCTCTATCTTCTTCTTCTCTTCCTTAGTACTTTAATCATATTTCAATGAATTTAAAGAACCCATGCCACTGCCCCCTTTCACATCTTCAATCTTCTGCTCAAGTGTAGGTGCAGGCTTTTTGAAGACAACTATTTCAACTTCTTCATCTTCATCCTCATCTTCATCTTTTCCCAATACAAGTCTCCTCCTTGATCTTCTTGGTTTTCCTGTAGTGAAGATAGGTGTAGTAGCCTTAGGTGTTTTCTTGAGAGATAGCCTCTTCTTCTTAGGAGGTTCTATTTCCACCTCTTCTTCTTCTTTCTCAGATTCATCATCCTCTATCTTAACTATATCATCTTTACTTTCAGTGATAGAAGGAGAGTCAGAGGTCTTGCCATATTTCTTTCCAAACTTTTCTAACCTCTTCTTTCCTCTCTTTAGAATCTTAGGAATCTTGATCTCTATAGATATCCTTCTCTTTGCTTCTTCATAGGTACCAAAGTATGGTGCCTTGGGATTTGCAGGTTCATTTACAAGAGCCTCAATGATGTTCTTGGCTTCATCTATATTAACCTCATAAGAAAGAAGTTTTACCCATGCAACCCTATATTTTACAGCTTGTATGTAAACCTTATCACAATCAACTAGAAAAAAAATTTCATCCTTGTAATTTTCAACTAGTTGTTTAGGAATCCTATATCTTCTCTGCATTTTCTGTCTGAAGTTTTCAAAGTATCCATCCATGATATTCTCATAATTATCTCCTAACTCATCTATGAATTCATTTATCTGATGAATTATGGGTCTATCCTTCTTTCGTGCTATTGTGCATTTACAAGGAAAGAACTTCTGAACATAAAATAATATGCATACCAGGAGACAACCGAACTTACATGGATTTGTTTCAAATGCCTAGATGCTTTCCATATTCTTGCTTAGCTAAATGAGCTACAACTCGGCTAGGTCAAATTCTAGATTTTTTTCACCACCTTGTAGGCTAAGTCCACAGCTTCACAAGGTACACTATTAGGTTTTCTAGAACTGTATATCTTGTGAGCTATCGCATGAATCCCAAATTTCAATTCCATGTTAGTAACTTCGTTTAGTCTCATGCCTCTATCGTCCCACTCAGCAAGAGTTAACTCAGCTAGCTTACCTTGTGTTAGGGTTTTGGTAGCTTTGGCTTTGTTGAGCATGGGATACCCTGTTACTCGATGTATCATAGTATTTGTGCTCTTTATAGGCTATACCAACCATAGCTGCATATCATGAATGCAGCTAAGAACAAATCTAATCCATTTGGTTTGGAGATTATTCGGCATGTGCATTATGTGGGTTAAACCTTTAACCTCTAAATGCTTGTGCTCAAGATTCAGATTCCTGCCTACACACAATTTCTTATATACTAAATTCATCTCAATTGTTCCAAGCTCTTGGATGTTGTAGTGATAGAAGCTTCGAATGTCATTCACCGGTAATACCCTTGGAGGAGTTAGGGAATGAGCTCCCATCGGGTCTACTTCTTCCACAACTATCAGATAAAGCTTGAACTCAGGAGGGTTACACAGCATTTCTTACCAACATTTTTGAACCTTTCTTAACCTTTTTGTTGGATGTGGATGTCATATCGCTCGGAGAATTTGATCAAACTTTGCTTTCAAACTCGAGTTCACTCTTAATTGCTAAGGGCTCTGAATTTCTCTGAAAACTGAAATCTTTGTGAACAGTAACCTTTCCAATTCATCATTTATAAGAGTTATTCCTATTAGAGTATTGCATTAAATGTTCCATACATAGTAGCTGGCATATCTCGGGTAGTTCTCCAAGGCTTACTCAGAAGCTCAGAGAAAATTGATTTTCCAATTCTTATACAACCTGACTCAGCTCGGTTAAGCTAGAGTAGCTTGGGTGTAACTGAGATCCTGACTTGGTTAATACCATAATCTGTCCTAAAGCATCAATATGTGGATTTGGACTGTTAGCATATTTGGAACTAATATATGATGTCTTGAATGCATAGTTCCAGTCATTTCCTTGTATCTCTATTCTGTGATGGTAGATCCACCCAACTCACTGTCTTGGGTGCCATTAGATCCTTCATTATTTTGATCTAAATTTTTAGAGGATTTCCTTACCCATTTCTTATTCATCAGATTTCTAATTTCTGAGACCTTTGCTTTTCCTTTCTCAAAACCAGTATCCACTTTTTCTCTATTCATACAATTTCTACTTAGATGACCGAGTTGTTTACACACATAACATCTCTTAGTAGGATTTCCTTTTTTGAGGTGAGTCTTTATCCAATTTGCACCAATGTGTCCATATTCTCCACAGTGACAACATCTATACCATGTGTTGTAATCCCAACCAAAAATTGCTTTGGCCAATTGTTCAGCAGGGTTCCATTTCTTAGTTCTACACTCGAAAGATCTATGACCTTGTTTGTTACATTTGAAACATTTTCCTTCAAACTTAGGTTTCTCAGTGCATTAACTTGCTCTATGTCCATGTTTTTTGCAACTATAGCATTTTCCATTAAACCTTGAATTTCCATTGCTCCAACATTTATTTGATGTATGCCCTAACTTCCCACAGTGGTTACAAGTAGGCTTCATGTTCTTTTGGGCTCCTTTCTTTGAGAATTCACCTTGTTCAGTATAACCTAGTCCAATTTGTCCATGATGTCTGACTTCTATTAACTGATTTGTAATACCCTATGAATTCATCATACTTTCATTGGTTTTCTTTTCAGTGTTGAGATCATTCTGCAGTCTTTCATTTTCTGTTCTCAGGTTGACAGCTTCTTGATTTGCATTGTTGAGTTGATTTGCCAAATCTGCTTGCTGGAGTGACAAGTGATGGATTTCTTTTTCTTTTTCTTCTAACCTTGTACTTAGCAATCTTTTGTCTTCTTGTGCCAAATGTCTATCATCTTCTACTTGATTCTTTTGTTCTATGACTTCACACAATCTGACTGAATGAACTTCTTGTTCTCTTTTCAACTTTATGATTTCTTCATGTAAATTGAGATTCTTTGCAAGCAAGTCTTCAATGGCTGCATCATCTTCTTTAGAACTTATGTCTTTGCAAAAGTCTTCAATTCTTTCTTCTATGTAATTCCTTTCATTCATTTGTGCCACTAAATTTTTTCTTTTCTTTAGGGAAAGAGAGAGTTGCTCCTTGAGTTTCTTGATCTGATCCATGGCCATTTGTAGATCTATCTTTTCATTCTCAATGGCTTTCTCTAGTTTGTATACTTCCATTGTCTCTGATCTTTGCTCAAGTTGTTAAACTTCTGTTAGAGAACCTTGTGCTCTGATACCAATTATTGGAAATATATTATATGCAAGGTGACTGAGAGGGGGGTGAATTAGGAACCAATAAAACTTAATCTTCTTTAATCATAATTAGGTTGTCTAATCTAATTTGCATGCATAGAACTGAAATGAAGAATCATACACAACACATAACACAGTAATTGGTTACCCAGAAACCTTCCAAATAGAAAGTAAAACGGGGGTGGGGATGATACCCATAAGATTTAGTACTGCAGTATAAATTTATCCTGTTAGATCTTACAATGACCACTTTGATGGTCTGCCCTGTTAAGAGTAATAAGAACTATTAATTCCACCTTGTTAAAGGATTTGATACAATACAAAAAGTAATGCAACTCCGTTAAGAGATTTACAAAGGATTGTTAGGTCTACCTTGTTAAAGGATTTTGCTAATCCATCTGTTAGAATGAACCAGTAGATGATCTGCTTTGGAAACTCTAATTTGTTGTATGAGATACTTTTGAATATAACTGATCACCTGACTGTGATAGATGAGTTTTTGTTGTTCTTTATACTTCTGCAATCTTCTAATCAATATGCCATATCATATTCGTATATATACTTCTACTAAAACTCTTCTCATACATTTTTTTGGATTAAAAAAATGTCCTATATATATATATATATATATATATATATATATATATATATCTTATCCAAAAACAAATAGCTTCATAAGTCGACTTCCATTAGACATAATGATATTAAACAATATATGCAAAGTCAGCCCAATACTGTCACTCAGCTCCAGAAGTCTACTCGGGTGATAAACTGATACTTGGGTAGTGTTGATCACTCAGGCAATGCTGAATAACTTGGGCAATACTGATCACTCGGGTCACACTGGTCACTCGGGCAATACTGATCACTCGAGTCACATTGATCACTCAGGCAATACTGATCACTCGGGTCACGTTGATCACTCAGGAAATACTAAATGGCTAAGTGTTTTGACACTAATTGACAACATGTCTTGCCATAAGGTCTACAATAGTCATAGTAAAATTGATTTTGATGTTGAAATTGGTCATATACAAATCAATTCTATAAGCTACTATAAAATCCAATGTGTAGATATTAGTAGAACCTATACAAGGAATTATTAATTCACTAGAAAAAATGACAAAAACTAAAGCCATATAATTGACATGTGTAACTTAATCGGAATATCTTAGTGGGTGATTATTTTAATACTAAGCTATTGAGCATTAGAATTAAGAGATAAGTGAATCTTTTAAATATTTAGATTTCTCTAATAGAAAAATCATATGTAATCTCTAGAGGCTCAATTGTTTGGTAATTGAGATTGGGTTTATCTTATGCTAAATCATCGTGTGTTAGTAAAAACCTAATAATATTAATACTACATGACTAGATAAACCTAATAGGTTTTTAAATAAAAATACTAAAACTAAACTCTTTATTTATTCAAATATAACTAAAAACCATTAAATAAGTGATATTGAATCACAAAGTATCATTTTCATGTATTTTTTTTTATAAAAGGTCATTCACCTTATTTAATTTTGAAGAATGAAAAATCTAAATGAAGTTTTTTAGGATTAGAGTGATGTGTAACACACACACACACATGAAAACCCCCCTTTAAATTGTACATTTGGGTGATCACTTTTCCATTCTTTAATTTAGGGCTACAAACATAAATGTGTCCCACACACTTAGAAAAAAATATCAATAAATAAACAAACCCTACTGAGATTTTATGCTACCCATCATTGATGTTTAGACCAACACTTTTTTACTGCTCAATTCGATTTGAGTATTAATATCTTCTATCCACTTCTCGTATGAATAAGGTGCCCACTGGAATACATCACTGATAAAATTATGATAAAACAACGGGAAACAAACATTTTACGTCATTAATGATAGTATTACAAAATATAGGATTAAGGCTAGATATGGCAATATGATGACATCATATTGTCAAGCCACGCCCACTAATATAATATGAAGATACTTCTATTTTAGATTTAGAACAATGTTTGCTGCATATATTTAAATAAATTAGCAATCATAATATTATAATGTATCTATAAAAATTTGCATTTTGATTTTCATGTTCTATTCATATAATTTTTGAAGGATGATTTTGTTTGCCCTTTTTTTTAATAATGTATATTATATTAAACCAATAGAAATTAACATGTTACTCATTAAAAAAAGACAATCAAACTTATACATATTACATCATTAAAACTATATCTTAAGAACCTACTTCACACAATACTATTCACAATTAATTAAACAACTTTTTAAGAGTAATTTTAAATAACAACTATAATAAACATAAATAATCAAAATTTTGAATAATTTAAAATCTATTTTAAATACATTCATTTTAAAACTTTATAACACTTTTTAAATTTGTTCCAACTCTCACGAATTTCAAAAAAACAAATGGAGACTTTAGAATCCTTGCTTAAGCACACACTAATCATACGAATATTTGGTGATAAGTAGTTGGGATAATTTCCAAGAGACAAACTTTTGCATATCTAGTTAGGTAGTAAAAAGTCTATATGCAAATATTGGGCATTCAAATTTAAAGATTAAATATACAATCCAACCAATATACCCTACATTATGTGTTATGTTTATTAGAGGATCTTGACTTTAACATTTGCTCAATACATATTAAGCAAATAAATATTACAACTCTCGCATGTCCTACATCAATGCCCTAAATTAGTCTTTATTGTGACCTACTTCAACTTAAGGTTATTATTGACCACGACTCATTCATTATTATTCCTTAGAATATAAGATATAAATTACTACGTGTTGACCCTTCCAACAACTAATTCCTTTACTTCGCCCTCTACCACCACTTTGCCATGTTTGAACTAGAAACTCTCTCCACTATTGAAAAAGTTAAATGAAGTGGACTTATATAGGGAATTAGGTATCCTTTATAATTTATTTAAATTCAAAATATCTAAATTAATTTGGCTTAGATTTTTTTTTTATTATATTAAAAGCATTAAAATCAGGTTGATGATTATGTAGACAAATTGTCAAAGGCAGTTTTAACAAGTTATTAATGGAGGATGATTTTTTAGACAAATGATACAGGGTAGGTTTTAGACAAAACGCACCAAAAAAAAAATGTCAATCTTTTTTTTTCTTCAAATTCGTGAAAATACAGTGATTTGTTTGCAATATTTTTGTGATTTTTGACCACAAAATATGCAGATCATGAAGAACAGATGTTGAAAATTTCGTGAAAATCTGTTAGATTTTATGATTTTTGAAATTTTGTTGATGGTGCATTTTGTATGAAGCTTAGCCACGTCCTAGACAAATTGTCAGAAGCCACTTTTAACAAGATATTAATAGAGCATTGTCAACATACTTAAAATCAAAATATTGTTAATAAAAATAATGTTTATTTTTTTTAATATTTTGTGTTAGTTAGGGATATTGATTAGAAGATTTAATTGAGTATTGCATTTTATAAGTGAAATAAATGTAGAATTAGATTTTGACTTCTTGTATTGTACTGAATTAGAAGTGTTAATTTAGTCGATAAGCTATTTGTGGCTCCTTGAAAAATTATTTTTTCTACCGGAAGCTGCCTTTTTTTCCCAATCATGCTTTTGGATTAGATGTTATCTTCTTATATATTTTTTCCACTTTGATTTCTATTTTTTCGCAATTACCTCTATCTCTGATTTATTTTGCCCTATTTAAAATTTATTTTCTTTATAATATTTATTTTATTATTTTAAAATTTTGAAGATATTATTTTGTTAATTTTTATTTTAAATTAAAAAAAATTACAATATTTATTTTAAATATATTAAATGTTCAAGTTTAAAGTCAATGAAATTGGTTAAAGATAATTTTTTGTTTATTATTTACATATTTGTAGATATTATCAATGTTAATTTTAATTTTTATATATCTTTAATTAATACAAAAGATGATTATTTATTTATTATTTTAGCAATTTGAAGATATTATCTTTGTTAATTTTTATTTAAATTAAAATAGCTTTTACAATATTTTACTTGAAATATATTAAGTTTTCAATTTTAAAGCAAACTGAATTGGTTGCAAAAATATTTTATATTATAAAAATTTTAAATTTAATATTTTAATATATTCAATAATTGATATATTAAATTTCACGTTCACATCATCAATAAAGATTGATGCACACTACCTACCCTCATTGTTGATTTCGCCTACTTCTCCAAAATCATCCTCTAGCAGTGAAATTGGGTGTTTCATGTTCATTTCTACATCCGCAAAGGCTTCATCTTTAGATGGAAAATCTTCTACGCCATCAACCAACAATTCATCAACACCATCTACATTATTAACTTTTTGTGAATTATCATAACTACCTCTTATATCATCCTCCATTTTCATTCTTATCCAGTCAAAATGAAATTGTTGGTGATATTGAAAAATGAGTTTACATTATATATTGTAAGGGTTTTCCACACACTTTTCCTCATCACAATTCACTCTTCATGCAACATAGAATTTTAATGTATCATTATAATATAGTGGATGTGTATATAAAATTATTAATCTAAATAGTTGTAGGGTTCATCATTTCATTGAACACTTCCCATCATTTGATAAGTAGGAGATATTTTCCATAGCAAGTCAAATTATGATATTACTATCAAGATTCAACTGTGTAGTTTTTTGAGTCAAACTCATTTACCCATGTTTCATGAGTAGTGGTTCACAACAACCCATCTCTCATCAGAATGAATCGAACACTTAGCACTACTTGCATCTACGTGATTCTCACAAAGGTGGAGCACTAAGACATCCCAGGAGGTCACCCATCCCAATACTACTCCATCTCAAGCATGTTTAACCACGAAGTTTCCTCCATGCCTAAGCCCACTCTTCTTGCAACCCCATTTGCAAAACATTCAGCAAGTGTCGTGCCTTGTGAACCATTCATTAGAAATCCCCTTGAGGTCACCAATTGATAAGTAAGAGATATTTTACACAACAATTCAATTATGATATTGCTATTAGGATTCAACTGTGTAGGCTTTTTAGTCAAACTCATTGACCCATGTGTTGGAATTAATGGGAAGTGTGTACTGAGAGGGGAGGGGTGAATCAGTACCTCTAAAAATTTTGTATCTTTTAACCTTTATCCTTTAAGTTATCAAATGTTTATCTCAATTCATAAACTTAACCATACATGTGAACATTCATAGAAACATTCATGAAAGTAATTGACACATAACACAGGATATGATATCGCAGAAAACTCCCGTTAGGAAGTAAAAACTGTGGTGGGAATGGCACCCACAAATTCTTCACTATCAACAAATTGGAAGGGGCCAGTTAAAGCTTACAATTTGATCACTTCTGATGATCTACCTGGTTAAGAGTATTTGTGGAGACCTGTTAAATTCTACATGGTTAAGAGCTTTAGCAACACTTTTGAGTGAGTACTCGGTTAAGAGATTTATAGTTGGACTGTTAAATCCACCTTCCTTGAAAGGATTTTTACACTTTGCTTCACTTGTTAGAATGAGAGAAAATTATAATTTGACCTAGTGTATGCAATCTCCTATTGCTTATTACAGATCCATTTAATATTACATGAATAAGTATATCACCTAAAGTGATTGAATAATACCTTTGTTTCTCGGTAGTCTCTATTCTTGATTCTTACTAACCAAATTCACCTTTTGTTGTTCTGGTTCTTGAAACTTTCAATCTGATCCATAGATGTGCTCATATGCTTCATCCATCCTCTCATCCATTCTCACATCCCTCTCTTAATGAATGATTGCATCATCTATTTATAAGATAGATTGACCTAATCAATTTTCATGTAAAACAATGTTAACTCTAAGATCACAGGTTTACAACTTTACCTTGATCTCCTTGTCTATGTGTTTTAAATCAGTTAAACTGATTAAAGCACTTACATTCATGTTTTTTGTCCCTAAAGAAATGGTTTTAAAAACAAATCAAGATTCTATAAATAGAATAAGACTATTTTATCTGACGTGGAAGTCAGATCCACTTTTTTTGAACTGCAACTGACTTTCAGTTTCTGTCGGTCGGTTATGCTCTGAAGTTAGTTAGACTGATTCTCGGTGTTCCTGCTTGAACTGTCTCTCGGGTACTACAAATAAGGAGCCACTATTTCAGAAGACATAGCTACTACAAATAAGGAGCCACTATTTCATAAATGCATGAACGAGGCACTGTTATATTCCTTTCGCACTTGGACCAGCATGTTGACTCGGTCACCCAGACTTCATTACATATGTCATGGGTTGTTGTGTTTCCTATTTTTTCTCTCTAGTGTAGTTTCAGTTAGAAGGTTCCTTTTTTGTTTTAGAATAAAGAAGTCAATCCTCTATTTATGGGGAGGAGACTATTATTTTGTAAGTTTGGATATTTTGGAATACAATGTTCTGATTGTATCTTGCACAGCAAGTTCATTTTTCAGTTTCACGTACCATTCTCATGTAATCAGTTCTCAGAATACAATGAAGTAAATTTTGGTTTATATTCTGTGTTCATATATCAGCAGAAGCTGACCAAGGGGGCCCACTTGGGAGGTGGATTAGAGTAGAAGTAGAATAAATTTACTTCCTGCATTTCTAGTATTCTAGATAGAAGATTATAGTTCTTCCTGCAGCATTGTACTTTGTGAATGTTCCTGCAGCACTTGCAAGGATAGTTATAGTGAATGCTCTAGGTTGAAAGAATAGGCTTAAGTAGAGTTCACAATTTGTAATGTTCATTTTAGTAAGGAGTAGGTGTATTTCCTTTCCTGCAGCCCTAGCTTAGATTCATTTCATGCATTTTACTTTCTTGCAACATAGGTAGAGTGACTCTTTAAGGAACTTAGTGCATATATTGTGTCGTACCATTTCAAGTATACATCCCTGGGTTGACAAACTAAATGCACCTTATGGTTGGGATAAGTGATCGTTAGATTCAATAAACTATTCATAAGAGAGGATTTGGGCACGATTACTAATCACCTATTGTGAGGTGGTTCATTTTTGGTGCCGCTGTCGGGGATGGTGTCAAACTAAGAAACTTTCTGAGTCATTTTTATTTATAAGATAGTTTTTAGTGATTGTAGTTTTAAATTTGCTTCACCAGTGTGAAGAATTAATTTACATGAATCGAAGGGGAAGAAGAAGAGACGAATATGGAAGATTTATTCCATGAGAGCCTACAAATTTGAATGAGTAAGTTGAAGAAGTTGAGTTGCCTTTTGTTGACGCAAGTCCCGAGTTTCCTGCAGCATCTTCCGCTGGAGCAGAGCCTTTTGATATAAGTGGTCTTCGGCCTTTCGCTGAAATCTTGGCCATCTTTCTTGATAATTTTGACCCAAACACAGCTGTTGTTAACAATCCTATGGATAATATTCCTTTCCAACATCAACCCCAACTCCCAATACCTCCAGTAATGGCACAACCTACTTTCCCATTTCCTCTACCGAGCCCTATAAACAATTCTAATCTCAAAAATATACCCTTTGTTGCACTTCCAAAGTTTTATGGGCTGATAATCGAAGATCTTGACACCTTTTTGTTTGAGTTTGACATCCTTTGTCATAGCTTTGACTATAAGACTGATGCCCACAAACTCAAACTATTTCCAGCAACACTAAAGGAGTCAGCCTTATGATGGTTCATGGGCCTAGGAGCAAATGCAGTAGGCACATGGGATGAGATGCAAACTCTATTTCTGCAGAAATACAAAGAATATTGCAAGGGGAGTGACCTGAGGGGAGATGACATTTTTAGAATGTCGCAGAAGGAGGATGAAACCTTGGAGGACTATGTTTCACATTTTTTATACACCATGTAGAAGAATCCCCAACATGTTCTGACAGAGGATTCACATAAACTAGTCTTACTAAGAGGAGTGAACGATAGTTTTTTGGAAGCATTGGACCTCGTGGTTGGTGGGGACATATCCCAATCTTCTTGGGATGACCTCAAGAAAATCTATCTCAACTACTTCAGATCAACTGGGAAGAAAAGAAAAGGATATCGGCCTACAGTCATTAAAGGGAGCAGTTCAGGCATTTCTAAGTTGGAGATATCTAATTTGCTAGAATATTTCAAGAAATACATCATTAACGATGTTGCTACGCATCTTGACACCATGACTACCAAGAAGAAACATGCAGACGCTGAATTGCAACTAGCTGAGTACTATCCACATTATCGTAAACAAAAGAAAGATTGCGGATGCAAGCTGGTGGCGAACCTAGAAAATCAACATTTGCCTACCGAGTACATGAAGATAGAAGGAGATGACAAGAAAGTGTTCTTTGTTGCTCAACATCGACCATGGGCTTCACAAAAAGGTATGCCTTAGGACCCATTACAATTTTCAACTCCTTACAATAGTCAATGGAAAAACCAAAGCTATCAGAATCCTTCTCAGTACTCTCAGCTAGCCTAGAATAACCAATGGTCTAATTAGAAAAATAACTAGTGGAAAAATAACCAATGGCCTAACCAGCAAAATAACTAGTGGAAAAATAACCAATGGCCTAACCAGAAAAATAAATGGCAACCACCGTAAGGAAATTGGCAGAAAAATAACCAATGGAGGGGGCCTCCAAAGTGGCCTAACCGAAATCCTTCTTTTCCACAACTGCCACCGCTAGTCCCACCTCCTGCAATAATGCCACCTCCTGTAACAACTAGCACCAATCCAAAGCAAACCCAATTTCCTGCTCAACAGCAACCAAATCCAAATAGCAAGCAACAACAACAGCCAATGTATACTATTGATACACAGCAATACCCTACCTATGCTTTTGAGATATCTGATATCCATTTGAGGTCTAGTACTACTCTGCCTGCACCTAGACATCCTATTATCATAGAAGTTGTAGACACTCCTATAGCATCAGAACCTCTTCCATAGGCTACATTGCAAAATACCACCCAATCAACTAAAAACTCTAGCAAAAATGATGTTAAAACCTCATTTGACCCTCCTTTTCCACAAAGGCTCACCATAGAAAAGCCTATATCCCAAGAAGAAATGTTGTTTGACATTCTTGAGTAACTGAAAAATATGCACATTCAAATTCCTTTATTTCAAGCTATCAAAGACATTCATATCTATGGAAAAGCTATTAAAGATGCATGCCTTAGAAAACTTGAAAGGAAAAAGAAGGACCCTCAAACAGTTCATGTAATAGAGCAACTTGTTGATATCATGTTGGGAAATGTAGTTATACCCACATATTCAGACCTTGGAAGTCTAGTCGTTAACTTGATAATTAATGGACAATCTATTAAAAATGCTTTAGTTGATTTGGGAGCACCCATAAATGTAATGACCAAACATACAATGCATAGACTAAGTATAGAGGGTTTGAGAACAATGCCAACAATATTACAACTTATTGATAGTTCAATAGTCACTCTACATGGTCTTATAGAAGATGTGGTAGTCACCTTAGACTCATGGGAATACCCTACTGATTTTCTCATCTTATCACCAAAAGTAAACTTTGTTGGCTATCCAGTCATTTTAGGGAGACCTTGGTTAGCCACTACTGATGCAAACATTGGTTGCAGATCAGGAAGTATGAAAATTTCAAATGGTCAGGCAATAAAGAAGCTCGCACTCTATCCTCCTGCCCAGCCTCAGCTAGACTTGAGAGATCATGTTTGGCCACAACTAGGGGATGAGGAAGAAGAGGTCAACTCTGTTGCCCAGCTTATGATGATGCACAGATAGTGTTTTCTGAAAATGCAAGAGGAAGATGATGTAGTACAGAGTATTCTTACAAATGAGTGTATAGTAGAAAAATATGTTTCCAAAAGTTCTATTCTACAGCTATGTAACTATGAGGATTGTGTCTTTCCAGCAAGCCCTGAGATAGTTAGCCAATTATTACCATGTGAAGTAGCTACAAGCCTAGTACCTAAAATATCAATGGTAGAGCTAACAACTACTATGGAAATTTCCCCAAGTCACAATATTCATGTAAACAACAAGTTTGCACCCCCACAATTAGCATTGTTAACAAAACTCTTGCATAAGCATGAGAAAGCCTTTTCTTGGGATTATGGTGACATGCTAGGTTTGAATCCCAAACTCTCCACCTATAGGATCTACATTAATGATGGCATCTTACCACTACGCTAGCCTCAAAGAAGGATAAATCCAGCATTGAGAGAAATAGTCAAAAGTGAATTACAAAAATTACTAGATGCTAGTTTCATCTATCCAATTTCTAATAGAAAGTGGGTATCACCTTTGGTCATTGTACCTAAGAAAGGGGGGAAATGGAAAATATGTGTGGATTATAGAGAGTTGAATAACGCCACAAAGAAGGATCATTTTCCTTTACCCTTTATTGATCAAGTCCTGGACACTCTGGCCAGTAAGAAATATTTCTCCTTTCTAAATGGAGACAATGGTTACAACCAGATCAACATTGCTCCAGAAGATCAGGAGAAGACTACATTCACATTCCCCTAGGGCACATATGCTTATTCTGTATTACCATTTGGCTTATGCAATGCACCAACTACTTTCCAGAGAGCTGTAATCAGCATCTTTGTTGACATATCACATGATTGTATGGAGATATATATGGACGACTTTACTACATTTGGTATCACCTTTGAGGAAGCCTTGAAGAATTTGAAAGATTACTAATCAGATGTCAGGAACACAAATTGTCTCTCAACAGTGAGAAATGCTTCATGATGATGCAAGAAGGTATAGTGTTAGGACATTTTATCTCCGAAGCTGGAATCCAGATAGATCCTACAAAAATAGAGGTAATTCTCACACTACCTATTCCTACAAATAAAAAGGATGTTAGGTCTTTCCTAGGACATGTTGGCTACTATAGGAGGTTCATCCAAAATTTTAGTCAAATAGCTAGTCCTCTTTATACTTTGCTTACCAAAGTGGCTGAATTTAATTGGACAAAGGAATGTAATGAATCCCTCCTGCATCTTAAGAAACTGTTGACAACCGCACCCATACTTAGGGGTCATGGCTGGTCTTTTCCATTTCACATTCATACAGATGCTTCAAACTATTCAATAGGTGTTGTCTTAGGATAAAAGCCCAGTAACCTAGAGAATGCAATTTACTACATTAGAAAGAGCCTCCATGGACCAGAGTTAAAATATACAGTGACTGAGAAAGAATTACTAGCAGTAGTTTATTCTCTGAACAAATTCTATCATTACATAACTGGCTATCCTATTTTTGTTTATACTGACCATGCAACAATAAAATATCTCATATACAAACCTGCCATTATAGGCAAGTTAGCAAGATGGCTTCTTCTTTTGCAAGAATTTGACATTACTATAGTTGATAAGCCTGGCAAGGCGAATGTAGTAGCTGATTATCTATCTAGAATTCACCATGTTGAAGAAGACACTACTCTGATAGATGATGCATTTCCAGATGAGCACTTGTTTCATATTGCTATCCAAAGTTCGTGGTATGCTGATATAGCTAATTACCTTGCAGCTAACAAAATGCCAACATATTTTTCTTACAAGGATAGTACACTGGTTGTCAAGAAAAGCTTTAATTTCTCTTGGATTGATAACATACTATTTTACACTGGACCTGATCAAGTAATGAGAAGATGTGTGCGAGAAGATGAGACATATGAAATTCTCCATGCCTATCATAATGAATCATGTGGGGGACACTTTGCAGTAAAGAGGACAGCCCAAAAGATTTTAACAACTGGATATTACTGGACTACACTTCACAAGGATGCAGCCACCTACACAAGGAAATGTGACAAATGTTAGAGAATGGGCCGACCAACTAGGTTAGATGAAATGCACCTAAATCCACAGGTGGTGGTAACTCCATTTGACAAATGGGGCATGGACTTTATTGGTCCAATTGACCCTCCATCCAATGGGAAGTCTTACATCCTAGTGTGCACTGATTATTTGACCAAATGTGTCAAAGTAAAAGCTATGAAACATGCCCAGGACCATAAGTTTGCAGAATTTTTGTATGATGAAAATTTCACTAGATATGGAATGACGAGAGAACTTGTAACTGACTAAGGTGCCCAATTAACTTCCAATCTAATAATAGAGCTCATGAAAGAATATAATATCAGACATAGGAAGTCAAGCCCATATCACCCTCAGGCCAATGGACAGGCTGAAGTTAAAAATTAGGAAATAGAAGTCATCTTAACAAAGACAGTTCATTTGCATCGCTGGGACTAGAGCAATAGAATATCAAAAGCTGTCTGGGTGTACAGAACAACTTGGAAAACTACTACAGGGTTCACTCCATTTGAGCTGTTATATGGAAAAGTAGCAATGCTACCCATTGAATTTGAACATAAGACTTTGTGGACAACATTGGAGTTAAACATTGATCTTCCTACAACACAGAAAAAGAAATTACTACATCTCAATTCCTTGGATGTAATGCACAAATTAGCCCTGGAGTGAACTGAAATAGTCCAGAAACAAAGAAAGAAATGGCATGACTTTCATATTAAGAACAAACAGTTTCAAGTTGGCGATTGGGCATTGCTATATGATTCAAGATTTAAAGAAATACCAGGCAAGTTGCAGATAAGATGGCTGGGGCCACATGAAATAAGCCATGTTTTCACAAATGGAGTGATCCAGTTGACCATAATTGATCCAGTACATTTCAAGATATTATTTAATGGACATCGGATAAAGTTGTATCACCAACCTCAAACAAAAGAAGACTTCCTGCAGCAGTTCTGACAATAAATTTCAAACGAGCAAAAGGTAACACTTCCTGCAGTAGAGGGTATGAACCTTCTTCTTGTAGCTCTACAATATAATTCCATCGAGCATGTCCATAATAAAAACTTTGTGTTTACATGAAGTTAATTCCTCCATTCACTTTCCACTTCTTCTTTCCAACTCATCTCATTTCTCTATCTTCCACCCACCCACCTTTCACGTCATCAAAATTTTCATTTCTTTGATTTCAATAAGAGTCAAGTACGCTGATGTAAGCCACTGCCACTTTCATTCCACTCTCACCACCTTTTTCTGGCACGTGCAAAGATCGAATAAAAGGTACAATCTTTTCAAATTTTTTCCATTTTTAGCACATAGATTTTGATAATTATATCTAGTACTGCAATAAATATATCATTACGACATTAAGCCACTTCCATTCCTCATGCCAAGTATGTCAAGTGTGGATGCTTTTCAATGTTTTGTAGGGGGGGAGAAGTGTATTAATTCCTAAAATTTCATTTCTATTTACTCCTGCAAGATTTTATGTCACCTCAAATTTGTACTTCACCTTTGTCTCATTAAAGTCCATTACTATATCGCACAATTGTCATACCTTTATTCCCAAACTATCTCTGATTGTCAGACCTGATGTGACTTATAATTAAGTTATGTTGCAACCCATAGTAAGAACTTGAGTGGAACCCTTTACTTTATATAGGGGATGTACAACTAAAGGCATTAATGTTCTGGATGCACAATGAAGCCAACTATGACAAATAGTTGGAAAACTATAGGGAACAGGAGAAAATAGAGCCATTACTATTAAGAGAAAAGAGAAGCAAGCCAGATATACTCCTTAGAGATTGGCTCAATTTTACATATGGAAAAATTAAGGAGGAAACCAGGGATAAAATTTTTAGAATTCGAACAGAGGTCTATGCAGAGTATGATGGTTTGTCTTACTTCACCTTTCAGAGAGCCCTGGCTAGTGCCAGAAGCAGATGGGGTAGGTTATTTGAAGCATTGAATAAATCTGAACCACATAGTCCTATCAACCTCCAAGCAGCTATTCAAAGAGCACCAAAATATATTCAACTAGGAAGACAAATTAGACAGGAACTTTGGTTTCCACTCACCATGTAGCCACCAATGCTCCTATGGCCCTGTATGACATTAATAATGACAGACTTGACCGACTACAAGAGAATCACAGAGTGGATGTCTGGGAAAAGACAAGGGGGTTTTACTACACTTTCCAGAGCCAAAGGCGAGGGAGAATAGAGGTTGGAGATTTCAAAGCAACTACACGAAGATGTAATGCTTGAGGACAAGCATTTAGCTTATCAGGGGGCAGTGATGAGACCATTTACTGTCTCTATTATATTAATCTTTATACTTTGTTTTTAAGTATTACCAAAACAATTGTGGACTTATAATCAGTTGAACTCATGTCAAAGTACAGATAGAACCATTAAACCTATGGGTGGAATAGATATGTCATATTGTGCCAATATTATATATATTGCAGTATTTCATATAATAGTTGATGAGACTGTTTTACTATCTCTATTATATTAATCCTTATACTTTGTTTTTAAGTATTATCAAAACAATTGTGAACTTTTAGTCAATAGAACTTATGTCAAGTACAGATAGAACCATTAAACCATGGGTGGAATAGATATGTCATATTATGCCAATATTATATATATGTTGTAGTATTTCATATAATAATCAGAATGTGTGTTCTAATATCTAGAATAATTTGGATAAGATACTTGTATGAATATATTTTGCATGATAACTAATCCTACCAAGAAGTAGGAGTCACTGGGAGTGGTTGAAAACATTAAAGGAAAATGTTAAAGACCAGCTTCGAATGGATAAGCCATCATGGCATCAGAAGACATGGATACCAAAAATTAGGAGCCACTATTTCAGAGATGCATGAATGTAGCTCTGCTATATTCCCTCTGTATTCCCAGCATGTTGACTTGGTCACCCAGACTTCATTGCATATGTCGTGGGCTATTGTGTTTCTTTTTTTTTCTCTTTGGCGCAATTTTAGTTAGATAGTTCCTTTTTTCTGTTTCAAAATAAAGAAGTCAATCCTCTATTTATAGGGATGAGATTGATAGTTTGTAAGTTCGGAGATTTTTGGAATACAATGTTCTAATTGTATCTTGCACAACAAGTTCATTTTCAGTTTCATGTATCATTCTCATGTAATCAGTTTTGAAAGATAATGAAGTAACTTTTGGTTCATATTTTTTGTTCATAGATTAGCAGAAGCCGACCAAGGGGGCCTACCTGGTAGGTGGATTAGAGTAGAAGTAGAATAGATTTACTTTCTGCATTTCTAGCATTCTAGATATAAAATTACAGTTTCTTCCTGCAACATTGTACTTTGTGAATGTCCTGTAGCACCTGCAAGGATAGTTATAGTGAATGCTCTAGGTTGAAAGAATAGGTTTAAGTAGAGTTTGCAAGTTTTAGCATTCATTTTAGTAAGGAGTAAGTGTGTTTCCTTTCCTGCAACACAAGTATAGATTCCTTTCATGTACTTTACTTTCCTGCAGCATAGGTAGAGTGGCTCTTTAAGGAACTTGGTGCACATACTGTGCTACACCATTTCAAATATACGTCCCTGGGTTGACAAACTAAATGCACCTCATAGTGGGAGAAGTGATCCTTAGATTCAATAAACTATTCTTAAGAGAGGCTTTGGGCATGATTACTAAGCACCTATTGTGAGGTAGTTCATTTTTGGTGCCACTACCGGGGATGGTGTCAAGCTAAGAAACTTTCTGAGTCATTTTTCATTCTTTTAGTTAGTTTAGTGGTTTGTGGTCCTAAAATTGCTTAACCAATGTGAAGAATTCATTTGCAGGTATCGAAGGTGAAGAAGAGACAAATATGGCAAATTTCTTCAAGAGAACCTACTAATTATAATGAGAAAGCTGAAGAAGTTGAGTTGTCTTTTGTTGACGCAAGTCCCGAGCTTCCTATAGCATCTTCCACTGGAGTATAACCTTTTGATATAAGTGGTCTTCGGCCTTTCGCTAAAATCTTGGCCAGCTTTCTTGATAATTCTGACCCAAATGCACCTGTTGTTAACAATCCTATCGCTAATATTCCTTTCCAACAACACCATCAACTCCTAATACCTCTAGTAATGGCACAACCTACTTTCCCATTTCCTCTATCAAGCCTTATAAACAATGTCAATCTCAAAAATATACCCTCTGCTACATTTCTGAAGTTTTATGGGCTGATAACCAAAGATCCTGACACCATTTTGTTCGAGTTTGACATCCTCTGTTGCATCTTTGACTATAACACCGATGCCCATAAACTCACGTTGTTTCCAGCAACACTAAAGGAGTCAGCCTTACGATGGTTCATGGGCCTAGGGGCAAATGCAGCAGGCACATGGGATGAGATACAGACTCTATTTCTGCAGGATCACAAAGAATATTGCAAGGGGAGTGACCCGAGGGTAGATGACATTTTTAGAAAGTCGCAGAAGGAGGATGAAACTTTGGAGGACTATGTTTCATTTTTTTATACACCATGCAGAAGAATCCCCAACATGTTCTAGTGGAAGATTCATAGAAACTAGTCTTCTTGAGAGGAGTGAACGACAATTGTTTGGAAGCATTGGACCTCATGGCTGGTTGGGACATATCCCAATATTCTTGGGATGACCTCAAGAAAATTTGTCTCAACTATTCCAGATCAACTAGGAAGAAAAGCAGAGGATATCAGTCTACAACCATTAAAGGGAGCAGTTCAGGCATTTCTAAGTTGGAGATATCTAATTTGCTAGCAGATTTCAAGAAAGACATCATTAATGATGTTGATACGCATTTCAACACCATGACTACTAAGAAGAAACATGCAGATACTAAATTGCAGTTAGCTGATTATTGTCCACATTATCGTAAACAAAAGAAAGACTATGGATGTAAGTTGGTGGCGAACTTGGAAAATCAACATTTGCCTATCGAGTACATGAAGATAGAGGGAGACGACGAGCAAGTGTTCTTCATTGCTCAATGTTGACCATGGGCTTCAAGAAAAGGTATGCCTCAGGACCCATTACAATTTTCAAATCCTTACAGTAGTCAATGGAAAAACTAAAGTTATCATAATACTCCTCAATACTCTCAGCCAGGCTAGAATAACTAGTGGCCTAACCAGCAAAATAACCAATGGCCTAACCAGCAAAATAACCAGTGGCCTAACCAGAAAAATAACTAGTTCCCTAATCAACAAAATGACCAGTGGCCAAACCATCAAAACCAATGGCAACCATCACAAATAAATTGGTAGCAAAATAACCAATGGAGGGGGCCTCTATAGTGGCCTAACCAAAATCCTATTTTTCCACAAATGCCACCACCAGTCCCACCTCCTGCAATAATGCCACCTCCTGCAGCCATTATCCCCAATCCAAAGCAAACCCAATTACATATTCAACCACAACCAAACCCAAATAGAAAGCAACAACAACAACCAATGTATACCACTGATACACAACAGTATCCTCCCTATGCTCTAGAGATAGTTGATATCCATTTGAGGTTAGGTACTACTCTTCCTGCACCTGAATGTCCTATTATCACAGAAGTTACAAATACTCCTACATCATCAACACCTCTTCCAGAGGCTACATTGCAAAATACCACCCAATCAACTCAAAAATCCAGAAAAACTGATGTTAAAACCTTAATTGACCCTCATTTTCCACAAAGGCTCACAACAGAAAATCCTATATCCCAAGTGGAAATGTCTTTTGACATTCTTGAGCAGTTGAAGAATATGCACATCCAAATAACTCTATTTCAAGCTATCAAAGATGTTCCTATTTATGGGAAAGCTATTAAGGATGCATGCCTTGAAAAGCCTGGAAGGAAAAAGAAGGACCCTCAAACAGTTTATGTAATAGGGAAACTTGCTGATATCATGTTGGGAAAGGTAGTTATACCCAAGTATTCAGACCCTAAAATTTCAATAGTAGAATTGATAATTAATGGACTATCTGTTAAAAATGCTTTAAATGATTTGGGAGCAGTGATAAATGTAATGACTAAAGATACAATGCACAGACTAAGTATAAAGGGTTTGAGAACAACACCAACAGTATTAAAACTTGCTGATAGTTCAACAGTCACTCCAAATGGTCTTATAGAAGATGTGATAATCACCTTAGACTCATGGGAATACCCTGCTAATTTTCTCATCTTAACACCAAAAGTAAACTTTGTTGGCTATCCAGTCATCTTAGGGAGACCTTGGTTAGCCACCACTGATGCAAAAATTGACTACAGATCAGGAAGTATGACAATTTCAAATGGTTAGGCAATAAAGAAGCTAGCACTCTATCCTCCTGCCCAGCCTCAGCCAGACTTGAGAGATCCTATTTGGCCAGAACTAGGGGATGAAGGAGAAGAGGTCAACTCTATTTCTCAACTTATGATGATGCATAGACAGTCTTTTCTAAAAATGCAAGAGGAAGATGATGTAATACAGAGTACTCTTACCAATGAGTGTATAGTAGCAAAAGATGTTTCTGAAAGTGCTATTCAGCAGCTATGTACCTATGAAGAGTGTGTCTTTCCAGCAAGCCGTGAGATAATTAGCCAATTGTTACCATGTGAAGTAGCTACAAGCCTAGTACTTGAGATTCAGATGGTAGAGCTAACAACTACAGTAGAAATTTCCCCAGGTCACAATCTCCATGTGAACAACAAGTTGCCACCCCCACAATTGGCATTGTTAACAAAACTCTTGCGTAAGCATGAGAAAGCATTTTCTTGGCATTATGGAGACATGCTAGGTTTGAACCCCAAACTCTGCACCCATAGCATCTACATTAATGATGGTAGCTTACCACTACGCCAGCCTCAAAGAAGGATAAATCTAGCATTGAGAGAAATATTCAAAAGTGAATTACAAAAATCAGTAGATGTTGGTTTCATCTATCCGATACCTGATAGCAAGTGGGTATCACCTTTGGTCATTGTACCTAAGAAAGGGGGGAGATGGTGAATATGTGTGGATTACAGAAAGTTGAATAACGCCACAAACAAGGATCATTTTTCTTTACCCTTTATTGATCAAGTCCTAGACACTCTGGATGGTAAGAAATATTTCTCCTTTCTGGATGGATACAGTGGTTACAACCAGATCAACATTGCTCCAGAAGATTAGGAGAAGACTACATTCACATGCCCCTAGGGCACATATGCCTATTTTGTATTACCATTTGTCTTATGCAATGCACTAGCTACTTTCTAGAGAGCTGTAATCAGCATCTTTGCTGACATATCACATGATTGTATGGAGATATATATAGACGAATTTACTACATTTGGTGTCACCTTTGAGGAAGCCCTGGAGAATTTGGAAAGAGTACTAATTAGATGTTAGGAATACAACTTGTCTCTCGACAGTGAGAAATGCTTCATGATGATGCAAGAAGGCGTAGTGCTGGGACATTTTATCTCCAAAGCTGAAATCCAGGTAGATCCTACAAAAATAGAGGTAATTCTCACAATACCTATTCCTACAAAGTAGAAAGATGTTAAGTCTTTCCTAGGACAGGCTGGCTACTATAGGAGGTTTATCCAAAATTTTAGTCAAATAGCTAGTCCTCTGTATACTTTTCTTACCAAAGAGGCCAAATTCAATTGGACAAATGAATGTAATGAATCCTTCCTGTAGCTTAAGAAATTGTTGACCACTGCACCCATACTTAGGGGTCCTGATTGGAGTTTTTCATTTCACATTCATACAGATGCTTCAGACTACGCAATAGGTGTTGTCCTAGGACAAAAGTCTAGTAACCTAGAGAATGTAATTTTCTACATTAGTAAAAGCCTCCATGGATAAGAATTAAACTATACAGTGACCGAGAAAGAATTACTAGCAGTAGTTTATTCTCTGAACAATTTCCATCATTACATAACTGGCTATCCTATTTTTGTTCATACTGATCATGCAGCAATTAAATATCTCATGAAAAAACCTGCTATCACAGGCAAGTTAGCAAGATGGCTTCTTCTTTTGTAGGAATTTGACATTACTGTAGTTGACAAGCCTGGCAAGGCAAATGTAGTAGTTGATTATTTATCAAGAATCCATCATACTGAAGAAGATACTACACTGATAGATGATGCATTTCCAAATGAGCATTTTTTTCATATTTCTTTCCAAAGTCCGTGGTATGTTAATAGAGCTAATTAAATTGCAGCAAACAAAATGCCAACACACTTTTCTTACAAGGATAGGACTCTACTTGTCGTGAAAAGCTTTAATTTCTCTTGGATTGATAACATGATTTTTTACACTGGACCTGATCAAGTAATGCGCAGATGGGTGGGAGAAGATGAGACATATGACATTCTTCATGCCTGTCATAATGAACCATGTGGGGGACACTTTGTAGCAAAAAGAATAGCCCAAAAGATTTTAACAACCGGATATTATTGGCCTACACTTCACAAGGATGCAGCCGGCTACACAAGGAAATGTGACAAATGTCATAGAATGGGCCGACCAACTAGATCCGATGAAATGTCATTGAATCCACATGTGGTGGTAACCCCATTTGACAAATGGGGCATGGACTTTATTGTTCCAATAGATCCTCCATCCAATGGGAAGTCTTACATTCTGTTGTGCACTGATTATTTGACCAACTGGGTCAAAGTAAAAGCTATGAAACATGCCCGAGACCATAAGGTTACAGAATTTTTATACAATGATATTTTCACCAGATATGGATTACCGAGAGAACTTGCAACTGACCAAGGTGTCCAATTCACTTCCAATCTAATAATAGAGCTCATGAAAGAATATAATATCAGATATAGGAAGTCAAGCCCTTACCACCCTCAAGCCAATGGACAGGCTGAAGTTACAAATTGGGAAATAGAAGCCATCTTAACAAAGATAGTTCATTTGCATTGTCGGGACTAGAGTAGCTGACTAATAGAAGTCATCTAGGAGTATAGAACAACTTGGAAAACCACCATAGGGTTCACTCCATTTGAGCTGTTATATGGAAAAGCAGTAATGCTACCCATTGAATTTGAACACAAAACACTTCGGACAGCACTGGAGTTAAATATAGATCTTCCTGTAGCATAGAAGGAGCGATTGTTGCATCTCAATTCATTGGATGAAATGTGCAAATCTGCACTAGAGAGAACTGAAATAGTCCAGAAACAAAGAAAGAAATGGCATGACTCACATATTAAGAACAAACAGTTTCAAGTTGGTGGTTGAGTATTGCTATTCAATTCAAGGTTCAAAGAAATACCAGGCAAGTTGTAGACAAGATGGTTGGGGCTATATGAAATAAGCCATGTCTTCACTAATGGAGCCATCTAGTTGACCAAAATTGACCTAGTGCAATTCAAACTATTAGTCAATGGATATCGGCTAAAATTGTATCACCAACCTCAAACAAAAGAAGACTTCCTGCAACAATTCCAACAACAAATTTCAAACGAGCAACAGGTAACACTTCCTATAGAAGAGGGTGAAAACCTTCTTCTTGCAGCTCTTCAGTAAAATTCCATCGAGCATGTCCATAATAAAAACTTTGTGTTTACATGAAGTACATTCCTCCATTCACTTTCTACTTCTTCTTTTAAACTTATCTCATTTCTTTATCTACCACCCACCCACCCTCCACGTCATCACAATTATCCTTTATTTTCTTTCAATAAGAGCTGAAGTATGCTAATGCACACTGCCATGACTTTCATTTCACTCTTGCCACCTTTTACTGGCATGTGCAAAGATTGAATGACAGGTACAAGATTTTCAATTTTTTTCCATTTTTAGCGCATAGATTTCGATGATTATATCTAGTACTGCAATAAATATATTATTACGACATTAAGCCAGTTCCCTTCCTCATGCCAAGTCTGCCAAATGTGGACACTTGTCAATGTTACATAGGGGGGAGAGAATTGTATTAATTCCAAATGGTCATTTCTATTTACGCCTAAAATATTTTATGTCACCTCAAATCTGTACTTAGCCTTGTCTCATTAAAGTTCTATTGCTATATTGCACAATTGTCGTACCTTTATTCCTGAATCCTTCATGATTGTCATACTTGATGTGACTTATAATTAAGTTAAGTGGAAACCCACAATAAAGACTACAATTTCTCTTGTTAAAATATATCACCATTGTTCATACTAAGTATAACAGAGGAATTCATAAGGAAGCCCATAGTTTTTCAAAAACAAGTAGTCTGATATTCAAGGAACAGGGCATTTATCTTCTACAAGGGTAGACAAATTGAAAATTGGCAAGCACAGATGGGAGGCTAGTTACAGAGATATGAGTTGATAGTACATGGTGTGCTACTTTCAGATGTTGAAGCGGTAAGAAGATTTAATGCATGTGGCTAGTTCAGATACTTCTTAAGGTTAGCAGAATTTGATGAGGACTCCGCAGCTAAATTTGCGAGTACATTTGAAGAAGGGCAACCAACTATGTGGGGATTGAAAATGGTCGCAATAGAGGAGAAAATAGTAGAAGTTACTGGGTTACTAATGGTTGGGGAACATTACCCCAATGTGCATGATTCCAGATTAGCTAGGGCCCAGTTTACCCTACTAGGCAACCCTCTATTGGACATTACCAAATAAGGGTGCAAAAGAATGTCTATCCCTCCGCCATATAATGAGTTGGCTATGCATATCATCAGGTATTTTACATGTGAATGGAGATTTTCCAATTTGCACGTACATCATTTCAAATTACTCAGTTATGTAAGGCATAATCTACAAGTAAATATCCCAAATTTCTTGTACAATATGCTATGCATTAGTGCTGAGGAGACCCAAAAAGGAAATGCAAATTCTATCACCCACCATGCCCTAGTTAAATTATTAATAGAAATATCTCTTAGGGATGCCTCTCCCATGGCATGGTCAGAGTTTGTCAAGCACAAAACCCTACAACCATAGGTTAAGCATAATGTACAAATTGGTCATGATAATGCAATACCAACTGACCTAGCCATGGAACAAGATACCCAAGGGGCAAAAATCATAAATCTTCAAGAAAGTGTGCCCTTACTTGCTCATGAGAGAAATGTTCCTACTTCCTCCCGAACCAAAGGAAAACAAAAATTAGAGGAAGAACCTTCAGTTCCTGCAGCCAAACCACAAATCCCTACTTCTTTGAAGGGGAAGAAAGGGAATTCGGTTCCTATAGCAGCTACTCCTACAACAGAGAAACTGAACAAGGCTACTAAGAAAAAGGCTATAGAAATTGAAGAAACCCTATGTGAAGGAGTCCTATAATGAGAGGAAAGCTCCCTAGAGCATCCTCCAGAATCCAACCTGCTTCTCCTTTGAAATTTGATGAACAACCCAATGTGCACATTATTCTAGACGATTCCCCAAATCAGTCTGCAGTTCCAAACTTTCCACCGCATTCAACAAAAACTTATGAAGTTGAACCTGATGTTTACCAAAACAATCCCTAGGAAATCCATTAGGATATTATGGACATTAATGAGGAGAATGCCTCAATAATCCATTATTTAGCCTATGCAAAAACTGCCTTAGTTCCCTACAACAGAACTTGGTTAATACGTTTATTAGAGCGGTCTTGAAAGGAACAGAGGAGGCAAAGAAACCAGGCAGAATATTGTAGCCCAATCACCTTGAAAACACTTCTCTTTGGATTGCATAATAAGTGTGTTCTAACAAAAACTTTATGGGCAGAGGAGAAGAAGAAACTGAAAAGAATAATAACAAAGCAAGGGGAAGAAAGTGTGGAATTGAAAGAATAATTGGCAAAGCAAAAACAAAAGATGGATCATGCCCTCAAATTGGCTGATCAAATAATTGCATGTAGCCCACCTCCTAGGGTCTATACCATCTATTTGAAAGAACAATTCCCCTTGTTCCAGCTAATGATGACCATTAAAGATATAGACTCTAAGTTCAAGTCAGCCCAAGAATTTTATGGTCTTTACTAGACTCTTCCCTCATGGTAGCAAAATCTACTTTGTGAACTGTACATGCATAACTTCATTATCCCAGCTAAGACTGAGTGGATTCCTCTACTCTACAAAGGGGATATACACCTAAGGGCATTAATTTTTTGGATGCATAATGAAGCCAACTATGACAGACAGTTGGAAAACTATAGGGATCAGGAGAAAACAAAGTCATTACCATTAAGAGCAGAGAGAAACAAGCCAAATATACTCCTTAGAGATTGGCTCAATTTGACTTATGGAAAAATTGAGGAAACAAGGGATAAAATTTTTGGGATTCGTACACATGTCTATGCAGAATATGATGGTTTTTCTTACTTTGTCTTCCAGAGAGCCCTAGCTATAGCTAGAAGTAGATGGGGTAGGTTACCTGAGGCATTGAAGAAATCAGAGCCACACAGTCCCATCAACCTCCAAGCAGCTATTCAAAGAGCACCAAAATACCTGTAGCTAGGAAGGCAAACTAGATAGGAACTCTGGTGTCCACTCACCATGTAGCCACCGATGCTCCCCTGGCCCCTGTATGACATTAATACTGACAGACTTGACCGACTGCAGAAAAATCACAGAGTAGATGTCTGGGAGAAAACAAGGGGGTTCTATTACACCTTCAAAAGCCAAAGGAGAGGGAGAACAGAGGTTGGAGATTTCAAAGAAACTACCAGAAGATGTAATTCTTGAGGACAAGCATTCAGCTTGCTAAGGGGAAAATGATGAGACCATTTTACTGTCTCTATTATATTAATCCTTATACTCTATTTTTAAGTATTATTAGAACAATTGTGAACTTTTAGTCAGTAGAACTTATGTCAAGTACAGATAGAACCATTAAACCATGGGTGGAATAGATATGTCATATTATGCCAATATTATATATATGTTGCAGTATTTCATATAATAATCAGAATATGTGTTCTAACATCTAGAATAATTTGAATAAGCTGATGACATGTAACTGATTAAATGTTTGACTATATTAAGTTGAAGATGATGCAAGACATTAAATCAGTTAATGGTTTGTATTGTCATTGATGTCAACTTGATATCATTTGTATGGTCATATACATAATTCCAAAGACTTTAGAGAATCAATGGAACAGAGGTTATGCTTTCAGCAATGCATAAAAGTCAAGTACTCACCAAGTGACAGACTACACCGGTGGAGTGCACACCATCGGTAAAGACAGAGATAAAAGTCACAGTGATGCCCGACGATCAAAAGACAGTGTTTCCCAATGAAACAGAATCACAGTGATGCCCAAAAAGCTAATCATAGTGATGCCCTACGAGCTAAAAATAGTGTTTCCCAATGAGTAAGATCCAATGATTCCCAACAGACGGAGATCCTGAAGCTAATTTGTAACGCCCCGCCAGGGAACCCAAGAGAGATTAACCTAAACATGTCACTATGTGTGCTGAATACATTTTTTAAAAAAAATTAACATAAGGAAACATACAATCATGCGGAAGCGATTACCATTTAAACACATGTCTTACACTCACATAGATTACATGACTCAAGGGTTCCATAACGTTGAATTACTTAAAGCAAAGCACAACTAACATAATAAGAAAAGATTCCATCTGATTAATCATATCAAATACAACTTACATAACCATAGTTACAATCCTCATGGATAACCATGAAACCACCATAAACTCACATCCACTGCACATGTCGCAGGGTATGTGGTAATCACTCTAATCTACTTACTATTACAATTTCCAGATTAGGTATCACATGCGATA
>MU228515.1:1622822-1637721 GCA_018584345.1 Thuja plicata | reverse complement strand
GATGTCAACTTGATATCATCTATATGGTCATATACATAATGCCAAAGACTTTAGAGAATCAATGGAATAGAGGTTATGCTTTCAGCAATGCATAAAAGTCAAGTATTCACCAAGTGACAGACTACACTGGTGGAGTGCACACCATCGGTAAAGACAGAGATAAAAGTCACAGTGATGCCCGACGATTAGAAGACATTGTTGCCCGACGAAGAAGAATCACAGTGATGCCCAACGAGCTAATCACAGTGATGCCCGATGAGCTAAAAATAGTGTTGCCTAACGATCAAGATCCAATGATGCCCGATGGAAAAATATCCCGAAGTTAACTGAAGTTGTAGCAACGAAAATGGCAGTTGTCACCGGCGACAAACTACAGAATTGACCAACAGAATAGAGAGATCAAAAAATGACAAAATATCTAGTTGGCAGAGCTTAAGGATAGACTTAACTGGTTATTTTATTTGTTTTATTCGACCTCAGTTAAGTAAGTGATTTAAAGATGATTTATACGGTTGGCAAGAAGATAACTACGAGATAAATTAGGAGTTAAAGCCGTAAATCAATTTGGCTAGATTATTTTTCACGCCAAGAATCAAGAACCAATAATTAAGGAATATCATGTCTATATAAGAGACAAGCATAATTCACTTCCGTGAGCAATCAGATACACGGGGGAGTGAATTGATAGAAGATGCTGAAGAGAAACTGATGAAGGATAAACTTCATGTAGTTCTGATCAATCAAGCTAAGGGAGAGCTAAAGAATTCTACGCACACCGACAAATAGAAAAGCACAGAATCACAGAGCAGAAAGAGTTAAGTACAAAGGAATTGAATTGATACATTGATCAAAAAGATATTGTAAGTAAATAGATCTGAAAATCTGCAATTTAGTTGCATTAGAAACAGGTCATTTTGTTTCAGTTTAACCAGTGAAGCATTAAGTCTCTTAACAGAGCAGGACTTAACAATCTTTTGTAATTGAGGTATATCCTAATAGATTACCAGAAGGTTGACTGATGATAGTAGCATCAGTCTTACCTAAAGCCTATTGACAGTCTAAGAAGGAGGCTGATTCAATGATGGTAGTAAGATTTGCATAAAGCCTATTGACAGTCATGCGACTGATTCAAGGATGGTAGTGTAGATGCCAGATACTAAGTGACAACCTATGTATAAAAATCCTCTAACAAGGTCACACTTAACCGTGTGTTTGTAACCTTTAACAAGGTTGGCTTCTAATAGGGCTCACTTCAGAAGAGTTAAAATTTGGGGTACCGGTCCCAGTGGTTTTTCCCTTAATAGGGTTTCCACGTTAAAATCCTTGTGTTATATGTGTATGGGTCATTACTTTATTATTTTACATTCTACATATGCATTTATGGATTGACTGGTATACTCTGCATATTTACTGAGTATCGGTAAATATAGTTTACTGCTTATCAGTTATCAAGGAGAATAAGGACAGACAAGGTAAACCGATAGACAGTTATTTGTTTCAAGTATTTCAAAGACATACATCTTGTAGGGACTTAATAATTGGAGAAGTATTCATTGGTGGATTAAAGTTTAAATTGGATAAATTTTTGAGGCCACTGATTCACCCCCCCCCCCCCTCTTATNGCCACTGATTCCCCCCCCCCCCCCCTCTTATTTATTACTAACATAAGCTACTTGTATGAATATCTTTTGCATGATAACTAATCCTACCAGGAAGTAGGAGTCACTGGGAGTGGTTGACAACATTAAAGGAAGACGTTAAAGACTAACTTCAAATCGATAAGCCATCATGGCATCAGAAGACATGGCTACCGCAAATCAAGAGCCACTATTTCAGAGATGCATGAATGTAGCTCTACTATATTCCCTCTGTATTCCTAGCATGTTGACTTGGTCACCCAGACTTCATTGCATATGTCGTAGGCTGTTGTGTTTCCTATTTTTTCTCTTTGGCGCAGTTTTAGTTAGATAGTTCCTTTTTTCTGTTTCAGAATAAACAAGTCAATCCTGTATTTGTAGGGATGAGATTGATATTTTTTAAGTTCAAAGATTTTTGGAATACAATATTATGATTGTATCTTGCACAGCAAGTTCATTTTCAGTTTCATGTATCATTCTCATGTAATCAGTTTTGAAAGATAATGAAGTAACTTTTGGTTCATATTCTGTATTCATAGATTAGCAGAAGATGACCAAGGGGGCCCACTTGGTAGGTGGATTAGAGTAGAAGTAGAATAGATTTACTTTCTGCATTTCTAGCATTCTAGATATAAAAGTACAATTTCTTCCTGCAGCATTGCACTTTGTGAATGTTCCTGTAGCACCTGCAAGGATAGTTATAGTGAATTCTCTAGGTTGAAAGAATAGGTTTAAGTAGAGTTTGCAAGTTGTAGCATTCATTTTAGTAAGGAGTAAGTGTGTTTCCTTTCCTATAGCCCTAGTATAGATTCCTTTTATGTACTTTACTTTCTTGCAGCACAGGTAGAGTGGCTCTTTAAGGAACTTGGTGCACATACTGTGCTACACCATTTCAAGTATATGTCCCTAGGTTGACAAACTAAATGCACCTCATGGTGGGAGAAGTGATCATTAGATTGAATAAACTATTCCTAAGAGAGGCTTTGGGCACGATTACTAAGCACCTATTGTGAGGCGGTTCAATAGTCAGAATGTGTGTTCTAATATCTAGATTAATTTGATTAGGATATTTGTATGAATATCTTTGCATGATAACTAACCTGCCAGGAAATAGGAGTCGCTTGGGAGTGGTTGACAACATTCAAAGAGAGCGATAAAGACAAGTTGCAGATGGATAACCATCATAGCATTAGAAGACATGACTACTAAAAATAAGGAGCCACTGTTTTAGAAATGCATGAACGAGGCACTGCTATATTCCTTCCGCACTTTGAGAATGTTGACTCAGTCGCCCAAACTTCATTACATATGTCGTGGGTTGTTGTGTTTCCTTTTTTCTCTCTGGCATAGTTTTAGTTAGAAGGTTCCTTTTCTGTTTTAGAATAAAGAAGTTAATCCTCTATTTATAGGGAGGAGATTTTTATTTTGTAAGTTCAGAGATTTTGGAATACAATGTTCTAATTGTATCTTGCACAACAAGTTCATTTTCAGTTTCACATACCATTCTCATGTAATCAGTTCTTGGAATACAATGAAGTAACTTTTGGTTTATATTCTGTGTTCATAGATTAGCATAAGCCAACCAAGGGGGCCCACTTGGGAGGTGGATTAGAGTAGAAGTAGAATAGATTTACTTCTTGCATTTCCAGTATTCTAGATAGAAGATTACAGTTCTTCCTGCAACATTGTACTTTGTGAATGTTCCTGCAGCACTTGCAAGGATAGTTATAGTGAATGCTCTTGGTTGAAAGAATAGGCTTAAGTAGAGTTTGCAATTTGTAATGTTCATTTCAGTAAGGAGTAGGTGTATTTCCTTTCCTGTAGCCCTAGCATAGATTCCTTTCATGTATTTTACTTTCCTGCAGCATAGGTAGAGTGACTCTTTAAGGAACTTAGTGCACATATTGTGTCGTACCATTTCAAGTATAGTCCCTGGGTTGACAAACTAAATGCACCTCATGGTGGGGAGAAGTGATCCTTATATTGAATAAACTATTCCTAAGAAAGGCTTTGGGAATGATTACTAAGCACCTATTGTGAGGCGGTTTAGTGACCTCCTAAGAAGTCCTTGCTCATGCAGATTTATAATAAATGGTTCATAAGGAGAAATACTTGCTAAACATTTTGCAAATGGGGTTGCAAGAAGAGTGAGCTTAACCATGGAGGAAACTCTATAGTTAAGAGAGCTCGAGTTGGAGTAGTAATGGGATGGACAACCTCCCAGGTAATCTCAATGCTTCACCTTTGTGAGGCATAACCTAGATTTAATGAGTGTTAAGTGTTCCATTCATTCTCATGAGAGATGGTTTTTTTGTGAACCACTACTCATGAAACATGGGTCAATGAATTTGACTCAAAAGACTACATAGTTGAATCCTGACAACAATATCATAATTTGACATGTTGTGGAAAATATCTTCTACTTATCAATTGGTGAGCTCAAGGGAATTTCTAATGAATGGTTCATAAAGAACACCACTTACTAAAGGTTTTGAAAATGGGGTTGCAAGTAGAGTGGGCTTAACCATGGAGGAAACTCCATAGTTAAGAACCCTTGAGCTAGAGTAGTACTAAGATGGGTGACCTCTTGGGAAGTCCCAATGCTTCACATATATGAGAATCATGTAGATATAATGAGTGTTAATTGTTCCATTCATTCTCATGAGAGATGGGTTCTTGTGAACCACTACTCATCAAACATGGGCAATGAGTTTGACTAAAAAACTACATAGTTGAATCTTGATAGCAATATCATAAATTTCTATTATTATTGAACAAAATTTTGTGAATGGAGGTGTTTTATGTAGAAAAACATGTGTGCAAGGAAAATGGCTCTTTTTCATTCTCTAGATATTTTCAACACTTTTTAGGGACAAAATCAAATCTCATATCGACTCATTGTTGCATGCACAAAAGTGTGTGAATGCTAGTTTAAATTTATTTGGAAATATGTGAAGGTTGGATTTATTTCATGGACACAATTGTGTGTGTAATTTTTTCATTTAGTTTATGTTTTGTATGTAAACTTGTGTCTAATTTGAAATAGGTTGTTCATGAGCACTTTGGAGATTTGTTATAAGTTAAGGAAGTATAAACATTTCTTGATGGTTACTCAAATTCCTATGTAGTTTCATAATAATTGAAGAAATGTAAGATAAAATTTAAATGTCAATAATAGTATTAGTAATTTGGTAGTGCAAAATATGTTCTTTGGTAACACTGATTGTTCTAAATTGATTCTTTATTCCTAGATGATGATTTTCAATAACAACTTTCACGTATCTTACTAAAGATTAGTAATACAATCAAGGATAGGGGATCTTATGAAGGTTAGCCTTCTCATTGTAGATAGATCACACAAAATTACCATTTATAGTGTGAGGCCTACCCCAGTCTGACATAATCTTAGCACTATTTCTCATTTATATGTTCTCTCATCGATTCAGATTTTGTTATAGTTGGACTAATGGGACACATGAATTCTTTATGGATCTGTTGAATCCTTTGCTTGTATACAACACCTGATTATGTAATCAGGGAATCTATTAGATACTTTGTGTGAGTGATGTAGATTTTTGTTTAGGACTTAGTTTTGATGGTTTAGTATATTGGATTAGTAAGTGGATGTTAGATAATACCAGTATGCAGATTTATTAAGAGTTATGTTTATGCATATTGAATAGATGCAGATATTGTTAAGTTTAATGAATCTTTGATGCAAGTGTGAGTGGATGTGTTTTTAACTTACATTATGTATTCTATTATTTTTATGTGTTTATGTATTGGACCTACTAATGCGTGAAATGAGTGTATAGGAAAGTTGACCATGGTACTAATCAGGGATTCAAGAATGGACCTATGTGAAAACCGTGATGCTAAGGCCTTGTCTATAAAAAGAGACATGGACCTCGTTGTATTGTATTTTTATTTATAAAAGTGTGGTGTATGATTGTATTTTATTTAATTGAGTAAATGTGTAATAAGTCATGCTCATGTGAAATTGTTGTGTCACTTGACACATGTGCACCTTGTGTGCTGGCATGGCTAGTGAATGTGACTAGCATAGGCTTAACTTTACCTAGGAGTTACCTAGTATAGTCCCAATGCTTACCCTAAAGTTTATAAAGATAAGATTGAGATAATATTGAGTCAAGGAAGATAATGATGATTCAAGAGAGATTAGATTGAGTCTTAATGGTTCGATTTTCGAGAGTTAACCTTGGGTGGAGTTTAGGAGGGTCATTTGGAATCCTAGGGAGTAACTAGGGTCAAAAATAACTATCCCACTTGGTACCTTAGGGGTTAGGGGTCATTTTTAGCCCATTAAGAGTCTTGAAACTCATTTATGACTCCCCTAAAGTCACCATTTTGGGAAGTAGCAAAATTGAAGAGTTGTAAGACTTTGGTTAAGCCATC
This sequence comes from Thuja plicata, assembly GCA_018584345.1. Lineage (NCBI taxonomy): Eukaryota > Viridiplantae > Streptophyta > Pinopsida > Cupressales > Cupressaceae > Thuja > Thuja plicata. The sequence goes on along the minus strand of MU228515.1, from coordinate 1,631,668 downwards.
CTTTCTTTCCTTGAACGCATTTAACTCTATTTATGGAGAAGGAAAGTGGGGAGAGTAGATGGATTAGGGTATCCCCTCCATTTATGAATCCTGGTATTTTAGGAAGAAGGCCTATATAAGGAAGGGTTTAGAGGGATTTTGGGTAAACACCCACTCTCTACTTTTAGAGACAGATTCATTTTGTAGGAGTAAGACTTGAGAGAAGGAGGAAGGATGAGAAGGTGAAGCTCTTCACAAACCACCTTGCATTTACCATAGCTTGGATTTGAGGTGAGTTTCCTAATTAGCATAGTTTAGAGTAGTTCTTGTTTTCATATATACATATCTTAAGGAATCCTTGGATGGAATTTAAGTTATTGTTTTCAACTTCATGGGTTTTCATGTAATTTATGTGTTAGAGTCTATATGTATTTTGTGATTATTTGTATATGGGGTTCTTCAAGGCTTATTCACCCTTGGGAGGGTTGGGTAACCTTGATGGGGTGAAAGTTAGTGATATACCTAAGTAGTGCACAGTCTCCCATGTGTGGAGGGATTTACATGGGTATATGGGTTCCCATGATGCCAAGAATCCCCAAATAAATTTGGGGTTTATAAGAAAAATTGGAAGGCTTGAAGCCATAACTTGTTTTGTGAAAGAAAGGTAAATTTACTCCAGTTGCCATCATAGGGCATGGAAGGGAAGGGTAGAAATTTTTTCATGATTCCAAGTGTGGCCATGGAACAAAATTAAAGATATGGTACTTAGGAATGTTGAGCCCATGTGTGGCCTATTCCTAGTGTATGTATTTTGTATTATTGGCTTTCCCCTCTTGTGGTAGTCCTCTTTCACCCCTTTGTTTTAGGTCTTTTGGAGACCTACACATCTCCTTGGGTATTAGGTATTTTCTTGTGTTCCTATTTTTAGATTTGTGCTTGTCATGTGTGTATGTATCCTGGTTCAGTTCTAGATCCCCTAGCTCGGGGGTGGCCTTGCAAAGGCCTAGGTTGGGAGGTCAGCCTCCATGGTCAAATTTGATGTTCTTGCAGGTTCAGAGAAAGCTTCTGAAACTATACCCAAAGTCTTGGTGCCTTAGATGTAATTTCTACCTCTAAGTCTTTTTATGTTGAAGCTTCTTCCTTGTAAATTTGAAAGGTTTTGGAAATAGTAATCTTCTTGTTTTGAAGACACTTGTACTTTTGAAATCAGAGTACGTTTATTTCTAGTAATAAAATAAGTATTTAGAACTTTATTTGAAATAATGGTTATCCCAAAATGAAGTTATGGATGTTTTACTAAATATAGTGGAAAAGGAATCTTAAGGACTATAACTCTAATTGATGTTGTTATTATATATTAATCTTTCAATTAATTTAATTTGTGAAATTTGAAAAGGTGTACAAAGGGAAGAAAAGACCACATCTCCTTTAGTTAACTTAACATGATTAAACAGAAATATATGTTTAATAGATTAAGGTTTAAGTGCCCAAATTTTGGGGCTTGACATATAGACTTAAGTCAGGAGATGGAGCAACATCACAAGTCAAACATGAAATTATTATCAAAATGTTTGAAATATAACCCAGCTTGATCTCTAATAAAATTGTAAATAGGTTTTAACACCTATCCAAATAACCCAATTCAAACACAAAATAATTGCAATATTTTCTTTTTGGTGTCACACTCAAGGAGCCTTCAAGCAAATACCAAATTTTTTTATTTTAAAAGTTGGATTCATAACTTGGAATCTACACACATACACTTGTTGATTTTAAAATACAATAACATATAAAAATTATAAGATTTCATTACTTGAGTTTTAAGGCATTAAAAGTAGTTTCTCACACCTTTATCCAACCCAAATAACACTCACAATCTCGCAAACCCATATGGTAACCCTTCAACATATGATATATTATTCTTACAAATATGGATAACCCAACATTGATCCTAATACTTTAGTATGAGTTGTAACATTCTATGTAATCATAGGATTTCTTTTACAAATTTTCTCCTTACAAAACTCACTTTCCAACCTCATGAAATTACAAGCATATTTATTCAATTTGTAAGGTCAACCCTATGTAATTTTTTAAAGGTGAGTCCTCCTTACTCTCGCTTCTCCTAGGTATTCTCTTATTTTTTATATTTTAGCTTTTTATGGCTTTCAAGTAAGTCGACATATACCAACTACAAACATCATTGAAACCATCTATTCCTTCGCAACATTCAATCTTCAATACAATAGTCGTACCAAAATAATCTTCTCACTAAACATACTTGGAACAGACAAGAACATTGTCATCAATAGTAGGAATATATTGACATCAATGACAAAAAATTAATGTTTGCACATGTATGCATTATATCCAACAATATTCAACAATCTCTCCCTTTGGTATTGATGGCAACATATGATGTGAACAACCAAATCAATGCACAAAGAAACCATACCAACAATATCCACAATATGTCCTTTAGAGTCTCTCTAACAAACCTTCTCCACCCGAGAAAAATATATTCCTTAGTTTCATACTTTTTTCACATAACTCTCTCCCCCTTTGACATCAATGACAAAGGCACATATATGCACTTAGTCATAAAAGCTAAAAATATGAACAAACATCTCTCTCACAAATCTGAACATCTCACTCATCAAGTTGACTAATCCCCCTAAGTAGAAGCCACAAAAACATCAATCCACAATAATAATGATCTTTGTGAGTACACTAGACTGATGCAAATCAATGAATCTCTAGCTCTAATCAGGAGGTGCAATCACCTCAAGCTTACATCAGAGGTACTCAAAAGTATCCTTTGGCAAGGGCTTCATGAATATATCTACAATATTCTCTTTTGTAGATACATTCTCTAATCTGACTTCTTTTTCACTAGCCTTGTCTCTCAAGAAATGATATTTGATAAATATATGTTTTGTCTTCGAATATAATACAAGATATTTGAAATATTGATTGCACTTGAGTTGTCACAATAGATAGCAATCATCTCATCAATAATTACTCTAATATATTTCTATATTTTCTTCATCCATATTAATTGTGTACAATTAACAACAACAACAACAAAACATTCAGCTTCAACAGTATATTTTGAAATACAAATTTTCCTTTTACATGCCCATGAAACTAATATTTTTACCAAAAATAATGCTCCACCACTTGTTCTTTTTCTGTCATTCATAGTACCTACCCAATCAACATCAATATAAGCATTCAATGTAAATCATCATCCTTACCATACCATAATCCATAATCAATTGTTCCTTTCAAATATATCTTAATATTATTTTAAAATCAACATGTGATTTCCTTCGGTTCTGCTTAAAATCTTACAACAATGCAAACAAAATTCATAATATCAAGTCTGGTCTATGTTAAGCATAATAATTCATTAACCATTGATCTGTATCTTGTTTTATTTTCTTTAGGAGAATCATCATTCTTTGTTAGTTTGCAACCAGTAACCATAGGAGTACAAACATGTTTTGAATCATCCATACCAAATTTCTTTAGTAATCCTTTCACATACTTGGACTGAGATATGAAAATACCTTTATTCGATTGTGTAATTTGTAGACCGAGAAAAAAAATTCATCTCACCTATCATGGACATCTCAAACTCTTTCTACATCTCATCAGCAAATTCTTTACTCAACTTGGCATTTCTGCCAACAATAATATTATCCACAAAGACTTCAACAATCAAAATATTATCATGATCAACTTTGAGGTATAAGTTTCTATTAGCAGTACCTTTATTGAAAGCAAGTCTCAATAAGTACTTATCCAACCTTGCATACTAGGATCTCAGTGCTTGTTTCAATCCATATAATTATTTATTCAATCGATAAACCATGTCATCTTCATCATTCAAAGGAAATCCATTAGGCTGCTCAACATAGACTTCCTCTTCTAATTCTCCATTCAAAAATGTAGACTTAACATCCATCTGATATACCTTATAATATTTGTAAGTAACATATGCAAGAAACATCCTAACAACTTTAATTCTATCAGCAGGAGCAAAGGTATCCTCAAAATCAATACCTTCCATCTATGAGTATCCCTTACAAACAAGTATGACTTTTTTTTGAACCACATCACCTTCTTCATTCAATTTGTTTCTGAATACCATTTAGTACCGATCACATTTTTGTTCTTAGGTCTAGGAACAAGAATCCATGTCTTATTTTTCTCAATCTGTTTCAATTCTTCTTATATAGATTTAACCCAAATTTCATCTTTGCATGATTCATCAACATCCTTAGGTTCAATCTTAGAAATCAAAAAAAATTTATTTCTAGCAATTCTTCCTCTAGTTTGAACACCTTGATTCCTATCACCAATAATCTGATTATCTGAATGATTTAACCTTACATACCTTGGAGTCTTCAAATATGAATTAGTAGAAGATTCTTGTGCTTCTACTTCTTCCTCATTTGCAACTTCTCCATCATGTTCTACAGAAGCATTCTGATTCTGATTCTATGATTCTATTACACGATTGTCTTCTTCATAATTTGGTTCATATCTGCAAGATTTGGTTTGTTTTTAATAACTTTCATCCACTTTGACATTTGCAATTTTAATTATCTTTCTCAATCTTTTTTTATAACATTTGTATGCTTTAATTTTTGTAGAATAACCAAGAAAGATACCTTCATCACATCTAGGATCAATTTTTCCTAAATCTTCATCTCTTCTGATATAACATTTGCTTCCAAAAATCATAAAGTATTTCACTGTGGGAACATGACCATACCAAATGTTAGGTGTCTTACCAGTGCCTTGCTTGATTTTAACTTGGTTCAATGTATAAACTATAGTGTTAAATGCTTCTCTCTAATAGATATGCAGTACATCTCCTTCAATTATCATAGTCCTTGTAGTGTCAAGGATAGTTCTATTTATTCTCTTTGTAATACCATTCTATTGTGGGGTTCGTGGAGTAGATATTTACCTCTTTATTTCATGCTCTTCACAAAAAGTGTTGAACTCGGTAGATGTAAACTCTCCACCTTTGTCTGATCTAAAAAATTTTAAATTTAGACTTGTCTCAGTCTCAACCATAGCTTTGAAAATATTGAATTTATCAAAGGACTTATATTTCTCTATCAAAAATTTAACCCACATCATTCTAGAACAATTATCAATGAATAAAATGAAATATTTGTCCCCATAGTAGCTTCTAGTTCTTGCAGGGCCACACAAGTCAGTATGAATCAAATCTAGAAATCCACTTCAAGAATAATTCTTTCTCTTGACAATAGATATAGTCACCTTACCCAACTGACATTCCTTACACGTCACATCAACATGATTCAATAATTTAGGTAGATCTCTTACTGCTTGTGTAGTTCTTATCTTCACAATTATTCAAAGTTTATATGACAAAATCTCTTGTGCCTTAACCAACTATCATCAAGCTTAACAATCTGGCATTTATTCTCTAAATTTATCAACTTAAATACATTCCTTTAGTCTTTATACCTATAGCAATCTCAATTCTAGAGCTTCCAATAATTTTTCACATTCCATCCTTGAATTCTAAGTTGTAAACTTTATCAAATAGTTGTCTGACACTAAAAGAGTATACTTCAAACCTTCAACATATAGAACATCATCAGTGTTATTCTTACCATCAAGAGTAATAGAGCCTCTACCTCTGATCATACAAAGAGTGTCATCACTGAATCTCAAAACACCACCATCATACTTCTCCAACTTCACAAATTGTTTATTATCTCCGGTCATGTGTTGTGAACAACCATAATCAATAACTCGTTCATCATTTTTATCCTCCTGTGAAACCAAGGATTTTTCCTCATTCAAGAAACTAGGATTCTCATCTTTGATAGAAATAAACACAATCTCATCTTCACTCTTTTTGGATTCACCATCAGTTATACCTTCATCAATAGCATAATAACACTTTTGATATTTGGACTTGAATTTCTTAGCCTTGTGGGTCTGTGCAGGATCATGGTATGCCAAAAACTGGCGATGTGAAAAAATTGGTTTTTCACTCATCCAAAAGCGCACCCAAAAGTTTGTTGACTTTTGAGTAGGCCTGGGTGTCAATACACCTGGCCAAGCCAAAATCCAAATCTAAAGCATTATCGGATGTCCGATAATATTGAATATTCGATATTCATCAGTAATAATATATTGTTGCCTGTGGCTGCGTTCAACATTTTCATTGTCAAAATGTTCAAGCAGCGAAGCCAAGCCAACAAAATTGTATATTAGATAGGGATCTGATATCATATTTGCTACAGTACACCATGTAATTGAAATTATGTAGTTTCATTCTTGTTTTTTGTTTTTGCATTGAAATTTATTTTATTTTTTTTAAACTAGGTTTTATATGATATTGTGTATTGTTTTTTAAAATTGATTATAAACTAGAGTTGAAATTTATATTATTTATTATATATTTTTTTTGAACTAGACATGGATTCAGACCAATCTGAAAACCCTCCCTCTCAATCCGCGAACAATCCAGAACCACCTCAAAACAATCCCCTGCCTTCAGAAGACCAACCATTCTCAAACCCTCGACCAATACAGGATCTCATAGGAGATAATCTAAATAAGCTTAGAGGATATCAGAATACATATGAGAATATCCCCACCTTGCATCCCATGTTTTCCACGTTGAACTCCATTATTGAGAGCATAGAGAAACTCATAGAACAACACAATGCTTCACTTCTTTGGCATGAATCCATGCACTCCCAATTTGATGATGGCTTGAGTATGATCAATTTATGGATCTAAACATAACAAAACATAACATATGTAACATTTTTGTTGATCCCAAAACTGGTTTAAAAGTGGACCCTAAAAAAACCAAGTTGTCAATTAAATGGTGTACAAATGATGCAATACATGACAACTTTTGGGATCGCTGGTGGCTATTTTTTGATAGACCACCCCACAAAAATTTGGATTTCCCATTCTATTTCATACGAAAATTGTATGCTAAATTTGTGCTCAGTCACAAAGTCAATTACTGGAGCGTGAGACAGAACCAGGGCATGGGCTTAGGCACTCCCCAGGATAGACCAGGGGCACAATGGGTGAAATCCCGCACATATGTCCCCCCTCCTGAGATTTCACCACCTCCCACTGTACAACATCCTGACATTATTGCTGAGGTCAGCTCACAGACTATTCAAGCCATTCATGCCTTGAGTGATCTACTCATTAGGTAGAGTGTGGCATTGTTGCCTCCTCATACTGATGCTTCTGGACCTTCCACATCCTCCACGAGCTCACATGTTTGTGTGCCTCATACTTGCGTTATGTGCAAGAATATGTGCTTGGGTCCCCTGAATGATAGTGATGCATATAACTATGTGTTCGAGGTGGATGATGCTACACAGCACACTACAGGCACTGAAGCACCCCATGGAGATGTGCATCAGTGGCATACAGAGCCATGGACTCCTACTGTTATGATAAGAGTAAACAATTAACTTGTTACATTGTATTTAATTTTAAATGTTCATATTTTTAATAAAATTTTCTTATAATGATTTCCCACTTATGTTTTTTATGTGTTTCATTTATGTCCAGTTGATGACAGAGGAAGAGGTGGCACAGGTGGAGGGGTCCATGTTTTTGGCCATTTCATTTAGCCTTGACACTTCCATGGTACATACATTTTAATGTACTCATTGGTTTCCTTTTATTATAATATTTTATACATGTATTTTCTAATTTTTATGATCATCTTATTACATATTGATGTAGGTTTCACCAGTTGCCACTGGGGGGAAATGTCAGGGGGTTGAATCATCTGGTGTTGACAAGGGGAAGGTAATTAAGTATTTTAGATTGATTAAGCATACATGTATACTTGTCACTTGTGCATACTCATTTTTAATTACATGTTTTATTTGACAGAGGGTGGTGTTTGATGATGTTGTGAGACTGTTTTCCATGATAGAGTCATAGGCATCTCAATTCGCAGTGATAGCCCCACAGTACATATATCTCTAAATTTATTTGTGTGTAGTTTACTATCAAGTATATATTTAATATGATCAAGTCGTGATTGTATGAAACTTATATGTTTTACTTTTGTAGGTCACCCCTAGTTTGAGGGAGGTACCACACCAAGGGTTTGTATCACTGATGACCCAACTGACATTTCCTGAAGAAATTTCAACAGAGGTAAGTTTTGATGTTAATTGAGTTATATTTAAAACATGTATTTTCTACCAAGGATTTAACATTAAATAGTATAAGTCTTACATCAATCTCATGTTTGCAAACATATATATAGGTCAGAGTCGACATTATGGCATTGTCCCTTCACAACTAAAGACATATATTAGGTCTCCTGACCGCATGAGGAGACCGAGAGGCGAGGTACATGAGAGTTCAATTTAAAAAATATATTTATTATTGTTGACTATGATTTTAAATTTTTATTTATTATTTGTAGAAACCATATAAATTAAGTAATCTAACTTGGTGTTTCACTTTTGTGTTTGAATGCAGGATCCATCAGAGCCAAAGAGTAGTTCGAAGAGACTTCACTTTGATCATCCACCAGTAGAATAGAATGTCCTAGAAACATTTTTAGTTGAACTTCTTATGTTGAGATGCCATATGGTACATTTTGAGATGGCATATGCCATATTGTATCTAGATATGAACTGATTTTGTAAATTTTTGGAGATGGAATGTGTCACATTTTGTAAAAAATTATTTCATATATACATATCTACATGTTCATTTCTGATTATTTTATCTTTTTCATGTGTACTATGTATGTATCATTTCCATATTATATCTTTGGCATGTGTTGTATGTATGTATTATTTCCATATTAT
>MU228515.1:1584516-1597800 GCA_018584345.1 Thuja plicata | reverse complement strand
TTCTATTGTACATTTTCTACTGTACATTTTAAGATATATATACTAAATACAAGAGAAAATTAAATACATTTACTAAACTAATTTTAACATTTACGTACAATAATTTATTAAATAAATTTGACATACACTGCATTTTTCATAATAAAAATAACAATAAATACTATTTAAAAAAAACAATAATTAAACTTAATATACTAAAAAAAGACCTACGTGCAAGTGGTGTAGACGGCAAGCGAAGAGGTAGAGGTGGTGTAGATGGCAACTAAGGAGCTGCAACTCTGAAGGGAAAAAAATAACAAATATGATTAGAAAATAGTTAAAACTACTAAAAATTTAAAAAAATGACAACAAAACTAAAAAAAATTGAAAACGTCTTCACCTGAAGGAGTTTGGGCTTTAACAAAATGAGGTAGAGCTCTAGAGCGAGATCGTGCTAGCTGAAAATGACAATAAAAGTGCCAAAAAAAAAAATATAGTTTTCAAAACGGGGTCTCGTATGAAACGTCACCTCGTTCTGAGATGGGGTAGCGTTCTAAACGTCACCCCGTTTTGAGCGCGACCCCGTTTAGCTTCGGGACCCCGTCTCTTATGGGGTGACGATTTGAATTATGGCTCAGGGTCCCAAACCGAAACGTCACCTCGCTATTCTAAAACATCACCCCGTTATTTTATAACGTCACCCCGTTTCTTGAAGCACGATTTCGAAAAAATGACTAAGGTAAAAAGTTCCTAGTCAAGTGGACTCATCTTCTTGCACACACCCATTTCATCAAAGCCATCTAAGACATGAATGTGACCTCGTCTCTTATATCATACTTCTGGATAAAGAATTAAGAAAGCAAAATAATAATTAAATATATTCTTTTTTTATGATTTTTTTGTATCTATGATTTTGTTTCTATTTAATATAGGAACATAGATAATGTTGATATCTCTTGATTGAGAGTTAAAGAATGAGGGATATTCATTTCGTCAAAGTCACCATAACCGTATTCTTGTTCCTTATAACATGCTTTTGGTGGTTTGAATCTTGATGGATGATTTAATTAACGAAGGTATCACTACAATCATTGCTTGTGTTTAATAAATCAAAATAAAAATTTAGATATGATCAAATATTAATAGTTATGAACCCTTTTCAAAAAGTATTTAAGAAAACATATTTTAAAAAATAAGAAGTGCAAGGATCAAAGTCACAACAAAAGGTCATTATAGATTCAGATAATAACCATAGATGTAGGATTAAAGTGAACAATATCTTTCACCAGATTAGAACTTCATTGTCCTATATTTAATAACAGAAACTAAAAATCTCATAATTTAATGTAATATTAAAACTTATTCTAATTTGTATATTATCCATGAATTTGTTTTTACTATTTAATACAGGAGTATAGATTATGTTGATATCTCTTTGATTGAGACTCAAAGATTAAGGGGTATTTATTTTGTCAAAGCCACCACAATCGTGGCCTCCTCTCTTATAACATACTTTTGGGGATTCGAATCTTGATGGATGATGTAACTAAAGAAGGTACCATCCCACTCATTACTTGTGTTTCGATTGAACTAAACACTTAGATATGATCGAATATTAATAGTTATGAAAATCTATACATTATCTACAAATTTGTTTTGCTATTGAATATAGGAGCATAGATTATGCTCATATCTCTTTTAAGATTGAGGGGTATCCATTTCGTCAAGGCCACCATGATTGTTACTCTGTCCCTTATAACATATGTTTTGGGGTTTGAGTCTTGATAGATGATTTAATTAAAGAAGGTACCATCACACTCATTACTTGTGCTTAATCAATTGAACTAAACCTTTAGATATGATCAAATACTAATAGTTACAAAAAAAAAATTATTATCTATGAATTTGTTTTGCTATTTAATATATAAACATAGATTGTGCTAATATCTCATTGACTTCAAGTCAATAAGAAATTGAAAGGTATCCATTTAGTGAAGACCAACACCACAACCATGGCCTGGTCCCTTACATCATATGCATTTGAGAGCTTGAATGTTGATAAATATGCCATCACACTCGTGAATGTGTTTAATCAATTGAATCTGATTGATCTATAATCAACAAATATTAATATTAATATTAATTAAAGGATTGAATGGAAAAACGTGGAAATGGTCTTGGAAAGAAACAAAAAAGTAATACGGAATTCTGTTGTTGGAAGCAGTAGAGGAAGTTGACTGGGAGATTTTACCGAGTTAAAAGGAAGTAGGAAATGGTGTGCAGTGTGCAGTGTGAAGTTGCCAAGCTCCGTCCCCACACGGTTAACAATTCCATGAAAGCACTCCAAATCCAAATCCGTTTCATCCATTATAAACGTTTCGGGTTTTCTGGTCATTATAACAATAGTCGGTCGCTTCTCGCGCAAAGACCGAGTAAAATTGACCTCGTATTTCATGAGATTGAGCACGAAAAAGATCAGGTCCAACCATGGGCGTGTGAGACTTTTTCCCATTGTCAAATTTTCCCATATTCTTATTCTCCTTGGGTACGAGTGAGAGCGGAATTAGTTTCGTCGAAGTTGGTCAGAAGCAGTTGGCCATATAAATGCATTCCGGGTCGGCGTCTTTAGCGACTTGTGTAAGTTGATTCCAGAGCTTTGAATGCGAAAAGCGGGAGGTTCGAACTCGCGACCGTCTGCGACTTTTGTTAATTCTGGTGCTGGTTTGAACGGGGCAGTGGCATTGGGATGGATGTGGCTGCTGCTTGCAATGGGCGTGGCGTTTGGTCTACGGTTTGAGTCGCGGGGACGAAATAATTGGGAAATTTTGGCTGGATTGATATGGATTTGGGCTGTGATGTGCGCTCGGAGTGTAGATGCTCAGGGGGGCTCCATGTCTACGATTTCGGCGAGCTATGAGGGAAATGTTAGCACAGTTTGCGCGATCCGCAGCGGGGGGAATGGGAATATCCTGTGTTGGAATTCGACCCAGCGAAATGCTTTTTTTCTGGGTGCGGGCTTTATGGGAATCTCTGGTGGTAATGGCGGTGTCTGTGGGTTAACAGAGGATCGTCTGCGGGTGTTTTGTTGGGATACGGAGACGCGATTCAGGAAACGGCTGTCGAATGGTAGGCGTTTGATGGAGATTGCAGCGGGCGGAACGTATGCCTGCGGGTTGTATGAAGGCCGCAGGGATGTTTTCTGCTGGAGAGGACTGGAATCCCCGCCGAATGGGGGAAATTTCACGGGAATTACAGTTGGGTCTGAATTCGCCTGCGGGATTGTTGAATCGAATTCTACAGTGCAATGCTGGGGGCCAAATCCGCCACAGGTCACGACTCGGGCCGTGAGTTTGATTTCCGCCGGAAATTCGAGCCTCTGTGGGATTGGAAAGGACGATGGTAGTGTCATCTGTTGGGGATCGTTGAGCCGCCTGGTGCAGAGCTCCGGAGGATTCGATTCCCTGGCGGTTGGGGCGAATTATGTATGCGCCAGGCGGATCATAAACGGAGCACTTGTTTGTTGGGGTTCGATCACGTACCCGCAGGATGTGTCGTTCGAGGCGATTGTTGGCAGCGACGGGTTTGCTTGCGGAATCGTTACAAGGAATTTCACGGTGCTCTGTTGGGGAGGGGAGTTATTTGGGGATTCGTTTATGATCGGTCCCTTGAACAATACTCTCCCGGGCGTATGCGAAACCAGGAATTCAAGCTCATGTCCCTGTGAGATTTTCCCCAATTCCGACATCCTCTGCAACGGATCGTCTCAGGTGATTTGCAGCCCCTGCCCGCCCCCAATTCCTTCTCCTCCACCCGCAATTCCTCCTCTTTCTCCACCGCCCCTCTTTCCACCCGCTTCTCCCCCTGTTTCTTCTCGGATCATAAGAAAATGGTCCCGGGCAGCAATTGTCCTAACGGTGTTAGGATCCATCGGAGTTCTGGTGGGCGTCCTGTCAGTCTCCTGGTTCGTGTACTACAAATACTTCCGCCACGCCAGGCAGTGCAGCGGGCGGGTCTGCGACGCAGAGCACGAACACCAGCAGCAAAGCTCGACGCCCCCAATCTCTTCCCCGTCTCAACCCAAGCGCCAAATCTCAGTCCGAGGAGCCTTCGGACCAGTCCGCCGCCAGAGGAGCAGCACATCAAAGGGGGAAGTCCGGAGGCAGAGAAGCGGTCCATCAAAACGAGGCGACAGGGCAGAGGAATTCTCCCTCGCGGACCTGTCCCTCGCGACGGGAAACTTCTCAGATGATTCAAAGCTCGGATCCGGCAGCTTCGGCACAGTCTACTTGGGCACACTTCCAGACGGTCGCAAGGTCGCAATCAAAAGAGGGGATGCCCGGAACGCCAAAAAGAACAAAGAAAACGAATCAGCCTTCGAATCCGAGCTCTCCTTCATGACCCGCCTGCACCACAAGCACCTCGTCGGACTGGTGGGTTTCTGCGAAGAAGAAGAAGAACGCCTCTTGGTCTACGAATACATGCCCAATGGGTCACTTCATGACCACCTGCACAAGGCCTTAGTTATAAGCCCGCCATTGGATTCCTGGGCAATGCGGATCAAAATCGCCCTGGACGCAGCCCGGGGCATCGAGTACCTGCACACATACGCCGTCCCCCCGATCATCCACCGCGACATAAAATCCTCGAACATACTTCTGGACGGGTCATGGAACGCCAAGGTTTCAGATTTCGGGCTCTCCCTGCTTGGCCCCGCAGACGAGGAGTCCCATCTGTCTCTCATGGCTGCCGGAACCGTGGGCTACATTGACCCGGAGTACTACAAAATGCAGCACCTGACTACGAAGAGCGACGTGTACAGCTACGGCGTTGTGCTCATGGAGCTCCTCACGGGCAAGAAGGCAATCCACAAGCATGACGGCAGCGGAGGGCCCATAAATGTTGTGGATTTTGCGTTGCCCTATATTGTGAACGACGATTTGCCCTCCATTCTTGACAGTCGGTTGCCCCCACCGCGACCGTATGAGATCGAGGCGGTTACTTTTGTGGGTTATACCGCGATGGACTGCGTGAATTTGGAAGGGAAAGATCGACCTTCCATGACAGAGATTGTTGCCAGTTTGGAGACGGCGCTCGCTTTTTGCTCGCAGGCTGCCGTCGCCTCCCGACCAGCCTCCCGGACCCGCTCGCCCCCCAGCAATGATGATGATTTTTCTGTACTATAGATTATAATTATTTTTGTACACTTGTAATTCTTTCCAAATTTTGGACCACCTCTACACTTAATTTAGATGTGGAAATTTATTGTTAACCAGCCACTTCCAAATTTGAGAATATTAAAACTTCCCTCTTGGGCATTCTCATTAACTTAACATGTCAGCTCGTGTCTATTTTGAGGACAAGTCTAAAATGTATATACAGTTGCAATGGTCATGACATTTTGTTCACCATGGGGAATGTTTTCAACATAATAACATATTGATGAGTGACATTCTTTTTAAGTTTATATTTTTAAGGTTCATTTATTAATTTGGTTTTTTTTTAATTGCACGTAGCAAAATTTACAAAGAATAAAGCTATCAATAAGGAGTTGAAGAAAATCATATTGATTAGACTAACCAAGTACAAAAGAATGAACCACTGACTCAATAATCATTATAAGTTCTAAAATTGAATAAATTAAGGACTCTTTATATTAACTAAGTCCAAGAGGGAAGTCTTAAAATTTTTCCTTTTTGAATGTGGCAATAAATTTGTATAAGTTAATAATGTGTGACGTTCCTCCAAAAATAAACCATATTCAAGCAATTGGTTTTGTGTTTGTAGACAATTCAACATATTCATATTTATGCTTCAAAATAGTTGCAATATAGATTTTTCTAATGAATTCAGTTTAATTATGGAGGAGCTACACACTATATTTATTTATGAGAATTTATTATCGCTTTCAAAAAGAAAATTTTAAGTCTTTCCTTTTAGGCATCTCACACACTAAACATGTCATCAGGTGTAAAATGTGTGAATAAACTTAAAATTTATATAATTGTAACAATGGAGTTTACATGTTCATGACATTTGTAGAAATTTATTGATAAACAATCACTTTCAATAAGGTGAAAATTTTAAGACTTCCCTTATGGGTATTCTCATAAACTAAATATGTAATCATGTGTAAAATTTATGGACAAGCCTAATGCGCGCGCGCGCGCGTGTGTGACCGTCAAATTTGCATGTGTGTGACATTTTGTTTATCTTAGGGAATGTTTTAAATATAATAAAATATTGATGAATGGAAAAAAAAAATTGTATTCAAATTGGTTTGTGTTTGTTTTTTGTTTATTTCCATTAATATCAAGAGGCATTTTACAATGATAACAATAGATGAAGTGTAATGATGTAAGCATGTTAAGAAAAAATCTCATTTTTTATTTTAAATTCGACAATCTTTTACAAATCAAAATATTGATATGTAGTAATTTCAAAGTAATCAAAACATAGATTATTGTTTGCATATAACTTAAATAAACCTACTTGCATTCCCATTATATTTCTTTAGTTTGGATAATGTTTTAAATGCAAAAATTTATCGATAAGTGACATTTTTTTTAATATATTTGTTTTTTATTCATTTTTGTTTGTTTGATTTCTCTAAATTTTTGTTTAGATTCGCTATACATAATTTTTTTAACATTTATCAATTATTATTATTATCTTATAATTCATATTTAGTTTTTGTTTCAAATAATTATTTTGATTCCATAATTCATTTGCATATTACTTAAGATTAATTTGCTTAAAACATTAGGGTTGTAGGGATGACCTTCAAGATTCAATTTAAGTTCATTTTTATTATTCAATGTAACACACATTTGTACATCAATTTTTTATGTCATTGTACATTTAAAGATGTATTCAATATATACTTAATTTCATAACAAAAATCTAAAGGATTATAAAGAAGAATTATTAGAGCACACTTCAATTTTTAAAGGGACAAAAGATTAAAACCACATCATCTGCATGTTGGTGATGATGTCTTCAATATTTCATATCACTATTAATATGGACTACTATGGGGGTTGAAATGAGAGAGCACAATCACCTATCAAGTTGGTAATTACCTAAAGATGTCCCCAAACATTACCTTGACATGTTCAACTACCAAGAAGGTGAAGGTAAGGAGGTTTACTAAAACATATTTTGTCAAATCACTCTTATGCGTCATAGATCAATTTTGTGCACCAAATTAACTCCATTTTGCTTGGGATCAACCTTGTGGTACTCAAGAATGAATCATATTTATTTTTGAAATGGTATAAAAACATTTATCCTCTAGTCAATTAATATTTGGACAAATGGTGAACAAACTAATCATAACATCAACAATGTTCTACGTTGTTAGTTCTAGAGCTATGTGCTCTTATCAATCACATTTAATTTATGAAGGATTATTGACATACCTAATTAATCTAGGTTGATTATGACCTTATTGATTACATTTTTTAATTAACATAATTTGTTTAAGTTAAATAATTTTATTTATTTTTATTTTTAAGTGACCCTTACATATCCTACACCCCATAACCTTAAAGGTATTTTTTACTCTCAAGATAAACACTTTTAGAATGTTATTCTCCTTGAGGAGTCTGCTTCTACTGATTGGATCCTCTCTAATATTTATGACCCTAATAATTTGATTTTAAGAATGGATTTGTGAGCTAGTCTTCTAGATGTACAAGCCTCCTTCTTGAATACAAAGTGGATACTAATGGGAGATTTTAACACTCCTTTATTTTTTTAAATGAAAGGGGGTACTCTTGATTTCTCTGATAGTATGCATGATCTTCATGATTTCTTATCCAAAGGCTTCTTGTTGGATGTTGATATGGAAGGTAGAAGTTCCACTTGGTCTAATATGCAATTTGGAAAGTCATATCCAAGTCCAGCTAGACCGCAACCTCATTTCGTCATTTTGGAATCTTATAGACTGGGGCCATATTTCCTCTCTCATCCTCCTTGGTTCCGACTACAATCTCATCATTTTCCGTTGGGTTTGGGATAAATCCAAAAAATGTTCCCCTTCAAATTTGAATTAATGTGGTCTCATTACCCTGATTTAAAAGATCTTGTGCTCACTGGTAAAAGTCAGATATTCAAGGAATGACAATGTACAAGGTTGCCAAGAAGTTGAAAATTCTTAAAAGTAACCTAATAAGTTAGAGTAAATCCTCATTTGGTACATTTTTCTCTTGAAAGAAAATCTTAAAGGAAAATATCTTGGCTATAAAATTAGAAATTGAAAGATTGGGATCTACTCTTGAGAAGGTTGCAGAGGAGAACAGTTTGCTCTCTGAACTCCATAATATTATTACCAAAGAATAAATTTTCTAGAAACAAGTATCTAGAGTTCAATGGATAAAAGGAGACAAAAATATAAAATTCTTCCACCAATCTACCCTGAAACATAATAAGAGGAATACAATTAGTGAGTTGATTGGTTCAAATGGCTCCATCTACTCCAATAAAGAATACATTTACTTGGAGGTTGTTAACCATTTCCACTCTATTCTCAACCAGCATGACCTAGAGATTTAAGAGGACTAAGGGAAAAATTAATTGTGGGTGAACTAAAGCAAGTTATTTTCTCCCTTAGTCCTCTTAAATCTATAGGTCTTGATGGTTTCCCCCCTTTTCTTCCAAAAATACTGGGATATTTTTGGCCTTGATATCTTCATGACAGATATGGAATTCCATTCTTTATCTAGGCCTCTCAAAGAAATAAGTAGTAACTATATTGTTTCGGTCTCTAAAAAGTGTCATACTAATAAAATGGGAAATTTTAGACCTATAAGTCTTTGTAACACTCTACAAAAAAATTCTTAAGCTAATGGTTAATACAATCAAAACCTATTTGGATAAAATGATTCATGCCCAACAAAAGGGATTTGTCTTGGGGCGAAAAATCATGAAGACCCTTCACTCAATGTAAAATAGCAATAGAGAAAGTATGCTTCTTAAATTGGATATTTCCAACGTGTATGCTATGTTCTCATGGTCCCTTTTCTCAAAGGTGAATGATTGAAGGTTGTGTTCACACACCTAAGTTCTCTACTCTAGTCAATGGAGCTCCATATGGGTTCTTCTCAACTTCAAGTTGTCTTAGGTAGGGGGATCCCCTTACCCCTTACCTTTTTATCATTTTGGCTAAATTTTTAGGCATAAATATTAATATTTGTGTTTCTCAAGGTATATTGACAAGTATCAAGCCATCTTCTTTGACCCATAGTGTTTCCCACTAGTAGTTCATTGATGACACTATCCTTCTTGGTTCTGACTCCTTATCTAATGCTAGGGGGTGTATTTCTCTTTTGTTAATATTACGATTTGGTTTTTGGTCAAAAAATTAACCTATAGAAAAGAGCTTTATTCTTTATGAATAGCCCCCAGCCTGCGATGTGAATATTGTTGGCACTTTATACTTTTAGATTGCTAATCTCCCTTTTAATTCTTTGGGAACACCCTTAAATTTCGGTAAAGTTAACAACTCGGTCCGGTCTAATTTTCTTGAGAGAATTCAATAAAAGCTAGTGGGTTGGACAGGTGATCTTCTAGTAAAGCAAGAAATCTTCAAATGCTTATTTATTCTCCTTAAAGTACCTATATTTACCTAATGTCCCTTTTTCACATGTCATCTTCATGGGCTAGAAAAATTGATCAAATTCAAAGAAGATTTCTCTGGTAGGGAGTGGAAACTAAAAGTTGGCTTACTCTAATTGATTAGGAGAAAGTGTGCTCCTTGAACTATGTCAGTGAACTTAATGTTAGAGACTCTCATCTTCTCAACTTAGCCCTGATTTCTATTTTCAATTGGAAACATATTAATGAGTCCTCAGATTGGTCCAAAGTTATGGTTTCTAAGTACCTTTAAAATAACAATATGATCAAAACCATGACGAATTGGGAATGGAACATAGGTTCGCTTTTGTAAAGATCCCTAGACCTTTTTGGCCCCTCTTGAATTACATCTGATTTTCTCATCTATTGAAAGAGATTTGACTAATAGACTTGGTTCTTTGGTTTAAGATTATTGGGACACTTCCACCTCTCCTCCCTTATAGAGAATTCATCATATGTGGTTTTTCATGCCTCTCTATATTGCTTCTCAAGAACTTCTTCATCTTTTGAGAAATATTATATTTTGAAGATAAATTAATTTGGCCATCCTCTCTTGACAATTTCTAATCTATCAAATTTGACTTAAAGATCTACTCTCCTTCTTGGTCTTGTACCTTTAAGTGGTCTAGGATCTAGAGATTCAAAATCATTCCTAAAATTTAATTCTTTTGGTGGATGGCCTGTTACATAAAAATTCTTATTCTTGATAATCTCCAAACAAGGGGGATTCATTTAGTCAATAGATGTGCTCTACATAAGAAGGATGTAGAAAGTACCAATCACAGTATCTTTTATCGTCCCTGCTCACAAAATTTAAGGCGGGATATTATGACCCTTTTCTCTATTCAATAAATTTGACATAAAGACCCCCAAGTGGCTTCTTCCAGCCAGTCCCCTCCAAGCTTGAACCCTTTTTTTGTTGAGCTTTAGTGGTAGACCTTTCTTCACAAAAGTTGGCACATCTAGGAAGAACGCAATAAAAGGATATTTAAGGAGAAGAAAACTATTTGGGAAGCACTTTCTTTTTCCATTATCCATAGTATTAAGGAAAATATTAAGTGCTTCTCTGGAACCAAGCACAAGTGTCCTCCTTCCTCTCTAGATTGGAATATTGCTAAATTTTGGGGTTTATCTTATTGTCTCTCTCTTTATGAGTCCCCTCCTATGAGATTTTAGGAATACTATTAAACGCCTCCCCCTCCCCCGCTAGATGGTTTAAACTAAAGTTTGATGGTTCCTCCAAATGGAACCGAGTTGGGCAAGTGTGGGTGGTATCATAAGGGATGAAAAGGGAATTTGAGGTTGGCCTACATGGCTAACCTGGGAATTCAAACTTCTAATACTGCTAAGGTGGAAACGACCTATAATGGAATTATTGTTTCTTTTCACATTGTACATACAAAAAATCATTGAAGGAGATGCAAAAAATGTCATTACAATGCTTGGTGGGAAAGCGATTCCTAGATGGGCTGCCAAAGACATCATTTCTAAAAGGTGCAACATTTTGTTCTTGTTGGCTTATTTAACACCTTACGGAGAGGAACAAGTCAGCTAATAGATTGGCCAAAATTGGCCACTTCATAGCCTCTATTTAGACATAGACCTCCTTGCACTATATTCCCGAAGAAGCTCATGCAGCCATCCTAAAGGATCAACTAACACATGTTGCATAAATATTCGAGTACTCTCATTTTCATGATGGCCTTTCATATCATCTTTTGCAATCATTATGCATTGTAAATGTCTACCTTTCTTGATAAGATTTTCATAGATTGTAATGCAGAAACCTTTTGTATTCTAGTCTTTCTTGTTATCTTCTTCTTGCCCTCATTGTGAATTCATGCACTCAAAGCTCTATGGAGCAGATCTCATTCAAATTAAAATTGATAAGTGTTATATTTTAAAACAGTTGACACCACTCTCTGGGTGATTCTGGTTAAGGGAAACCTTTCCAACTACATAGAGGGATTGCATGGATTTGACCCCAATTTATTAGATAAATTTGCAAATTCCAAGGGAAAGGGTCCTATTTCTATTTGTGGGGTTTCTTTCATGGTCTCGGTGGAGAGAATTTCTGCAATTATTGGACCGATTGCAGAAGGTGCAATTCCAAGGGCCACTATAATGAAGATTTCAAAAGGTTCTTTTTTCCTGGGATAATATATATCATCTACAAAATGAGTTTAACATAGAAGATCTACATGGGCAATGGAATGAGGTGGCACTAGTTCTTATGAAGTACATCATGATGGATGGTAGGTTTAAACACTTCCACTCCCAGTTATTTTCTATGTTAACTAATTTTTTCCATGGGTCTAAGCTCAAATTTTTATTTTGGATTTTCTCTTCTTTGTCACAGTTGACCTAGCTACCACAAGGGTTAAGGCTGGCCTTCCCTTTCATTAGGGTCTTATTAATGGGTATGTGCACCAAGTTGTCGACCAAAAAGGGGGGTATAAGTCGACACATTTTTTCTGAAATCGGGTAAACCTGAATTTGGAACAGGAGTTTGAGGGTCATGCACTCAAAATAAGAAGATGTGTAAAAAATAAAAATTAGATTACTCTAAATCTAGTTTCTAGAACACTAATATTTTTTAAAACCCGATAAGATTAAGAGCGTCAAACCTTGCACGCACGAAAACATGTTCCTGATTTTTTTGGAAAAACATAACATAGCTGTTTCCGTGCGTGGTACAAAAGGTATAGTTATATTCAGTATTTTTTAAATCCCTTTGGTAGGATGATAGGTAAGAGTGAGATCTAGAAGTTATGTATTTTTTGTAATTTTCTGATGAGTATTTTTTTTCTGTGATTTTTTGAAGTGGTCGCATCCTGAAAATTTGGTACTTGTTCATGCGCTGGGCATAACCTGCATCAGAATAATCGAAAATGAAAACTTTTTTTTTATAAAGTGTATAGAATCAAGTGTAGAACAATAATATGTAATTTATTTGTAATTTGATTAAGTATTTCAAAATTTATTAAAAAAATGGTAGACATATGTCTGTGAGTACAATCAAGACACTGGTAAAGAAAATTAAAGTTTACTATGCTAATGTTGTCCAAAAATAGAAAACTTTATATGGTTAGAAAGCTAAGAAGACGTATGAGATTATGGTGAAAATTATAAAACTACCCAGTTGACAAATTGTAAACCAGATGAAGATAACGTTGATAAATCATCTTACAAGATAAAAAAACATCTAAAAGAACAAAAATGGAGGGAAAATGAGCCTACAAGCCTTTGGGTCATTTTTCAAGCTTCTTCTCGAGCCATAACCCGATCGGGTTTCTTAATTTCAAATAACCTGATCGGGTTATGAAAAGACAAAAGTACTTCAAAACCCAATCGGGTTCTGTAAAGAAAAAAGTACTTAAAAACCCGACCGAGTTCTAAAAAGGAAAAACTACTTCAAAACCTGATTGGGTTTAGAAGAAGTAAAAACTATTAATTTTATTCTCCATAACTAGAGAGAGAGGGGGGGAGTGGGAGAGAGAGAGAGGGTAGGGATGGTGTAGAGAGAGAGAGAGAGAGAGAGCTCTGGTTGCTTCAAAGTTTTCTATGATAATTTAAGGGAAAGAGGTATTGAGTACAACCAACACATAATATGGTCAGATAATTGCACCTCACAATTCAATAATGCAAGGATGTTCTATTGGTTGAGTAGGA
>MU228515.1:1545005-1573147 GCA_018584345.1 Thuja plicata | reverse complement strand
ATTCACCCTTGGGAGGGTTGGGTAACCTTGATGGGGTGAAAGTTAGTGATCTACCCAAGTAGTGCAGAGTCTCCCATGTGTGGAGGGATGTACATGGGTATATGAGTGCCCATGATGCCAAGAATTCTCAAGGAATTTGGGGTTCATAAGAAATATTGGAAGGCTTGAAGCCATAACTTGTTTTGTGAAAGAAAGACAAATTTACTCTAGTTGCCATTGTAGGGCATGGAGGTGAATTACACAAGCCTTTCCTCTCAGAAACTATCAATACTTTGTGCCCTACCACCTGATTCTAGACTGAATCATCCTCATCCTAGGAGGCATCCTCCTCATTCTGAACCTATGGAAAATTCTTTACCAAAGACTTGGGGATAGTGTAAGACACCAATTTCTTATCAATCTCTCTCTCTCTCTCTCTACCACATCTCCTTTTTCTTCCTCTTCCATATTAAATTTTGTACCAGCCACCTTAACTTCATCCCACCAATGTACACGATGCCTTGCTTCAACTTTCGCTTTCACAACACTACTCTTTGCTGAGTTTAATTCCTCAATTTTTGAAGTGCCTAGAAATTTTGTAATGATCAAATTGACTTCGTCATCTTCTTCCATCTCTGCTCAATCTAACCAAGCTCTGATATCCAGTTTCTTTTTTCTATTCACAAAGGATTTCACACTAACAATCTCATGGAGACCCTCACCATCTTGGTCGCAGTGGAGCATTGTTGTATGCGTGGTTGGAGTAGGATTATTTATGAAGCCGATTCACAACTAATTGTGAATTTATTGAGTAGACAAGAGCTTCCAGATGTCTATTGGCAATTGACTTTGGTTATTAAGAAAATTCTTCATTTATGCAGGTCTCTTGATTCTGTCACTTTTACGTATATCCCCCGTTAGTGGAATGGTGTTGTTGACTGCCTAGCTAAATGGGCTTCTGAGCATGGGCAAGACTGGAATATTGTTGATCAGAGGCTCCTTCCCCCTGATTTATCTCATAAGTTGGATCAACTTGTTGTTCAGGATATAGCTCATTAGAGCTCTTTGTTGTAATGTCATCTTTGGCTTTCAATAAATTTTTACCCCTCTTTTAGTTTAAACAACATAAAAAATGAGAAAGAAAAATAGAGAAAAACACAACACAACACAAACACCATGGATTATGTTGTGGCTCACCATTAATTGGCTACATCCACGGGAAAGCAAGGAACTAATCCATTAATCATTATCACCAATACACCAGTACACAACCTCTATACATCTCTTTGTACATTCATAAATGACTATAAAATGAAGGGGTGTAAGAAGCCAAAAAAAAAAGAGAAGAAAGAAAGAAAAAGAAAAAGAAAAAGAAAAGAAGAAGAAGAAGAAGATGACCATTGGAATCAACATTCCAATAGGGAATTCAACATCAAACTCTGACTTTGATGGGTGTTTTCCTTTTCGTCAGCAAATTACTCAGCTGGAATTGGAGAAGTATATGCATGATGAAAACATGTCTCTAAGGCAGAGTTTTTAAATCCTCGTGGTTTGGTGGAAAAAATAGGGGAAAATAATTACAGGATGTAGATGGTATTATTTTGATTCATGGTTTTGGTAGAGGGGGCTTTTTCTTAGAGAAATTTCACAAATCCCCCAGCAAGACATACCGGTTGTCCAGTTGTTGCATTTGATTCCCTGGTTGGGTTGAAGGATGGGATAAAACTAGCATATGTATATTTTAGCCGATTAGGCTATTTACCCATAGGGACAACCACTTTAACCGGAAATGGGTAGTTCAAGTCGTAGAAGAGTCTGTATCTGCCGACATCCTGAACTTCTGATGGAAAGGGTTTGGAGAGGAAAATGCCGACATTGCTCCTGCCATTGTGCTGCTTGCAACCCATTGTGTGCTGCTTCTGCTAGCATGCTTCTCATAGCCCACCTTGTTCAGTTTGTGGCATAGTGTGGCATCTCATGGTTGTGGGAGTGGCAGACGGAACACATATCTGTACTGAGTTAACATAGGTGTTTGCCTCCATGAAGTGCTTTGACAAAATGATGGTTGTTTGCAGGTAAATTTTGCATGATGTGGCAAATAGACCATTTTTACCAATTTATTTACTACATAAAAATACCAAAACTTCCCTCATACGACTATATAAATGGGATGGGGTTTTGTTGAGTTTTACATTGTGTAAAAAATTGCTCTCGCGGGAAATTACTTATTCTGAATTTGAAATTGCATATTTCTGGATTATCCTTAGGTTGCTTTTGTTGCTTCCTCCGTCTTTTCCATTCCTTTGTTTCTTCCTTTGTCTTTTCCATTCATATTTAAAGGATTCAAAAACTAATTTGTATATTCTGTGCAGGCCACAATGCCAATGAATTCACTCTAACAATTTAGGGCTTTTTTACCTGAATATTTTCATTATTTGCAGGTTTACATTTACTTTCCTTTCCCTTATTTGTCAATTTACTTATTTCTGGATTATCCTCAGATTGCCTTTGATTATTCCTTTGTCTTTTCTATTCCTTTTTTGCTTCCTATGTCTTTTCCATTCATATTTAATGGGTTCAAAAACTAATTTGTAGATTCTGCGTAGGTTACATCGCCAATGAATTCACACTACCAGTTTAGGGTTTTTTTACCGATAGATTTTCATTCTTTGCAGGTTTACATTTACTTTCCTTTCCCTTATTTTTCAAATAGTACAAATGTTAGGCTCAATTCACAATTTCTGCAACTCTGTCTATTATATAAAATGGAATAGTAATTAAAGTGCAGCTTGATATAATTTGGGGTTTCATAACTATATGGAATGTACTACACTAAATTATGAATGTAATGGTTATAGAATTTTGGGATACTTTTATCAGATATTATATTTTGAAATGCTATGACTGGTATATCTTTTGGATCATACTACCTAAATACGAAGATAGTATATCTTGTAATACATTTCTCCCCTATACTATTTTCCTATATAAATATGAAAATGTCTTTTTATTACTCTTTTAATAAACAAAACAATCTCAGTGTGTCTGTCTTCTGGATAAATTGAATTTGTGTGTTTTCAATTTATGGAAGACTTTATTAATAACTTTATGCAACAGATAAACCAAAAGTCCGGGCTGAATCTTACCATCTAGCTAATTCAGACAAAATTGGCATGTGCAACAGAACTAGATGTTGTTTATATTTTTTCTGAAGCAAAACAACTTCAATAGTATATTCAATTAACCATAGGCCAAGTATAGGAACCACGTACATATATACATGCTATTGTTGATATAATTAGCCTAAACGCATGTGTGTGTGTGTGTGTTGTGTGTATGCGTGTGCGTGTGCGTGTGTGTGTGTTAAAGTCATGCAGTTAATTCTATTCTTTGAATGCATACAGAGATCTGTTTCTCAGTAGTCTAAACACATTTGTTACTTGTATCAAAATTGTGGAGAGTTAATGTGTTGGGCTTACTAGCTGTAGTAGTAGTTGTGCAGATTTCATGTAGCAATTCACTGAAGTGTGATGGTAGATTCTGCATAACTTGAACACAAATTCATAATAGTGATGTTAGTTTGAATAGTAGATAATCAGCCCCTAAATGTAGGGCAATTGATTTTTCGATGCACCTTGTATTGGTTAGACCCAATTCTAATAATATAGAATTCATTTTTAGGTTGCTCTTGATGATTAAGTCAGATATCTATGAAACTTCAATAGTATGTTCAATTAACCATAGACATGCTATTGTTGATACAAGTAGTCTAAATGCATATATATATATGTGTGTGTGTGTGTGTGTGTGTGTGTGTGTGTGTGTGTGTTACAATCATGCAATTAATTCTATTGTGGAGAGTTAATGTGTTGGGATTACTAGCTGTAGTAATAGATGTGCAAATTTCATGTAGCAATTCACTGAATTGTGACGGTAGATTCTACATAACTTGACCATAAATTTAGTATATTGATGTTAGTTTGAACACTAGATAATCAGCCCCTGAATGCAGGGCAATTGATTTTTTTATGCACCTTGTACTGGTGAGACCCAATTATAATCATATAGAACTCATTTTTAGGTTGTTCCTGATGATTAAGTCATATTTCTATGTCACAGTTCCTTAAGAAATAAGGGTTGGCCATTACCCTAGGGAAGTCAAATTTCTCCCAATAATTCTTATTTTGACACAAACTTTATAAAAAAATGCAATCTATACACACAAACTATTCCAAAACATCATTTGATTAATAGTGCCCAAAAATCTTAGCTAACTCCCAATATTTTGGATGCAGACACAAAAGATTATCATTGATGAGTTCACATGCTTACATGCTTCATTGTTTTGATTTTAGTTTGGTAATTCGAATATGGTATATATAATTGTTTTGAGAATAATATAGAGTTTCAATAATATGGTATATATAATTGTTTTTAGAATAGTATAGAGTTTCAATATTTTTATTTTACTTAAATTTATCACGTACCTATATATTTTTCTTTATGTTTCTTTTTCTGTATGTTCGGGTCATAGCTTCGTAAGATGACATCATCGAACAACACCGCAATTGATGATAAAGTATAGTCTGAAACAAAATCCAACTCTGTTGCATCCTACCGGCAGGACACAAGCGTCATAGGTGTACTTACCAAGAATATTAATTTTGATTATCATGCTACTGTTGGAGAAGTAAAACAGACGTGTATTGATATGATAGAGGTGGATAGTGATGACCTATAGAATATTCAAGACACAATGAGTTCAATGAATAAGATGCACACAATTCTTGAAGCTTTGTATACAACAGCTTGAGAAATTGCTTATGCCCAGTTATATGGGCTTGACAATTTAATAGAGTGTAAGGCTTCCTTCCTGAATTTTCTTGACAAAATTTGCCCCTCTGAAAAAGGTGGGTTATAAATGTAATAAATTCACCTTTCACCATATGTATACATCCTTTTCACTTCCATCCTATGACCTATTGTACACTAAATGATTCTTATCAATGATCATCATAAACTCTTACAACTTAATGTTGATTAGTTATTGTATGCAAATTTCTATTACATTCTTAACAACAAATACCGCTTTCTTAATATAGAAACCATGATTTTTTTCATCGGTAAATCTTGGGTACGTTTAAACGTAGGTCAATTTGCCATACACTTAACTTTATAATCCCTAGAGTCTTAAATTGCAATCATCGGAGTTGGACTTAAAATTTAGTTGCCTATCGAAGTTTTTACTTACAAGGGAAAACATTTATTGCGATGAGAAGAAATGTCTGTGGATAATCTTACTTTACAAGTAAAAACATAAAAATGCCAATAAGGTGAGAAGCAACTTTCAGGTCAAATTGTTAAGCATAACGCATCTGCTCTTTTAGAGCAATGTTTATATGGGCAATTAGTTTTATAGGAAATTGTTCCAACTTTGTTTGATAATGCTTGTCTTGGGATTTCATTTACTTAGGACTATGTTTAACAAAATAATTAAATGTATTTTCAACTCAATGGATCATAATTCAGTAGTATGAAGAGTTTGATTGTATAATTTAGTTTACTTATCATACTTTAAGTATTTCTAAGATTTGATTTGTATAAGTAAACAACAACTAAATTTGTTCATATACGGCAATCTTGTAATCCTGCAATTATTGCAGTCCATGAAACACAATTCTTTGAGTCATTTTGTCAAACTGAACAAGGAATGATTTAGTTCTTAAGTTTACAAACATACATAACAAATGTTTGTATTGGTGTTGGCAATCTGAATTGAATATTATTATAATGAATTATTTTTGTACTTGTTGTTCTATTCTCTAATTACTTTTTCAATTAGGAACAGTAAGAATATTTTTTCTTACCCAATTCAATTTTCCAAGATCTAATATTTCTATGTATTATTATTATGTCTACTACTTAGGGGAACAGAACAATAAGAATAGGAATGTGCCAGCAGGGTGGTCCTACAATTGTGTTATTAAGAACATAAGAAGTTTTATATCGCCATATAGATTAGTATAGTAGCCCCCTGAAATGTAATGAGTGATATTTGTGTAGAACCAGCTAGGAAAAAGTCAGATTTGGAGATTTCTGTTGTCATGGGTGTGACAACAGATACCACTTTTTCTCTGAAAAATTTAAGGACTGAAAAGCCAACTTCAATTCTTTTCAAAATACCAAACAACATGTTGCTTCTAGGATATATATATAAATTCTCTACAAAATAAAATTTACTTTTACTTAGTTGTTTAGGGTTCGTTAAATGTTTAAAAGACTGAATTATAAATTTAACAACTTCATACGATTCCATGAAAATGGCTTTGCAGGAGTTCAGAGTATTCAGCTAACATGGATACACAAAATTTACTTTTACTTAGTTGTTTAGGGTTCGTTAAATGTTTAAAGGATTGAATTATAAATTTAACAACTTCATACTATTCCATGAAAATGGCTTTGCAAGAGTTCAAATTATTTAGCTAACATGGATACATTACTAACCAAAGATGCAATCAGACTTATTGACACTAGTGAATCAAACCTAGAACATATATTGCAGATAGTTACTATGACCGATTTTTGGCTCGGTGAGGAGCAGACCAAATGTTACCCATTGGACCTCTCTGATGGAGAGCATATGCAAAAGGCATCCTTACCAACAAGGTTCAACGATTATGTTGCAGAGGAAAAGATAGTTGTTGGTACAATAATACAACTCAAAAAATACAGTTGTCCAACAACAACGAGAGTAAGGTATGCGCAATAACATTTAATATTATTAGTGATGCATCCTCCTTAAGGTTTATAATATTCTACGTAAATCCATGTAAAACCAACTATGTACAAAATGCAGATGGATCATAATTGGAGATTTTGAAATTGTTGTGAGAAACCATGATATTATTGGCCACCCTATTCCCTTTGAAAATCAACGAGAAGGTGAGCCATCATCATCCAATGTTGAGAAACCATCCATACCAACAACAACAAACTGCCAAAGGGTTCATTTTGGCATACAAGTCCCATCTAGAATATATCATGTGCCATGTACACCTACCCCGATTAAAGACTTGAATCCATACCAGACAAGATGGATAGTGCATTGCTGGTGCACAAATAAAGGGGAGAAAAGACACTATACAAACTAGAGGGGGCCTGGTCAAGTGTTTAGTTTTGATATCATAGACAGAGATGGTACAGAAACACATTTTACAAGCTTCAATGAGGCAGCTGAAGTACATTACCCAAAGATAAGAGAATATGCAACGTACAAAATATCAGGTGGCGATGTTAAGATAGCAAACAAAACCTACAACAAGCTAAATAGTGGATTGGAAATCATGCTATCTACAGATTCCAAGCTTGACTTGTGCGAAGATGATGGTTCCATTCCAAAACATCAATTCCAATTTATCCCTATCGCCAACATATCAAATATGAGTAACAACACAAACATTGATGTAATTGGACTTGTTACTTCCGTAGGAGCTTCATCAACAATAAGAAGACATGATGGCACAGAATTTCCTTTCTGTACTACACGTCCCTTAGATAAATCTAGGGTCACCATAGACCTTACTCTATGGGGATACCTAGCACATAAGGAAGGCAACCAAATATATCAGCAATTTGAACTTCATCAAGAGACAGTAGTTGCAGTGAAGAATGGTCGTATCAGTGAATACAATGGCAAAGTAGTAACCACATAAAATGCTACTAGTGTTATAGTAGACCCAAACATTGAAGAGACATTTAACTTAAGAAGCTAGAATATAAAAAATGGTGCAAACTCTCAAATATGCACATTAGGAACTACCACTTCTTCAGTTGATGTAATGCGAGTGAAAATTCTTAGTATCCGATAAAACATTCACAACACCACTGAATCGCTCCATTGCACATTGAAAGCAACTACAATTTCTATCAAAATGAATGATATGTTCTACCCAGCTTGCCCCACTACTTATGGAGAATGACAGTGCAACAAAAAGCTTGTCCAGACCGAACATGACAAGTGGTTATGTACAAAGTGCAATTGAATACATATGACCTACAACTTTAGATTCTTCTTGCAAATCAAAGTACAAGACCACACAGATACAATGTGGGTAGTTTCATTTAATGAGGTTTCCACATAACTCCTCGGGGTATCTGCAAATGAACTAAGTTCTATGGATGTGGAACAAGAAGTTCAGAGAGAGCCTCAACAAATTGTAAGGGAAGTTCTAAATAGGGATTACATATTCAGCTTACATTGCAAGAAAGAAATGTACAATAATGCATAACGCCTTAAATTGATCATTGAGCATGCCGAAATAGTATACTTTGTGACATAAAGCAATAATCTCCTCCAGAAAATTGATAAACTGTGTAATACTAGCAGTAATTGAGCACAATGTGTGACTCTTTCAAAGACTATTGTAAATGTAAAAATTCTTATTTGTTGAATATTTCCCTCTCTTCCAAAAATTCAGAGCTTTATAAACATTTAAAGAAAATGGCATAAATTAAACTAAATGTAATTAAGATTTTAAGAACTGTGGTAGTATTTCTTCAATTTTATGCATCTCTGTTACTTAAATTTTATGGCATTTGCATCATTCTATTTTTCAGAAGACAATTCTCTTCTATGCTCATGATTGCCTTTGCTTCTTGTCTTGGCTCTGTTTGACAGTGTTTTTATCAAGTTTCTTATTGTTTCCGTTTCTAGATTAAATTGTGTCCATAGTTTTAATTTATAAGTTAGTGTTTGTCATACCTTTGCAAATGATGTTGGCTGGTAAAATATAAAATAAAGCTGAAATCTAAGTTGGCGCTTGTAAACCTTTAATTTGTAATTTCGTTTGGTAAATCAAAGACTAAAATCAGCAAGCTGATTCAGATTACTACATCAATCAGATCACAAAGTTTTACATATAAATTGCATTCAGAAATAAAGCAACTGTTTATTTTTAGCATATAAATTGGTATGTCCATAATGTGTATATCGTGTAATGATGTCATTTATGTTGTTCTAAGTTACTGTTAATTGTTATTTTAGGAACAATTTAATTTGTATGTTGTGCATTATCTACAGACCGGAGCACCAAGGAACTCACGCATCATAAAATTTCTGATTATTTGCAGGTTCATTCATAATTTATAAATTGTTCTAATCTTCCTTATGTATTTTTTAAATTGTTTTTTTTTTAAGGTTTGAAAGTTTTTTTGTTAGAAATCAATGATTCATGGAACAAATAAATTACACTAAAAATAATGAGATTATTTAGTTAGGGTCTTCATTTCTAATTTATATATGTGACTACTATTCATTTTGTACATATCCTGCAACCATTGCATTCCATTAAATGTCATCTCCTTGAGGTATTTTTTCAAACGGTTCATATGCATTATCCATGTTCCCACATTCTGCATAAATATTGATCAGAGAACCTCATAATAACACCCATGCCTCTTAATGTGAAAATCACTACTAATCTGAAGGAGAAAAAAATTTGGAGTCTACCCATAGTACGTTGAATCAATACGTAACTTTTATTTTTATTTTTTTAAATATGACCAAACCCTTTCCCCCTCCACCTTACCAATCATGATGGTAAATTCTAAGACATCAGATTAGAGGATAACAATAAAGGAAAGGACACATGATAACAACAATTATACAATTAGAAGAGTGCTCTACTTTTTGTAATAGAACATGCTCTATTTTTTCATAAAGGCATATATCAAAACACAATTTAAATTCTATAAAAGCATTTCTTCAGCCTTGTAGCTACAAAGAACAAGGAAAGATTTAGTTCTTAAGTTTACAAACATACAGAATAAACATTGGATGATCAAGAAAACAAAGCCCAAATTCAAGAGTGTGCATTGGTGCCAAAAGTCTGAATTGAATATGCAGATTGTTTTCATTGCTAACAAATGTAATGAGTGGTACTTGTGTAGAATCAACAAGGAGAGATACAAAGTTGGAGATTTGTGCTGTCATGGGTGTGGCAACATATATCACATTTTCTCTGAACAATTTCAGGGCTGAAAAGCCAACTTCAATTAGTTTTAACAATAGACTTATGTCTGGGAATTAGAATATAAATAAAACAAAATGAAATCTTTTACCATTCTCTACATCTATGAGAGCAGTGCTTCCCGTCTTTGTAGTCTGAAAATGAAGAATGGTCCCATTAAGAATGTTGGGATTGTTGTTAACATCTTCAATGGACAATTGTATGACTACCTTTTATTTTTTTCCTTGATAGCTTCCCAAATCAAACAGCCCTCCTAATGCTCACTTCTGGAGGCCTTGCATCATACAATTCTAAAAAGAGAAGAATGAATAAAATTAGGGGTTTCATTAGGCATGGACCATCTAATCAACCGAAGCATTACTTTTGATAGCTTAAACAAGAACTCATTACTGCCTTCACCACACTCCATTGATCTCAATGGAAAAAATAATTAAGTTGTTGTGAGGACACCATTTATGATCATTTTCTTCCAGGTAGAACCTCTTTGACATTTTCCATGATCTGTCTTTGCACGAGTCATTTCTATATTTTGCAACCAAAAATCACTCCTAAATAAAAGTGTCATTATTATTAAATGCCTTTCCCATATCTCATAAATAAAACTGCTTTCCCTGAAGATATCTTATTCTTTTATATTGATCTATTCATGATTACCACTGTAAACAAACATATGTGTTTATCTTGAATAATTGTAACCAAGCAAACAACTGAAATACCAATGAGGTAGATCATTGAATTTATTTTTTTCCTCTTGAGATCGTAGATTAGTGTTCTTCTCTTCGTAGTAAGTGACCTATACTTTACATATATAACATTTACACATACATACATACATTTATGCTTACTTACATTCCTCACAATTTTTTTTACTAATTTAATGTGCATATATGTTACGACATAGGAGTATTGAAATTGATGACTTCTTCCATCATGTTGACCTTCATAGTATTCATGAAGAAGAAAGATCTTCGGGATTCATTGCGAAACAATTACTACAAGAAAAAAGACTAATTACATATCGTTCATAATCACAAAGAAATATTTTCCACTTTTATAGGGATCCATACATTTCAGAATTAAATTCTTGTGAAACATATAATCTAGCAGAGATACATCATGTCCCAAATGAGATATGGTTTCAAGTAGCTTTGATATAATCTAGATCCGAATATTCCTCTCTACTATATGGAAATGGGCAATTATGGTTAGAGAAGTTACTTTGAATTCCACAAATCAGTACAACCTATTTGCAAAACCTGTGCTATCATGGTCATATTTACTGCTTACAATTTGCATCTCAATCAAACACATTGTGGAACCAACAGGTCGTAGAAAGATGGGAACCATAGGGAGTTTATCTAACTTTGTCATTACGTGAACATGTGATGAAAGTTGTAAGGGAAAAAATACCAACATGGACCCAAACAACTTGTAAGTTTTACCCAATTAGGAATCCTGCTACATACCGTTGGGGCGTACTTTGTCAGACACTCGAACACCTCTATTGGTTTGATGTTTTGAACCCCACGGTAGAAGAGCTTATTGCTCCTAATGTAATTCTCTAGACTGTAACAATTAATTTACCTATAACAACATCTAAACTTTGGATGTTTATCTACATGTAAATAGAGGATGAATGTATGTGTGTGTGTGTGTGTGTGTGAACTGTACAATTTTTATTTCAATGAATTGTTATGTGTTCTCTATATGTAAAACATGACATTGTATTACTTATTCAAGGAAATATTAGATAAAATTGTTGTATAATAAACATGGAAATGAAGCCTACTAACATCAAATGTTTTCTATCTTTCGCAGGTTAGCTCAATGGATATTTCTTATACATCACATGAACTATGCAATAAAAAAAATGAACTTGTATGAAAATAACGATAGAGAAAGATCGAGAGTATTATTCCCATCATAGAGACACTATTCTAGCTCGCAGATGTGCTAAGAGAGTTGATAAGAAACTAAATAACCCACAAGAGATGCAAATAGATGAAAATAATCAACAAAAAAACCCTACGGCTCAAGGACAAAGAGAAAATATATACGAACACAATACCCAACAAGAATATATTACACTACCTCCAAACCATCTTAGAATAGTTAATCAAAATGAAAATATTGATTACGATTTGAATCAAAATGAAAATAACACAAAGGAATTGCAAGCAAAACCATACAATGATCCAAGTGACCTTACCCGCCACGAACAATGGAAAAATCTAGGAAATACTATGCCTGTCATAGTGTCAAAATACTAGCTCGTAGACATGCCATAAAAATTCATCAAAATGAAAATGACAATCAAGAGCTGCAAAGAAGATGTCGCCAAGATCGTTCAATTAAGAGAAAAATGTGTAAACATACTTGGCCAAACAAGTCACGCAGTGCCAACCCACAGACCACCAAATCCTCTTGAAAGTCATCCAAGTGAACAAACAATGCATTACAATGACACAGACAATGCTACAATAACATTGTGATTCAGACAAAGGATAGATAAATTGTTAATATTACAACCATGTGTAGTTTATAATGAAAGTTACCCTGGCATGTTAATACAAACAAGTAACATGCAAATCACATGTCGTAGATTTTCTAGGGAACATGGAATACATCGTTTCTCTTTTATAAACAATATGGACCTAGGTGACCAGCTGTATGTTCTAAAAAGATTAATGCAAGTTGAGGAAATGCTTATTGTAAGAGTGAACCCAATCATACAGGTGACTCAAGTGTTTGGAGGACAATATAAATATCATGGTCATACTATAAGCTTCGCACAAGAAATTACAAGCATCATCAAAATCCTCTTGTGCAAAATTCTTGAACTTGACTTACTTATTGTTAGACGTAAACACAACCAAACATAGTACTATGACTGCTACATGAGTAGAAACCACGTTAGAGATGTGTTGCATTACAAAATTAAATATAACCCTTACTATGCTGATGTAATTATAGATGCCACCTGCTTGTCTGCGTTACCAGAAGAAAGTACGGATGTCTCAATCATGCTAAACACTATTGAAGTAGAGGATGACACTACAATACCAAATACCAATGTGGACAATGACGAAGATCAAGAGAAAGGTAGTGAAGCACATACATCTTCTTTTATTTCCAAAATGCCAAATAGAGCATGAGAACTTGAAACGATAAGACAAAACTTAAAGCTCAATGAAACCACACAAGACACTATCAATTGGCCCGACATCGAATGCTCTCCAATAAATGAATACAACACTGAAGGGTTACTTGATATGGTGTTTTCCACCCTTTTTCAAAATGGAACAACACAACTTATGCAATCACGACTAAGGCAAGTAGAGCTACATGAGTATGATTTACACTTGTTACGATTTCATGACCAAATATTTGGACAACATCCTCAATTCTGATACTTCGTCTACAATCTTATGCTACGACACCGTACACAAGGGCTTGCATCTGTTTTCATAAAGAAAAATGCAGAAGACAACATACTGACAACCATTGAAAACCTCCAAGAACACTTACGAGATTTACCTGACACACAACTTGCACAACAACTTATGATTTTTGGGGCTTTGATCTGAGGTACAAGGCCATACTGGAATTAGCATTGTTCAGAACTAACATATCTAATCACCCAAATAGGATCACCCATGCTATTCTTTACACTTAGTGCAGAAAACACAAAATGGCTTGATTTACAATGACTCTTTGCCAGCCAAATACCAATCAAAACACTAACAAATAGACAACATTTAGAAAATATCATCAACAACCCCCATACCACATCATTGTACTTACAACACAAATTCACCATCTCTAAAAAGGAAGTCATTGAATGACTTCTAGGTGAAACAAACTATTGGTATAGAATAGAATGACAAAGCAGAGGTACTGGACATGTTCATGGTCTCATTTGGCTTCCCAATGCACCAGATGTAGACAAGATTGACTGGAGTAACAACATAGAGGTTGAAAAAGTCAAAACATTCCTCGAAAAATGCATAACTACTTGGAATCCCCGCGATGTAAGTGAAAGAAGTAATATAGTATTTCGATCACCAATTGATGATCCATGCCTCCTGGATATGCTTGATATATTTTCTACTGACCCAAAAAAGGACTATGAAGAAATTGTTAATCGTGTCTAAAGGCATACAAAGTGCAGAGAAGGAACCTGTCTCCGAAAGAAGGGGAATAAAAAATAATGCCATTACAAAGCTCCATGGAAGGAGAAAAACACATCTACACTAACATGTGATAGCAATGGAAAGAAAAAGTACGAGCATGAAAGGAATGATGATAGGTTAAACATTCATCACCAACAAATGCTTCAAATATGGAGAGCTAATATTGATTGTCAACCTATTGTCTCTCGTGTGCATGTATTGAAGTACATAGCTAAGTATGCATCTAAAGAAGAATGCAGATCAAAGACGTGTACTAATATGCTAAAAAGGACATGCACAAACCAAGAAGCAAGCAATCTGATAGTCACAACATATCGTGAATTCATGATAGAGATAATTGTAGAGCAAGATATAGGTTCATAAGAAACCTTCCATATGCTACAAAAGTTACCACTTATGGAGTGTAGCCGTCCTTTCACAACTCTAAATGTTGGGAGAAAGGTACTCCAACGAATTACAAGAACAAGTACTAGCACAGAGACAAAGGAAAGTTACATACATACTTACATAAAGAGGCCTCCTGAATTAGAAACAATAACATTGCTCAAATCAACAAGAACATTTTCCTATTCTGTAAATCGCAAACAATGCAAATGGAAAAGACGACCAGTCAAAGCCATAGTTAATGTATACCCCAAGTTCTATAGCATACCAGAAGAAGATACATAACAATTTCAACTATTATATTGGACTAAACTCCTCCTATATAAGCATTTTTGTAACATTGAACAAGACATAGGACTCACATATGATTCAATAGAATTGAATTGGAGAGACATGTACAACAAGACATACAATGTATGGCACGTTGAATGCCATATTATAACAAGCACTACATCTGAATCTGAAGGAGATCAAAATAACAAGAGTGATACCAATAACAATACGAGAATCATAGAATAATTTAATGAATGGCAGAGCTTATCACAAATGGGCCCAACACACAATACATATCTAAATGATATTGAAATGCTTGGAAGACGTGAATTTGACATCAACAATAAGTGGAACGATAATCCAATACCCCAACAACTGCACCAAATAGCAACAAGGTTTATAGGCAACCATAAAAAATATCCACGGACTACAAGAATAATTCCTAACAACAAAAAACATGATTATTTACTATCTACCCAGCAAACACTAGCTATAAACACGATTGTAATGCATAGCAACAATGTTGCCCTAACAACCTTATACATGATTATTCAAGGAACAACAGGTATAGGAAAATCGTACTTGATTGCTTGCATCAGATCTATCTAAACAACAACAAACCACAACAAGAAAACCAACTTCTTACAGTAGCACCAACTGGAGTTGCTACATTCAACATCCAAGCTACGACTATTCATTCAGAGTTACGAATACCAATTAAAGAAATGCAACCATTACAAGGACAAGAATTAACAACATTTCAAGAACAAATGAAGAGCATAAGATACACCCTCATTGTTGAAATGAGCTTCATAGGACCAAAGTTACTCCAAAAAATAGATAGCAGATTACGCCAAGCATTCCCCAATAACCAACGCCTATGCTTTGGTGACGTCTCCATAATCCTGGTTGGTGACTTAGCACAATTGCCACCTATAATGGACAAGCCCATCTACATGGGATAAGAAACATCAAATCTTTTGTGGAACAAATTCACTACAATTGTCACCCTTCAAACATTGTTCCGACAAGAGGGAGAATCAACAACACAAAAACAATTCCGCCAAACATTGCAAAACATACGAAATGCAGAACCAACAGAGAAGGATTGGGAACTACTTATGACACGTGCATTTACAAAAATCATGCCAGATCAAAAAGAAGAATTTGACAAGGCAACTCACTTATTCTCTATGAATATACTAGCTATGGCTATGGGCAGGCAACGTCTATGCAGCTAACTAAAACGTATTTTTTACCAAGGGAGGATACTTAGTTTTTTTTTCAACTCCGTCTATATATTTTATGTTTTAGTTGGCTATTTAGCCAGTACCCTATGGGCATCTCTCTCATGAAGAATGTCCAATAGAATTGGTAGCAGTCGTAGTACCTTTTGTCTCTAACTTGTGTATGCAATTAAATTTGTGAGACAAATTCATATCTGATGGATATAGATACCAATTTTGTGGGGAAGGTGAAGAGATAGCCATGTCCTTTTGCATTTCGTCATTTTGTGACCAATTTTGAGGGGAAACTGTGATCTTCCCATCCAAGAACTTTATACATATTTGTCGAATTGCTCGTGGAAATTCATATTATGATCACGGGAGTAACTAGTCCAGCTGAATTTAGTTTATCTCAAGTTCATCCATCCATAGAATGGTGTGTAAGAGGATTCAATGCATTTTTTAGTTTGATTTTTTTTTCCCTCACTTTTCTTTTTCTTTTTTTATTACATTGAAGTTAAATTAGTTTAACCTTGCTTTTGACTGATTGATTTGAGTCATATAGTGCAGAAAATTAATTAATTTTCATCTTTTTACATTAGATAATATTTGTTTAAAAACTTCAATATGCTTTTCAATAATGAACTGTGTTAGAATATGAATGAATGTCAAAGAGCTTTAGCTCAGTTGAGCACAATTGGTAAGGATAGTATGTGATATAAAGGTCATCTATCAAGGTTAACATTCTATATGGCATGTTCGGGCTAAGTTCAATCTCTAGGTAAATTTGACGGATTGGATTCCCCTACACGTTGTGACTTGTGATTTAGATGTATGATTACTCAAATTATTATAATCTTCTATATAGAAACATAGATGTTGGCATCTATGTATTTTGATTTGTTTCCATACAAAAATTGAACAAACTAATAATATAATTGATCACACAAAATCTGAATTTTAGGCTTTCAAATTTCATTACGTTTTATCACTATCCTAAGTTTTTAGAATTTAATTTTTTATAAAATTGACAATTTTTGGCATACAAGCAGCTGAAAATCTCTAAATTAAATTTTTATTTTGAACACGATTAAATCTTATTACAATCTTTTTTCAATAAATTAATCAATTTGGAAGTTAAACTATGATTGAAGCACATGTCTCAATTTTTCAAATTTACATGTAAATTTTTATTTTAATTGATGGATCACATTTTAAACTTAGTTTCAACGAACAAACTAGATTAAATAATAATATATCCACAAAAACATACAACAATATAAAATAAATTTTAAAAAATTAATATTTAAATTGATCATAGGAAGTTAAATCAGCCACAATTAAAATGATGGAAGACCAAGGATGGACCATCTGGAGTTGGAAGTTGCTGAGCTTCTAAAAAACTTTGCTTACTCTGCTCTTTGCTGGTTTTTTGTGCCTGTCTGTTGCTAGTCTTTGCTGATTTTTTCTCTCTTTGTGCTACCTTTTCTCGTTGGTGGTTGTAGCTCACTATTTGGCTTTTTGTTGAGCCCTAATGCTTATCTTAATGCAATGAAGTTGTAAAGGGTTTTGGGTACCTTCAAAACCTATTTTTCTCATAATAAAAAATGACAATTAAAATTAAAATAATCATAAGAAGATAAATTTATGAAAGCGAAAAATTATCTAAGAAAGATAGGGCTATTTTACATGGCCAAATAATGATTAAGCTCATTCAACAAACCCCTACTTTATGAAATAACCCAAAAATACTCCATGGAGCCCCTTATAAATGAACTAACTAATGCACTCTCCAATTTAGAGACTCAAGTGAACTTCTAATTCATTTCATGAATAATTTTGAGGTTGACCACCTTTCAAGCAAGGAAACCTTTATTGTTCCATTTTATATGCTTCATGGTTCGTAGGTTTGTTGGTGTGTCAAAAACCAAATAAACAAGACCTATTATTGTACCTAAATAGAACTTGATTACATTACATGTTTGCATCACATCAAGAATCTATCACATTACCACATCATGATGAGATTTATCTAGGTTTTCAAGAGGATTTAGAGTTTACCCTTTGCTTAGTTATAGAAGGTTAAGGGGTTTTGTGGGGTTTTAAATGTTTGAGGTTTCTAGAAGCTAAATAGGATTTAGGATTGAAGTTTGTACTTTAGACTTTAGGATATAGACTTTACTTATTCTAAGAGGGTTTCCACAATTCAAGGTTGAAAGTAATATACATGTAATACTTGTTATTACTATATATAGTTTTGAACTTGAACTATATAAAAAGGGGAGAAAAGGAAAATAGGGTGATTACTCCTTTTCAAAATTGTACATTCGGGAGGAAGATGTCTCGCTGGGCTCAAGAAGAGACCTAAGAATTGAATGGGATAGTGATCCTTTGCTAAATATAAAATTGTTGAAAATGAAAAAGATAGGAAAGATGCAATATAGAAGAAAAAGTAGAGAAGTAAATGAAAAATAGAAATAACAGACTGATATAAATTGCCAAAAACCTATAATGTACAGAAACGAGATCCAGAAAGAAGAACTAACCTATAGGTGAAATATGAGCTCAAGTTGCAGAGTACAAAATGTTTCAAACGTCCTATTCCAGGTGATTTTGCCTGAAACTTCCAGGGATTCTCCGACAGTTCCTAATCTTCCTAGATTTTGTTTGACAACTTCATAACATGTTCATGCACACAAAAAAAATGAGGAAAAGGTTAGGTAAAAGGGGTTTGACTGGGAATCAACCTTGAAAATGAATTGAAATTGAATAAAGAAAAGTATGTAAAAGGTAAATGTTTGATTCACCTTGCATAAACCCTCATGGACAGATGTAGAAATTGCTCATACACATGAAGATGCTTGAATATACTTGGAACAAAGGAATTGACCTTGGAACGTAGAATAGGAATCAAGGATGCCCTCATAAATGCATGGATCTATGAATTCCACTCCTAGACCTTGAATGTAGATATTCTTGATAATAACTTGCAATGAAGGAGAATGAATGCAGATGGTAGGAAGGATCTTCTTGCTTGATTGAGAACTCTCCTACTTCGCCACCATGAGAGAGAATCTTGTTTCAATTGGATAATATTTCATTGGAATGAATTTACTTGAAGAATTAGAGACTTGGAGAAACTAGATCTTAGATGCTTGCCTTCAAATCTTGAATACAATTGCTTAAATGCTTGATCTCTTGATTGCTTGAATGTTTCTTGACCTTGAATGCTTGAGGATAGTAATGAATATAAAAATAAGGAGAGATATCATTTTTATATACTCAATCCATCATTTTGGGATTAAAAAATAAGCTAGACCGACCACGGGACCCGATTTCCCACTAAAATCTTGACATAGGGCTCTGGGCCAAATTTGGGCCAAAAAGTGCGGGGAAAAAACGTTTGAAACATTTTGTCCCTAGGGATAAAATATTTGCAATGTTATATACCTAGGAGAATGAACCCAAAATTGGATTGGGTCTCAGGATAGGTGAAAAGATGCAGGAGGAGAAAAAATAGGTTGTAAGGATCAAGCATCAAACACATCCAAACCTCAAAATCACAAAAATGAGGTCTAATAGGACCTAATAGAGAATCCAATAATGGGTGCTAAATTTTTAGGATGATACATTTAGCCCCCACTTTAGTGGGAATATGAGATAAAATCATGCTCACGGTAAAGGAGATCAATGCATAAGAACAATCTTTTCAAGGTCAAGGAGACAAAGAAACACCAATCCCCCAAGTGAATTATGTCATCATCAAATCCAAAACCAAGATAAAAGAGGCATCACTCGAAAGAGAAAGAGCAAGAAGGAGAAGGAGGCACAACCAATAACCTAGTAAGGTATTGTCTTACTATGGATCATGTAAAGGGAAAGCACTGCTACAAAAGATGACATTGATAGTCTAGTAAGTTGTGTTATGCTAGTAAACCCATAAAAAAAGAGGGACCAGTCCTTAAGGAAAGCATTGTCTCCATTAAGGGATCCTGAAAAGGAGATTAGTCCTAAGGAAAACATTGTATCCAAAGGGATCTAAAAAAGGAGGATCAAGCATTAAGGAAATCATTGTCTCTATTAAGGGATCCATTGAATAATGCATAAGAGCATGATAATGTAAAGATGAACACAAGGAAAACATTGTATGCTTAACCATCTGCAAGAGGGATTACATTGAATCATTGCATGTGTATGCATAATGTGAAACAAGGAGCGGAGTGTATGCCCTCATGTTAAAGTGATTGCAAATGCCTTAACGGAAGCAATGGCTTTAATAGAGCACACATACACCAACAAGATACATTTCCACTATGAAATTCCCTAAAGAAAGGAAAAAGCAATGGAAATGAATAGATTAAAAAAGAGAGCACGAAAGGGATCTACTAACTCAAGGGTCAATATGATCATATGATAACTCATGTATATCAAAATTATATGAAAATGAAATGCCATCATTCCCCAAAGGTAGTAGAACTACAAGCAAATTGGAAGAATTTCATGTAAGAGTAAAAAAGAAGAGACTTTTTGGGCCGACATCACGAAGAACAAAAAGAATAGGTAGCTATCATTTTGCATCATCCCCAATCATATTACACAA
This sequence comes from Thuja plicata, assembly GCA_018584345.1. NCBI lineage: Eukaryota > Viridiplantae > Streptophyta > Pinopsida > Cupressales > Cupressaceae > Thuja > Thuja plicata. The sequence goes on along the minus strand of MU228515.1, from coordinate 1,552,464 downwards.
AGGCTAATTTATGAATAGTGACACATGCACAACACAACATGTAACAACATATAGAAGAAGTGAGATACAAATAGAGGAATACCACAACATCTTGATTCCTTCATCACCTTGAGCCAACAAAGAAACAAGGGTTGTCAAAATAAATCTAAAAACACATATAACAAACAACACATCATGGGGGAAGCACATTACAACAGACAAACACAAAGAATCCACTGCGCAAGAGGAGCTAGTCAAGCATATCACCTTCCCCCCACATCTCAATTTTTAGTGTTTAGGGAAGGTAGGAAACACAAAAGAGGAGAAACATCTAGCACATAATATGGAACAATAGCCAATTCCAAACAAGGACTATGTTATAAAGATGGGCCACTTTTTCCATCACTAGGTCTAAGAGTAATTGTTTTGCAAATCTAGCTAGTAAATCATGATTAACATCAATGAGCTCATACATATCATTAGAATCAATAGCATGAACATCATCATTTGCATTTGAAACATTTAAATAATCATCATCAAGAGTATCTTCTTCATCCAAATTAATTATAATTGAATATAAGATACAAATAGAATTATCATGTTTGTTCAATTTCATATTTTTCAAATTAACTTCCTCCCCTGGGCTATGCATAGGTTGATCAAAGGGAATCAAAGTATCAATAGGTGTCTAAGGGGAGGAAAGATTTTGGGAAGAACACTCATGGGCTCTAAGATGACATTTAAGATGGAAATAATGAGAACAACAGTTACATTTTTTTATATTGAGATTTGGTTTGGTTTAGGATCAATCAACATCTGATCATTTTCTTCTATAGGGGGAAGAATGGAAGGAACCACACTAGGTTGAGAGATAACATTGGCAGAGAATTTATAGGATATAGGAGGTGGAACAGAAGCATAAATAGGAGGTGTGGGAGATGTAATAAGAAGTTTAGGTCCAAGGCAAGGAGATGGAACATCCTTAAGATTGCTAAGCTCACAAATCTTTTGAATTTTGATTATGATAAAATTGAAAGAGATTGTCTTTGCGAGGTTGAGTTGGTTGAGGCATAGAAGGAAAAAATAAGTCAAGGTCAAAGGACTCTCGAGGCGCTACAGATACTATGGTTAATAGTGATGATTTCTCCTTTATGAAGAAATTTCAAACACTTCTGGATAGGAGAGACTACAACTTTCATGGAGGTGAGCCAAGGAAGACCAAGTCTAACTTGAAATTGATAGGAAGTTGAGATGAAAAAAAAGGCGACATCTAAATTTTTACCACCAAATTCTGCGGGAAAAGTAATGGAACCATAAGTTGGATAAGTGAAACCATTGAAAGTTTGGATTATCACATTAGATTTGTCATAGAAATCATGCTACAATTGTCTAGTGAAAAGATGTTCTTCAGTTATAATATTCACCATGCAAGTAGGATCTATATAGACACCACAAGAAATAAGATAATTAACCTTTTCTACAATGTAAAGAGGACCATTAGGTGCTATAATAATTTCACTATAATCAAATGTGATACAAAGCTCAGGTTCAACTTTAGGTTTGGGTTTGGATTGATCAATAAGGTTGACAATATTATTGGATTCAGTACACTTAGTGTCATACTTCACAACATGGGTGGAAGAAGAAGGTATAGATAGAGTAGACTCAATGGTCAACTGAGAAGGTAAAGGATTGGTATAAATTTACAAATTTTGGTTGGTAGGTGCTACAGACTTGTTTCCTTGATCATTCTTGGCATATTGGAATTTTGGATGTGTTGTCATGTATGTCAACATACAAAGGAATCAAAGGAATTAGATGAACCGTAGGAATTGATCAGAAGATATATTTGATTGTTGCTAACATAACTATTGTAAGTTGGCTAGTGGAATAGGATGTTTAGAGGGCTGACGAGAATCACACATTACAAATATGAAGGCACACACATTGGATATTCTTGATGAATATTAGTACTTAGTTACTCCAAGTTTTAGAGGATATCATGAATATTTGGGCATGATTTAAGGTCAGGATTGATTACTGGTAGACTGGGTCACAAATAGTGTTGACAGGAAGACAAAAAGAGGTTTGGTGTGCACAATCAAGTTAAAATTGTTGTTGTTTGAGGTGTTGACATTCATGTTTTGTCACTGATGTCAATATATGTTTCAATTGGATGCTTTAGAAGTTTCAAAAAGACTGGTTATCATAGGTACATGCAAGATTGACAGTTGTGTACATTCAATGTACAATGTTTCAGCATATACGAGCACAAAGTTATGCACAAGGAAGTATTTAGACCTTATATCTAAGGTCGCTGAATTTCACATTATTTTTTTCATGAGTTATATTTTTTTTTATGGAGACTGGTTACAGAGCAGTGACATAGGATTATGACATAGATGGTCTCTGAGCTTTTTGGATAACTTGGATGCAATTATGGGTCATGGCATGTGAGCTTAAGGCATGATAGAAGATACATGGGATAACATTCATTTTGATTCTTGGGTTGCTAGATTCTTTATGATGTCAGTTGAGGCGTGTGGACTGGCGAAGACCTATTTGGGGCCGACCACGGAGATGTAACATGTTTAGTGAATGACGAGTGTGAATTAAGGATCTTGGTGCGTAACTAATGATTTTTATTTGTTATTTACTTGTGTAAGGTACCGTGTATATCTTAGCAAGGATCTATGTAACTATTTGTGATTTAGGGGAAGTCTTAACATGCTGACATAATTGCTTAATATAAATTGTATAAGGAAAGTAACATCTTGATGTGTATTGTATAGATTGGATGTATTGGATGCTCCGAGCATGTGGATGTGAGTTCTGCTGGATGTAGAGAAGAGTTTGTGTTTGTAATGCATTTCATTGGAATTGTATAGGAAAATCAAGTTTCTGTCAGTCAGTTCATTGTTATAAGTATACTTTTATACTTCTCTTTGGATAGTGGATATAGAAGGTGAGTTTAACATTTAGAAGGTGGATTTAACCTTCACTTTGGGAAGTGTGCTCAGGTAGTGAGTTCATCATTTCATTAAAATCCTAAAAGGGTTGAGAAGAATCCTAATATGGTATGTCCTTTAACAAGAACTTTTTACTAGATGTAATAATCATCTCTTAACAAGGCTATATCTTCTAACAAGGATATAATATTTCTACTATTTTATTTATGGGCGCTAATTCCCATTGGGGTTTTTCTCTTAACAGGGTTTTCCTCATAACCAAATAATTGTGTTATGGTGTTGTTCTTGAATGATGCAGGACCACCAAGATCAAGCACCAAGGACATGAAGATACAATAGGGTCACTAAATAGATCCTAGGGGGAATGGAAGACAACATGACCTTGAAAGGTGATTATCATTGTAATAAGACCAATGATGGTCATTTAGTGATGTTTGTAAGTTGGTCATTAGAGCCATTTAAATGAGGTCAAAATGCACTAAAGTGCCAAAAATTTAATATTTCCCAAAATGGAAAAACAAGACTATAATGGCTCAATGAAGGGTTAATGTGGGTTTAAGAAGGGTTTAAGGTCTTTAGTGTTAGGATGGGTTCCTAAAGGCCTTCATAAAGTTAATTTTCGTAATACAATAGCAAAGGAATACAGAGTTGTCGAGTTGACAACTATGTTGTCAACTTGACAACAATAAACTAAAATGTAATGGTCAAATAACTGACTGTATGCAGTTTACAAGCGGTTGGCCGACCTTGGGAGTAGTTTATTTGATATGTGTGCATGAGTTTTGAGGGGAGAGGAGTATCTCAGGGGAGAGAGGGGTTGTTGAAAATTTTGGTAGAGTCATCTTTTGAAGCAAGGAAACAATGTAATGAAGTTTTGATCAACAAATTTTTTATTTCCTTGCAAACAATCTTTTCTCTGCCTGTGAGGATACAATTTTTTATTTATTTTGATGTTCCAATGATTGCATAAGGCTCTCCCACTTTCTGTGTTGAATGTGTCTTTTGGGAGAAGCCTATCCTTGTACCATATGTATCCATATGTGTTTGTATGCAGGGATATGCAGGGGATGGGAGATAGAGGTCTCTGATTGAGACAAAGCATTGTTTCTCCACCATTGAAGGGATCGACACTCTTGTGCGGTTGTAGTGTTGGCCAAGGGGCTCGATCATTGAAGGGATCGACACTGTTTCTCAGTTGTAGTGTTGACCAAGGGGCTCAGTCACTGAAGAACTCGACAAACTTGTTGAAGACACTCATGTATTTGAGGGACATTTGTGTTATGTACCAAGATGTAGATCCTATGGTGGCATAAGGCATTGTGTGCACTCTGATAGAGTATTGTGTGGCTTGAATCAAGGAGAATGATCCTATGGGATAGGTCAAGATGGTATTGTGAGAACACTTGGGAAGTACCTCATGAAACTATTATTTCAAAGTCCACCTAGGGCTTCTACATCAGGTGGTATCAGAGCCTAGGAGCATCCTAGGTTGAAGTGGTGGAGAATCTTTCCAGGATTTTGAATATTGAATGTCCTTTGTTGATGCTTAGAGTTGAATTATCCTCTGAGAGTGTTCCAAAGTGGTGGCTTGAAATCTGAAGAATCCTAGATTGATGTGTGAGGATGACAATGATCATAACTGAAAGGGAGTTAGCGAAGTTGCTGAAAGAGTTCATGCAAGATGACAAGAAGAGAAGAGAGGAAGTAGAAAGAAAGAAGAAGGAAGAAGAAGAAATGCAGAAAGAGATAGAATGGATGAGGCAAGAAGAGTTGAGAATCCTAAGAAGGATTTTGGAAGAGCAGGAAGAGAAGTGGAAAAGAGTTCAAGAACAGAGAAGAAAGGAGAGGAAAGTAAAGATGAAATCCTTAGAAGATGGTAAAGAAAGATTGAAGAAACTAGAGAGGATGCTTAAGGAGGCTACAAGTTGGCACTTAAGGTTGAAGAGGAAGGTGAGATGGCCTGTTCAAAGACTAGTTTTAGCAGCAAGGAAGAAGACATAGGTTGAAGAAGAAGAGGGTACTAGGAAGGGTAGTTTTGATGCACCTATGATGAAAGGTGTAAAGACTTATGATGAAGTCTAGGTTGATGCTGGAGGAGACAACATAGAGACAAGTCTAGAGAGGCTTGAGGTTGAGGAACCTGATTTGTGGGAGATATTATCTATAGTACTGGAAGAATGGCAGAGTTATGGAGGAGTTTTGGAGGCACAAGAGGGAGAAGCCTTCAATGAAGAGACATAATTTGTAGAGATGGGCCATGAGAGGCTCAAAAGAGGACACAATTTTCACCTAGGATGAACATAGAACAAGGTGAATCATAGATCAAGGTTGATATGATGGTGAGCAAGAAGATGCAACAACATGAGCAAGCATTGTTCACATTGGTGAGAAATGACAAGCCAAAACGCAAGATGAAGATGCATAGAGGAACAATGGCATGGTTCATGGAGGACCTATATTTTCCAAAGGTCAAGATGAAGGCCTCAATATTTTCTGACATTTGTTTGTTTTCAGGTTTCCAAGAGGACTTGGAAAGATTTTAAAGCTGTAGAGTATGGTGCAGGAGCACCAAGGACATGAAGGTGCAATAAGACCACTGAATAGATCCTAGGGGGAATGGAAGACAAAAAGACCTTGAAAGGTCATTAGCATTGTAATAAGACCAATTATGGTCATTTAATGATGTTTGTAAGTTGGCCATTAGAGCCATTTAAATGAGGTCAAAATGCGCTAAAAGTTCCAAAAATGTAATATTGCCCAAAATGACAAAATAAGCCTATAAAGGCTCATGTGAGGGTTAGTATGGATTTAAGAAGAGTTGAATTTATTTTGTGTTAGGATGGCTTCCTAAAGGCCTTCATAAATTTAATTTCCAAAATACAATATAAAAGGAATTGGGAGTTGTCGAGTTGATAACTATGTTGTCAACTTGACAACAATAAACTAAAATGTAACAGTCAAATAACTGACTGCAGGCGGTTTACAAGTGGTTGGCCGACCTTGGGAGTAGTTTATTTGATAGGTGTGCGTGAGTTTTGAGGGGAGAGGAGTATATCGGGGGAGAGAGGAGTTGTAGATAAGTTTAGTAGATTCGTGTTTTGAGTCGAGGAAATAATGTAATGAAGTTTTGATCAATAAAGTTTTTATTTCCTTGCAAACAGTCTTTTCTCTGCCCGTGAGGATACAATTTTTGTTTATTTTGAAGTTCCAATGATTGCATAAGGCTCTCCCACTTTTTGTGTTGAATGTGTCTTATGGGAGAAGCCTATCCTTGTACCATATGTATCCATACGTGTTTGTATGCAAATATATATACAGGGGATGAGATATAGAGGTCTCTGATTGAGATAAAGAACTATAGCTCGGTCATTGAAGGGATCAACATTGTTTCTTGGTTGCAGTGTTGGACAAGGGGCTCGGTCATTGAAGGGCTTGAAACTATTTCTCGATTTCAGTGTTGGCCATGGGGCTCGGTCATTGAAGAACTTGACAAACTTGTTGAAGACACTAATGTATTTGAGGGACATTAAAGATGTAGAGCCTATGGTGGCATAAGGAATTGTGTGCACTTTGATAGAGTATGGTGTGGCTTGGAACAAGGAGAATGATCCTATGGGAGAGGTCAAGATGGTGTTGTAAGAACACTTGGGAAGTCCCTCATGAAACTACTATTTCAAAGTCCACCTAGGGCCTTTGCATCATTGAAGTGTTCAGGTTTGCATCAAGTAATTGATTTATAAGTTTAAAGTTTAAATATTTGGCATACAATTGATTCACCCCCCCTCTCATTTGTATTATTCCTAACAATTGGTATCAGAGCTTTTCGTCCTCTAAGAAAAATCTTATCTACTTGAAGTGATTTTTGTTAGAGTATTATTACTTTATACTTATTAATTAAATCATATCGATTTAATTATACAAGTTTATATTACTCTAGTTACTTAAGCTTCACTTAGGTACATTATTAATTAATTAATAATTAATAATGTGCAACCTAGTTTTCCTTTAGGGTTTCTTTCTCACCTTTTATAAGGTTGAGCTTTGTACTTTTTCGTCAATCTCTTATGCATTTTTCACATTCTGAGAGCATTTTCCTTCTGTCTCCATTTTCTTCTTTTCTTGTAACAGGTTATTGGCTAACAGGTTCTTCTTGGGTTGTGCAGAATTGAGTTTGATCAATTCTTACATGGTATCAGAGCTCAAATCTGTGGCCGCCTGTTCCTGATTTGAAGATTTTTTTGGAGCTTCAAGGGTTTCATCTTTCAGCCGTAGTTTTTGGTTGGATTTGGAAAAATATATTTTTTAGAGGCATCTTGGGCCAAAACAGACCTCTCCAATGAATTCAGAGGATCAATCCGGTGAATTTTGATATAAAATTCGACCTATTTGGCCTCCGGAGCATTTGGAAATTTTTTTTGCCCTTCCAGGGCCGTACGACACAGTTTTCGAGGTGAAAATATAAAAAAAAAATAAAAAAAACTTGTTTTTTTGGCATCCGGGGCACGTTGCCA
>MU228515.1:1478730-1517513 GCA_018584345.1 Thuja plicata | reverse complement strand
GGTTCATCATAAGGCATCATATGTCCATGCATCTATAATAATCAAATCCATGACATAAAGCATAAGGTCCATAATGTCTAATAATGCATCAAAAGTAAAGTATCATATGCTAAGTCTATCATAAGCAGAACTAGAAAACTATGATGGGGGTCCGGGATGGGCCTCACAATATTTATATTTTATAAGCTATTATAAAATATCATATAGCTTTAAATATTCTTTCATTTGAAGTACCTTTTCACTGATAGGTTATTCTTTTGCATGATTGTTTCCTATTTTAGAAAATCTATATTTCATGATGCATGTGGTTACTAGTCCTTATTTTTTATTAAAAAAGAAGCCAGAAGTAGGGGGCTGACCCAAACAAAGAAAACATAGCTAGTACAAGAAGTACCAGACTACCAACACATAAGCAACAATAGCACACCCTCAGCCTATCCCGTTTTAAAAAATTAAAAATACTAGTAACAAGTGATCCCATGCCCCAATTTCACCACAAAATTGATAACCAGCCTGTAATCATTGACAAACCCAATTTCACAATGAAATTGGTAACCATCCAGTAAATATTAGTACCGGTAAAGTTCATTAAAGTTTTACTGTAAGCAAAAAACCAGAACACTGTCTTACGACCATCATAGAAACAAAACATTATAAAAACCAGACCCAACTCGGTCATCCACCAGAAGTAGAAAAAAACCAAGTACATCAAAGAAATAGAAGGAAAATCACTTGGGGTTTTTCTCCCCACCATTGAGAAACAACTTCAGCTAGTCGTCAGAATGAAACTGGAAGATCTTCCCATCCATATGATCCTTACCAAAATTCTTTGAATTCTCTAGGTGAAGGAGCTGAAGAGTTGTAGCCATAGAATGCATAAATCTAATTGAAAAATCCACAATTCTGTTGAAACTTTCCCCCCAACAACCTAATTTCCTCCTTCATCGTCTGAAGATCATTTTTGGAGCCCAGATTCTGAATTAAGTCCTGAAGCCGCTTGATATCCTCCTTGATATGATTCAGGTCCGCCTTCTCCTCCTCATTGTCAACCTTCAATCCCTCCTCCATATTCCCCCATGTTTCCTGCTTATCCGCAAACCCCTCCTGTTGCCCTAAATGTGAGGTAGCGATGAGCGGAGAATTAGTCATATGTTCTCCCAACACCTTCTTAGTGGATAAATATACCTTGGGAAGAATAAAACTAGCCAAAATCTTGGCCAAATCATGTATTTTTTCACCTCCCTCCTTAATCAAGGACTCTTTACCTTTGCCTTTGTCACAAGTTACCTCCTTAGTTTTAGATTTTTCCCTTTTTTCTTGTCTTTGCCACTTCCTTTTCCCCCCTCTTCCTCCTCCGAATCCCCCTCTTCATCCTCTGTCTCCAGGTATCTCTTCCTAATAGCCTTCTTTTTCACTTGAGTGTTGGATGCTATTCTATGGGACCTCCTCTAGATGTCATTGTCGTCCTCCTCCTCCTCCGAGATGATATTAATTTGGACTTCCCCTCCCATCCTAGCTAAGTCATTGCGAGAATTCTTCAACTTGTTCTTCGTGGGAGTAGGCATTTTTGAGGATGAGGTAGGTTGAGATTGGGATGCAGTAGTCTCAATAGGATCATTAGCAATGGGGGTAGTAATTTTCTGCAAAGTAACAAATTTGGGTGGGCACAGAGCATGATGGAAATTATATAAGTGCAAGATGAGGCATTGGTGGAGAATGCGGTAGTTCTTTTTAGTTCTTATCCTTTCCCTAACATCACCCACTGAGGCTTCCAACGAGTGCAAAATAAAGAAGGGAAAGGATATTTCTTCATTATATCAAAAGTGGTTTAACAAAGGGAAGTGGTAATTGTAACAAGTCCCAAACCTACATTCTAAAGTAAGGTACTTCATTATTATCAAACATACCTCATTCCAGATCTCATGAAAGTCAACTTGTTTGAACCCACCATGAAATTGAACATGAAACTCCATTTTTTGAAAAATATTTTCACACTCGTATCATCCCTGCTCTTTGACACCTTTTTCTATTTTCTTCCCTCCATAGAAAGCCTCATGGCTTGGGAAATAACCTCCTCATTAATTTCAAAGGTAATACCATCAATGGTAACCTTTTGATCCTCCCAAGAATCCACCAACCACATGGAAATGTTCTCATCACTACCCTCCATGGATTCCATGTAAGGTAAAGACCTCCTTCCTTCAAGTATGTAACAACACACATGTTCTTGAGAAACCCAACTTCAATTTTAGGCGGTTCCACCCTAACCATGTCGCCACCTATCTCAATGCTGTGCTCATAAATCTTCTCCTCTTTCTGGGACACCAATGACATCACAACCCACCTACCACCATGTAGACTAGACCTAGGCCACCACCAATTCAAACTATCCTTGTGCCGCACCCAACTCAGACAACTAGAGTTGTAGAAAACAAATTACAATTAGTGAAAATGCTAATGAATTTAATTACAAGATGGTAGTACAATCCCAAGGAGGTACTATTCACATGGATAGGTGTAATAAAAGCTAAGCTGATCGATGAGAATAAATTATTGTGAATCCTGTAAATGAAATGCCAAAACAGACCTACCATCTTTTCAAAAAGACCCAGACGTGTGTCGATCTCCACATTGATATTTCTCTTAAAAGTTCCTGTACCATCAATGGAAAAGGTAATAATGACCCGTCTCATCAGCAAGTTGCTAAAATTAAGACTCCATTCAATTTCCCATTTGAAATTTGAAATCGTGCTTCTTCTCAAAACTTTACAAGCCGCCTTATTCCTCCAATAAGCTTTATCTTTGTACCACATCATTAAATGGCTTTATTCATTTCTTTCTCGATAAGAAAAATAGTGCGCTTCTTCAGAGAATTCAAATTTTTCCAGCACTTAGCCCCGTGCATGAAAAATCCAATGGCCACCTGCACATCTGCCATCGCATTTCCTTCTCTGTAGATGTGTTGTAGCCTAAATTCCCCCAGCCTAGGGAGGAACAACCATATGTCATCCAGGAGATTAGCCATTTGCCAACTGGCCCTATAGTTTCCCTTGACTAACTCAATCACAACTTTCAAATCCTCTTCAATAATCAAATTATTGATACCCATGGTAACTGCCATTTTCAGCCCCCATAAAAGGGCAAAAATTTCTGCCATATTATTGGTACCCAGACCCAGATTCACCACATAAGCTAGAATCATCCTCCCTTGGTGATCTCTTATATTACTAGTCCTTGTTAGAACAATAATTGAATTTACTTTTTAATCATAACCATGTCTTTCAATCTATCCTTTCCTAATTCCATAGAATAAAATAATGTAAAATGACCTAATTAAAGGGATATGATTAAGGCTATCCTTAAAATATTTGGGTGTGACTAAAATGTATATACCCATTACATATATGAAAACATCAATTCTTAGAATTTTCAAGGGATGAAAGATTCCCCAATTAGAAAAAGCATGTGAGGAATGAAAAAGATAAGTACTAGAGGTTTCCCAAGGTCAGGCTTCTGAAGAGCCTAACCAGGTATATTTATTAACACTATTAATGCTAGCATGAAAAGACACTAGACCATGTTGGATATAATGAATGTCTTCAATGTATAATGTGTTTAAATTTGAATGTATTTTTTGTTAACTCCTCTTATAACTTTGAAAATATATAAAATGTTATAATAGCCATTATCATTAAAATATTAAATACATATTGGCGATGGGTGAAATAATAATCATTTGTCACCATTTAGGAAAGTGAATTAATTTTAAAAGTTTCTTAAACCTAGCTGAACTAAACAAATGTTCAATCTAACACTCTATAGTGTAAATAATCCATATGACCAGTGGATTTCAAACTACTTGATTTGACTAAACCACATTGGGACAAACCCCATCAACTATTAAAAAAACTAATTCCTCCTTTTATAAGTGTGGGTTTTAGATGAAATGGGTTAAACCCAATCGGTATAGCTAGAACATGTTTATTGTTATCTCATGAGGTTAATATTTGGCTATCAATTCCATTATTTCCAAATTGAGTGTCAAAATATCCATTTCCCATCAATTTTGATAAATTTCACATGTAAAATTATATTTTTTTAAGTACAGTTTTGTACATCTCATTTTGTAGATTTATAAAAATATAATTTTTTTTAATAATTTAATTCTATCGACTATTTATTTTTAGATGTTGACAATAAGTAAGTCATTGTTCTAAAATCAAGATTTATTATGTTGAAAAATGTATTAAAAGTCTTCAATAAATAAAATAAATTCACTACATTAGAGGAAAGTCACAATAAGAATGCTCTATTTTCAATATATGTGAATTAAAAAAACTATTTAGAAAACCTTTATTATTATTTTTTCATTGCATTATTGTATCAAGTCCAGAATAAGAGAAAAATGGTAGAGTAAAAATAAATTTCTTTTATTGAAATTTCATAAATCTTATCATTTTATTAATTTCTAGCAACTAAGTGGTATCGAAATTTATAGAATAAATATTTTAAACTATCTTTTATATTAAAAAATTATAATAGTAAACTTGATGCAAGAGCGTCCGTAGGTATAGTGAAATCAGGTATAATCTAAAAAATATTATTTATTTTGACTCAATAAAGATAGGAGAATTAAATTAAGTGCAAGCTACTATAGGTCTCCATGTGTCTTGGAATTCATGTTCAAGGGGTCATAGGGGTTAAAATAATTTAATATTTTTTCTTATGTAAAATAGAAATTGTAATTTTCATGATGAGACACACTTTAGATTTAATTACGAGGTAAAAAGAAGAAATTATCCATCTTGATGTTTATTTAAGGAAGGGGAAGAGTCAAGATAGAAAATAAACTTCTTTAGGTGTCCACTTTGGAAAATTGAAGAAGCACCACATTAGGTACCTTTTGGGGGAAATTAATGAGTCATCAATTGACTATATGTTTCTTTTCTTGATGGCCATGTGTTTTTTTATAATATTAAGTTGGAAAAGGCCCCAACCCATTACAAATCTATTAAAAAACCATTAAAACAATAAAATGAGGGTTTGCAGAGAAACCCCACCAATCACCACAACAAAGAGTTATAAATAGAAAAAAGAACAACTAATAATAAAAGAATTCATAAATAGAAGTCTAAGAACAACTAACAGCAAAAAAGAACATCATTAAAAATAAAGGGGTACTGAAGAAATGTAGCCATGTTTCTTGAGCATCTTCTCCAACTCTTTTTTACAAGAGAAAGAGGAATTGGTCTTCTTTCCTTTGGCTTTATCCTCTATGCTCGTAAGAGATTTCTTCTTCTTCATCATCTCTATCTTTCTGCCCACTATCATGACCCATAAAACTGCCTTCCACATCAGGTTCTTATTGATCCTCTTCCTCATCACCCCTATAGACCTTAAGAATGTTCAAACCTTAAAGTGCCTCATTGAATTGGGTCTTATTTAAGGGGAATGAGAAAATGAGTCATCAAGCACTAGGTTCAAGGGCTCTTCATGAGTTTATTTACTACTCTTTGTTGCTTCTCCATTAAAAGTGGATTCTTCCAACTGTTCATTAGTATCATCTTCACTTAGATTTTTTCTATATCCCCTACAATATTGGGTCTAACAATAATTTTGGTTAGCCTTGTTCATCTTCATTCACCCAAAGAGGTGGTTCTATCCTCCTTTACAAGATCATTTTCAGATATGTTAAAGGAGGGGAAGCAGAACCAATAGGGCCAATGTCCACCACCAGCAAGGCTATGTCATTCCCTAGGGTAAGTTTTTATTTTTTCTTTTTGGAGAATAGAGCAGAGACTTATACACAGAAATGACTTGTGAGGATGATGGAGCTTCATTTTCAAAGGATATTATTTGCTTGAAGCTGCTAGGGGAGGAAGGTTTTGGTCATGGTCACGAGGAGGGTTATGCAGAGGAGTTAGATTAAGATGGGGGTGCTCTCCAAGTAGTAATTATCTATAGCATAAATTAGGCCTTATAATTAAGGTGGGTAAAACTATTATGAACCACACTTGTGCATAGATGAAAATAAAAAGAATGAGAAACTAACAAGGTTATGATGTCATAAGTACTTAAGGAAAGGGAAATGATACTTGTGGACTATCACAAATCACCCCTTGAATGTGATGTATTTTGTTAGATGGAAGATTATCGAAACCCATGGTGATGGTAAATCCTCCCTAGTAAAACCATTCTAGTCTCTCTTTAGTCTCTCATCGTCTTCCAAAAATATTGAAACATACTCCTTGTATCCCTATTTTTTACTTAATCTAGGGACATTTTCACCATCAAAATTCAAGCCAGTCATTTGGGACATAATCTCCTTCGATACCTCCATCTTGACTCCAACCACTATAAACATTTCCATTGATGACCATGTGTTGTTCGTCAAGAAGGTACATGGTATTTCTAAGAGGCACCCAAAATTCTATAAATTAAGGCTGGGAATAGTCATTTCATCATATATAGTCAAGTGAATTATTTAGAGTAGAGTGGATCATTTAGAGTTGAGTGATTGTTTGAATTTGAGAAGATTTGTCCTTCATTTGAGAGTTAAGTAATAGTTGTAGCTTGCAGATTTGATAAGCCCATGAGGCTAAGTATTGTAATTTTTGAATATTTGTATTTTATTAATTTGAATTAATAGAAACTTAGTTATTTATATTCTTTCATTTTATATGTAATTTATTTGTTTACTTAGATATGAATATAGAGTGGAGTAACCATTCATTTATTGTAATAGAGAATGTGTTTCGGTGTGTTAGGGGAGTCCCATACATCATAACTATACCAAAATATCTACGTTTCATTAGTTTACATAATTTTATATTTTCCTCTCTCTTTGTGCGCACATGCGTCCACAAACACACACACACACACACACACACACACACACGTTACCTCATTTTTGTCATGATCCTAAAATTAAGTTTCACAATGCTATAACATGGAATACATGAAAAAATACTAAGTTATGTTCATTTTTCCATCTTATCTTTATAAATTTCTATTGACTTGCTAACCTAGTTGCACCCCTTTTAAGGTACAACTTCATATGTTAATTTTAATTTGATTTATGGATCAATTTTTAGGTTCTTGTATTCTTCCATTTGGTATTCTTTTATTTTCTTTAAGTGTTCAAGTTAGCAGGTAAAATAATTTTTTATTTTAAATATTGGTTAGGATGTTTATTCCTAAGTTAGGACTTTATGTATTTATTTTTATGTCCCCCCTCCTTGTGTGATCCATGTTTTAATTATGTATGCATATATTCACTTGTGTTTAGAACCTTTAAGTTGTAATACCCATGACCTACCAGCTAAACCCATCGATAAAATTTTCCTCATCTTCAAAGCCTTTTGTGAGCTGCATCGATTCATTGATGGGTGCTATGGAAAATTTGTTAGCTTTTATTTGTTCATCTTTGAATCTTTTCTCTTCGATAAATCTTTCATAAGATTCATTAGTTCCTTGATATCCCAGGTGGATTCCCATGTGTCATGATCGTTGGTTATGTTGTCTATTGATGAAAATGGTTCAACATTCAAACTCCTCATAAGCTTCATTGATTTATTGAAGTACACATAGTGCCATGTGTTATCTGATTTTGGTATTGTTAAAAGTCTATTTTTTGGTGGGGTCACTTCCTTCCTTCAATGATTCATTGAATTTGATGTGGCATCCCTATTAGCAATTTAAGTCTTCATCAATGAAACTTTTTCCTCTTTTCAAGCCATTTTGAACCTTCATCAATGTCACATGCATGAAAAATCATAAAGTGACCTGGCTAAGACTTGTTTCATTGTCTTTTTCCCCAGCCAAAATCTAAGTTTATTGATTCAATAATATGATGGGAGAAAAACATGTCTAGCTAGACTCATCAAGGAAAATTGGCTCTACAATGAAGTCTTTTTAATTCCTCAATGATTCTACAATGCATATAGAGAAATACCACATGTCAATTTTGGTGTTTCCATGGGTAGTGATGGTTTAGGTAATGTGGAGCTAGATAAAATACTCGATATTTGATAACACAACCAAAGTATGTTTATCGGTGAAGTTTATATAACATTAAGAGAACTAAAGTTATGATCTATTGGTTCATCGTATGTAGACAATAGGTAAAATTCAAAGGCACTCTTATGATTAAGAGTTTGAAGCATAGTTCCAAAGAATGTAAATGATGTCCATTATGAAAGAGGTTTCCAAAACTTGAGAAAACACAAACAAAGTTTCCAATGACGGAAAAAGCATCGATAAAAGAGAGGAAAGTTGAAGTCTTCAAAGGGAATGTCAGTATGTCAAAGGGTTTTTAGAACTTGTTTGACTACTAAAAATGTTAGCATAGGGAACCATTTTGTCAATGATTTGAAGTTTGGAATGCAAAAGTTGAATCTAGGAGCCAAAGTACTGATGAAAAGGAAAACTTTAGAGTCTCAAATGAAAAGAAAGTAGTGAAAGAGAAAGCTCTCCAAACTAAAAAAAAAACCAAAAAGGGAAATAAAGTTCAAAATCAAATAATGGGAATCAATAATACAAAGAGTTCATAAACCTATTGAAGGTACAAATGGAGCTTGAAGGATAAAGGATGTCAGTAAGTAAAGGGTTTCTCGAAACATACAAAACTAGCGACATATTTACGAAAAGGGATAAATCCTTGACAAAAGAAAAGTTTGAAATATAAAAAGCAAAATACATATTGGTAAGTCTTGTGGCTCTTGAAACCAAGAAATTTTCTAACAATAGAAATGTAAAGATATAATATGAGAAAAGAAAGGTGAAATGAAAGATAAGAAACAATCAGAAAAAATGAATATTAGAAGTGGTTGAAGCTATATTATGGGGAGTGCACTAGTCATTTACATTCACAAATTTCTAGAATTAATTGATAAACTTTCACCCGTTAATTTCCAGTTGGAGTAAACTATTATACACAGTTCACTTTAATGATATTTTAACTCATTATTTAGCAAAATATTATGTATATGGAAAAACTAATCCGATGAAACCGGTATTAATACTCCCAGAGTTGATCCTTCAGTTAGTGAGGGTTGTACTAGTTTCTAAATGGTTACAAAAGTGATGAAAGTGGTATTCATATTATCATGATGTGGTCAGTGATGATTGTACTTGCTCCTAGTTCCACAACACTCAATGATGAAAATATATCTCTATTGCATTTCTTTTGCAAAAATCTAGTGACAGTTAGTTGCATTGCATGGCATTCATATAGATTAATATTGCATTGAAATTGTTATGGGATTTTCCCGAAAGGGGGTGGAGGTTAATCATGGTTACATCATCAAAGTCCTAATCAATGTCCTCAAATATTTGATCTCATAAAATTGATCAATGCTACATCAAGGATATCATCAATATACATCTACTCACCTAGGGGAAACCTCAGCATCTGATCAACTAGGGGAAACCTAATTCTCTTCATTACCTATACCTACACCTGTACTTGAATCATATCAAATGACCCTATCTATCATCCTCCCACCATTAGTGTTTCCATCTAATCCAATAAAATCCAATCCAATTGAATATAAATTATTCAAATAATCCGATTGATCATTTCAAGTCAATTATTTATCCTATCATCCATTTGCTCATCTTGAGCGCATCAAATTTCCTAACTCTAGATATTAAGGAAGGAAAATCAATCCATTTGTTCGTCTCTCTAGATATTGAGAGTGAATTATTAGTTTATCCAATCAATCCATCAACCTATCTATCCTATCATATTGACATCAATACAACATCAACCAAGCAATTCTAACTAACATCAAGTGATATCCAAACATCATCAACTTATCTCAAACATCAACAACATTTTCTCAATCATAGATATTATCAAATTCTCTCATGATTGGGGAATTTTCAAATTGATTTTATCAGGAAATTAATCTCAATTTCCCAAACTCAACCAAATCATCCAAACATCATCTCGATTCATTTCCCGAGGGGGCATCATATCTACAACATATCAACATCAAGTATTCATATCAAGTTTTCTTTTCAAATAAGGGACAATGTCCTATTAATCAAATATGCATCAAACATCAATCAAATCTGAGGCATTGAAATTTCAAACCATCATCAGTGGGGAATTTTTCAATCAAGATCAATTTCACATCAGGTTATCACATCAATCTTCGCATCATAGTTTCAAACCAGGTTCTGCATCTTCAAATCAAGTTATCAATCGCAATCAAGTTTTTATCAATCAATTAGGCATCAAATCAATCATTAGGACATGCAATTATATTTAAATCAATGTGCTTCACACATCAATTCAAAGAGGGGCATTTATAGACACCTAAAACTGGGCAGGTGATCTCTAATCAAGCAAATCTGTAAATCTCAGCAAAATGCTCTAAATCTCATCAAAATGGATCAAATCAATTCAAATGGATATTTATTACATAAAATTGGAATAAAATCAATTAAATCAAAGGATCAATTAATAAATGACACCAAATGATTAAATATAAGCCCAAAGGGATTAATCAAGCTATATAATTGAATTTTAATCAATTAATTGTATAGTTTAAATATAAAATCAAATTGAACCTATTCCCCTACATGGCTAAATTAATTAACTGATTGAATTTAATAAATCCTAATATCTTTCAACATGAATTTGAGGAACCAATGAGAATTGAGGAAAACAAAGCACATGGATCACTCCTAATTTTCAATCTCAATCACTTATTATAAACTTTGAATCTTGATCACTCAAATTTGTCTCTTTGTCCCAACCTTTGAGACAAGCATTTGAATTGTCCCCACATTTGAAACTATCTCAAAGCCTCTCACCTAACCAAGGCTTGATCATGATCAATTAACTCTACCCCCTACACTTGGGAAAATCCTATAAATAGAAGCCATTTTTAGAGCTTAAGGGATCCAATAAAATTTGAATGCAAAGCATCATTATTATAGGAATTTTCATAGAAATTGAGATAAATTGATAGAATTATCATAGCAATTGAGCATAATTGAGATCATTTTTTAGAGAAATTGAGAGAATTTGAGCTAGATTAGGCATATCTGTATCAAAATTCTCATTCTAGGACTATACTTATTAGAGATTAAGGTTGAGAGCTCTATTAACATGCTTAGATAGAGAGCCATGAGATGCTTATTGATTTAATTGCAATTCTTAGCTTAATTTGTCTTTCTTATCCATATAATTATATTTAAATAAACTAATCTCATGAAGGTGTATTTCATTCACACACAAATGGAACCCACTGTGGGGCTTTGAGCTTCAATTTGTCATTTTTAATCAATTTTTGTGTGTTTTTCCTTCATTTTTCTACTAACTTTGCAGGTTGTAGGTCAAAATGACGCCTAAAAGCAAATAAATGATGCCTGCTAGCAATAAAGTGATGCCTAAAAAATATCTTCTCTTTTTGTCTTAAATTCTTTCACCTCCTGTCAGATAAAGTGTGCCGCTTGAGCACCTAAAGCGTCGCTTGCAATTCAGGAAA
Organism: Thuja plicata; assembly: GCA_018584345.1. Lineage (NCBI taxonomy): Eukaryota > Viridiplantae > Streptophyta > Pinopsida > Cupressales > Cupressaceae > Thuja > Thuja plicata. The sequence goes on along the minus strand of MU228515.1, from coordinate 1,506,012 downwards.
TCATGTCTATCAACATTCTTTTTCTACCTGTGAACTTTATTGTTTTAAAATTTAAATGCTTTTCATCGCATGCTATCTTTCTTTTCATGCCTGTGATTTGTTAAGTAACACCTAACTAACTACAAAGTAATGCCTAGGTTACTGCAAAGCAATGCTTAGCCTACTACAAAATAACACTTGTTAGCTTTAAAATGACGCATGCAGCTTATTGTGTTTTAGTGCTTGCAAATTAATAAATTTAGTTTTCTAATATTCTGTGGTTTTGTTTTCTGCAGATGAACAAGCGCATAAAAGTGCAGAAGCCCAAATTGATGGTCACAAGGCCAAGAAAGGAGGTAAGAATCCAAAACAAGTACTTCAAACAACTTCATAGTGCTTCAATTTTGGAAAATTTAAAAATAGAGAAGGAATCATATGAGCATTACATTAAAGTTAGTAGTGCTTACAAAAAAAATATTCCATCTCTTAGGTGATTTCATGCATAAAGTCCTTAAGTTGATTTTTGCAAATTTCACTAAGGAATTTAGTTGCATTATATATTTCACTTTGAGTTTTCTTCACTTTGTTCGATTGTGTTGACTAACTTGCTGGTGGAGCTGGAGAGGGAACGATCGCCACTAGGTGAGTGAGCAAAAACAAGCAAAAAACCTCAAAAAAGTGCCTAACCTTTTCTAGCATCAAAAGAGATATTTTTCATATCAAGCTTGCTTTACTTAACTTGTGACATTTCATTGATATCTAGTATAATTAGGGGCACCCTATTATTGTCCATTCCAAACAAAACATTAGGTATATGCTCTTAACTTTTTGAAGTTGATCAAAAATCCAAAAATGTTGAGTTTGGGGTGGTAGAAAGAAAGGGAGGAAAATTGAACTGCACATTTCAAATTTTAAGAACCTCCTTGTCAAGAGGTTGAAAAAGAACATAAGTGCTTGAAGTGTTTGGAATGAAGAAAAACAATAGGGATATGCTCTTCACTCTTTGAGAGAATCAAACTCCCAAACTTGTTGGACTAAGTTCATTTTCCTCTTTCTATATCCATGCTATATAATTTAGAGACTTAGAGGGCCTGCCTCCTGAGTACATCCTTACAAGGACGATGAGAGGGAATGACCCAAAGTGGGAGACAATCACTTAAGTCATGATACTATCTGAGCCACTATAAACAAATGCACTCTTCCTTAATAGGTTGTAGTGACTAAATTGTGCTGAAGTTTCTTCACTTCCTCCAGTAGTCCTTTAGGATTGCGCAAAATCATACTTTTGTGCATGTGGGAAGCCCGCAAGGGGGAAAAGAACTTTTCATGATTTAGAATGGATGTGGTAACTAAAAAACTTGTTAAGTACTAAGCTACCTTTTAGAGAAACATTGTTTAAAAGCCAAATCTGACTCTAGGTAGATTGTTTGGAAGATATTCTTGTACAAGACCCGTTAAAATGACCAAGAACATATGCTTAGTGTGTTTTAGGGTTATGATCCACACTTGATGTGTGTTTTTTGTTTGTATCTAAATTTTCAAGAAAGAATACCATTTGACAAATCTGATCACAGACCTAATCCATTAAAAACCCTAAAAATTGTGAAAAACCAACCTGATCTACAAAGTGTCGCCTACAAAAGTTTAAATAATGGCTGCAATATTTTTTGTGACGCCTGTACAATGGAAACTATGCCTATCAGTGTTAAAATACCCCTTAAGTCATTGGAAAATGACACCTGGAAAAGTTTTAAAAATGCCTACCAACGACCAAATGCCGCGTGTAAACTGTAGAGTGCCATGTACATAATTTCTAGTTACCGCCTACGTAGTGTGAAGTCACACTTAAACAACTGTGAAGTGACACCCAAAAACAAAAAAGGGAAAACATGGGACATTTCCCAAGAGCTTGGAAAAATCTTGATTACATTTTTGGATACCCTTTTTGGAGTACTTTGTGTCCATTCTATCAGATAGATCAAATTCCTTCAAATATCTATAATGATGAATCTATTTGAATGAAGAATCAATCCTATGGAAAATGAATATCAAAATCATCATAGGAATCAAAATGATGAAGTGACTGAAGATGAAATTTTGGAAGCATCCCATGATCCCATATTTATGGAAACAATGCACTTTAATTTTGAAGAGGGATAAAGAAGCATATTTCTTAAATTTTTCTCAATTAGGAGTTACCCTTCCTATAATGATGATATATCACCCTTAAAGAAGGATGAGGAAAACAAAAAGATACATCATCTAACAAGCCATCATTAAGATCAATTTTTCCTTTTATTTATAATGATGGGCCATCTGTATCTTCATATTCTTCACAAAAAGAAGTATTTAAGTGCAACAAACCTATCTTGGATCAAGGGAAATGTCATGACTACCCTATTTGTGATGAAGATAATAAAGAGAATGAAGATCAAGGTACCACTCTCAAGAAAGACCTAGTGTAAAAACTTCTATCTAGTAAGGTTTCCCCCATATCCTTTACACCTTTCATCCTTCATCCATCTCACAAAGCTTCACAACTATCCAAAATTCATCCATCAAAGAGTGAGCCTAATGATGATACTTTCTACGTTGACTATGTCTACCCTTAAGGGATACCTCTAAAAGAAACCCAAGCTAAGTTACATCTTTTTGTAAATAATTTCCATGCTTCAAAGATCTTAGACCCTAAGCTATCATGTGCTTCAATGCTTATTCAAAAAGATTCTCCATCATTCCTCCAAAAATTCGCCACACATATCCAAACATCTACCTTGTCCTTAGAAGTGGATCCATGTCAAGAGGATAATCCAAAGTTTGAAGAAAAAAATATCAATAAAGATCAAGATCAAGATGCTATAAAATCTCCTCCCATATTTGACGAAGGTCCCATATCCATAGAATCCGATAATGATCCCCTTGCATCCTTTCATTTCTTCCAAGATGATATCCTTCAAGGTCAAGAACAAAGTATCCTTCCAAGCTCTATGTCTTCTCCACTTCCCAAGCAAGATCAAGATATCCCTTCCACCATTTCCAATGAACATATTGAAAATCAAGAGAAAATCACCCTCTCTACACCATCCAAAGGCCCTTGTCAAGATCAAATTATCCCATCAACTCCTTTTCATGATCCTCCATATATACTTCAAGAAACCATCATTCCTCAAAATTAATTGCATGATAATAAATCCCTTCAAATCTCGGTTGATCATATCAAAGTTGTTCCTATGAAAATGATTCATGAGCCTATTGGTATAAAGATAGATCTTAAAGATGAGAACCTCAACAATGAAACTCATTCCAAATATATTTGGATATCCCTTTCACACCTTATCTCCCTCCATTCAAATGCAACCATATGCCTTCACCATCCTCCAAATCCATTTTGGGTTCCTATGTCCCAAAGCTAAAGTCGTCATCCCTTCCATCCATATTAGGTCCCCATATTCCTCCATCAATCATTCCTACCATCCCTAGTTCTCCATTCACTTACCCTACTATGTATCAAGATAAACAAAGGCACACATACTTGAAGAATGTTCAAATACCAATGCATATAAACCCTCCATATTCTTCCTATTCATCCACAATTCCTAAGTCTTTCAGAAGCAATTTGGATGTGCAACATAAAAATAAAAAATCCAAGAATCCACATGTGTATAAAAACCACCATGTACCATCTAATCGACATGTGAATGAAAATAAAAAAGAAATATCCAAAAGGCCATAAAGGTCCACAAAGAAAAATGAAATATCCAAAAGGCCACAAAGGTCCACCAAGAGAAAAGAAAAATAAAAGAAAATGTGGGTTCCTAAATCCCTCATTGAAGAAATGCATTCTAAAGTATCACAAAATAAGGAAAAATAAAAGACTATGTGGATTCCCAAGTCGCTTTAAAATTTTTTTCACACAAAATAAAAATCAAAGTTGACATTCAAGCTTCCAAAGGCTTTCACTCCATCTCCTTCTAAACATTTTCCACTTTCCAAGTCTACTTTGGGTTCCTATATCCCAAAATCCACTATCTTAGCTACATCCTCACCTCCTTCATCCATTGTTCCTCTATCATTCTGATGACATTAATTTTTCATTAGTATGCAAACAACACTTTCAGTAAGAATACACCGAAAGACAGAACAAAGAGCAAACCAAAAATCAGATATAAAGAAGATTTCTGAGATGACTAAGTACAAAGAGAACCGATGACACAAATTTGTGTGTACAAAAAAATTATAGAGAAAAAAGATAAAGAGGAACCCGACGTGCAAGATAAAGTGCAAACCGACAAGATAGTTAAAGTGCAACCGACAGAACAAAACTGAAAGATAGTCATGCATAACTGACCATCAGGAATCAAGAGTCAGTTGCAGCCTGCAAAAAGTGGATCTAACTTCCACGTCAGATAAAGCAAGATTATTCTATTTATAGGATATTTATTTGTTTTAAATCCATTTCTTTAGGGACAAGAAACATGAATGTAAGTTCTTTAATCAGTCTAACTAATTTAAAACACATAGACTAGGAGATCTAGGTACAAGTTGTAAACCTGATCTTAGAGTTAACATTGTTTTTTCTCGAAACTTGATGATGTCAATCCATCTTATAAATAGATGGTACGATCATTCATTATTAAGGATGTGAATATAGAGGAGAAGATGAATGAAGCCAATGAGCACATCTATGGATCAGATTGAAAGTTTCAAGAACCAGTACAACAAAAGGTGAATTTGGTTAGCAAGAACCAAGAATAGAGGCTACTGAGAATCAAAGGTATTACTCAATTACATTAGGTGATAATATAATTCATGTAAAATTAAATGGATTTGTATCAAAAATAGGAGATTTCATTTACCATGTCAATTTGTAATTTTATATCATTCTAACAAGTGGAGCAAAGTGTAAAAATCCTTTCAAGGAAGGTGGATTTAACAGTCCAACTACAAATCTCTTAACCGAGTGCACACTCAACAATGTTGCTAAAGCTCCTAACAAAATATAATTTAACAAGTCTCCACAGATACTCTTAACTAGGTAGATCATCAGAAGTGATCAAATTGTAAGCCTTAACCGGCCCCTTCCAATCTGCAGATAGTGAAGATTTTGTGGGTGTCATCCCCACTGCATTTTTTTACTTCCTAACATGGTTTTTCTGCAATATCATATCTTGTGTTATGTGTCAATTACTTTCATGAATGTTCACATGTATATTAATGTTATGAATTGATATAACTCACATCAAGATAGTATAGATTAGATTGAATGGGTATACAATTGATTACACAAAGGTTAATTAATTAAAGGATACAAAAGTTTTAGAGGTACTGATTCACCCCTTCCCCCTTAATACACACTTCCCATTAATTCCAACAATTGGTATCAGAGCTAAGTCTCTTCTTGGAAATCTTAAAGGCTTAAGAGAAAATATCATACAATGGAGAAGTACAGACTTGATAAGAATATTGAGAATAAGAAGCTAGAAATTCAGATGTTCTATGAACAATATAAAGAAGCTAGAATCAACATGAGACAACTATTAGATGAAAGAAATATTATGGCATCTCGCTATAATGAAATAGATTATCATGAGGAAGAGATACCAGATTTCTTTGAGTCTTTACGATCAACTACAAGCAAAGCATCAGATACATCAGAAGAAAGCATCACAAGCCTAATTAAATTCAATCTACATCTGGAAAGACAAGTTAAATGTCTGCAAATTGGTCAAGAGACACAGATGGTAAGGATGATTGATGTCATGAACAATGCTAGACAAGCTGAGCAAGAAAGAACACTAGCTATTGATGATAGGAGAAAGATTACATAAAAGCTACAAGAAAAAGAGTCTGAAGTACAAAGACTTACAAAGCATCAACATGAGATTACAAATCATATTATTCTTATGAGTCAAGAAGAAAATAGAATAAATGTTGAACTCATTGAAAGAGTAGAAGCTATTGGTGAGCTAAGAGATTAGAATGAAAATTTGAAATATGAAATAAGAATTTAGAAACAACATAATGAAATTTTCAAGAAAGCTAAAGAAAGCAATAAAAGAATGGATGATTTTCTTGAAGGAAAACAAAGAGTCAACAACAATACCAATCTAGGTTTTACCAAGAATGGAGAATCATCAAATCAAACTGATCCAAAGAATGTATACATAGATTCAAGACTGAGATATCTTACATGCAATCACTGTGGAAAGCAAGGCCATACATCAAATTTTGGCAGAGGCAAAATGAAAGATATTCCTAAATATACATCTTCATTCATAGGATTTTGTTATAAATGTAACAAGAAAGGACACAAATCATATGAATGTAAGTCTGAGATGAAACAACCAAAGAAGGAAACCTACATGGACAAATACTGTCCTAATTACAAAATGAATGGGAAAACAACTCTTGAATGCTGGAAAAAGAAAAGGCAAGCATGGAAGCCTAAAGTTCAAGAAAATCCCTATAACCAAAGAGAGTCAGTAACCAGTATGTATGGGATTACAAAACTTGGAAAAATTGTAAAACATGTGGTAGATATGATCACATTTCTGCAAACTGTATGAGACAATGGACTAGAAATTATAGAGGCTGGACTAACCCCAGAATGGCATGCTTACACTTTCATAAAGTTGGTCATCTCAAGAAAGACTACAAAGACCAAATGATAGAGACAAGCACATATCCCAATGGAAACACCATTGAAGACATCTAGAGGGAACAAGACAAAATGTGGAGAAAATATTTAAACAATGATGAAGCTGGACCAAGCAATGCAAATGGTGACACCCCATCCAATGGATCTGGTGACATCACCACCTCCACCTAAGCAGAACAAGTAAGTATGGAACTGAATTAACCAAAGATATTATTTTACATCAATTCCATAAGATATATATTGATTAAATGCCAAATTAGCATAAGAAAGATGCATCATGGTATTACTTGTCAAAATCTATGATAACTATGCTCTCGAGCATATATACCAAAATCTATCGGTATACACTCAAGCTGAGATTGCCTACACTTACTGAGAAGCGTTGGTCAAAAATAAAAGTTGCTAGTATAAACTGAGCCTCATCGGTAACTGAGAAAAGTGAACAAGTGGTTTGCAATACCGAAACCCATCAATAAAGGAAAGAGGAATAATGACCAACCAAAATGTCATGTCATCACCGAAGGAAATTTTGAAGTCTTAATCGAAGAACTCCGCCTTCACACACTAAGGATTTGGTAAGCATTAATGACATGCATTTAGGTCAAATGGCTATAAAAAGGCAACTGGTCAGTCTCATTATTCACTATGACTAGAGAAGAGTGACATAGAACGATTTTCAAGCACAGAGTGAAAGGATCACAGAGTGACCACAAATCGACCACCAACACTCCACACAAATCAGAAATCTTTGCAAGCATAAACAGTAAGTTCTACAGAACTGACAACTTAGTTTCACACATTTTACAGAAAGCCCTAAATATGAAAATGGCCTCGACATCAAGAACTATGAAATCGAAGAACATAAAGAAAGATGAGTTTAAGCTCATCAAGAAATTGACATGTGAGGAACCAAACTACATGATTCATCTTGAGGTTGCCTCACAACCTGACAATTCTGGAGCATTCTCATGAATACCAGCTAGGGCTTTTATCATGGAAGATGTTTGATCTTTTATACACTACAAGATTGTAGAGATAGGTAATTTTGAGGTTGAAGAAGCTTAGAAGAAGCTATGCAATGAAGATGGAACACTGGAAGATGAACATAAGCATATAGAATTAAAAGGGCTCACCAATACCCTAATGTTCCCAAAGGTCTTCAAAACTAAGTGGATTCAGTTAGTACTAAGTCAAATGCACAATCATAAGCTTTGGTTGGATGAACCAAAGATGATAACCCAAGATGTTATCCATGCAGTCACCGGTTACCCTGTAATCGAGAAATTAAAAGCATCGAAGCATCCACCTAAAGCCAAGAATAAAAAGATGACAGTAGCTAAATGGGATGGCAGAGGATTGAAAGTTTCCACCATAAACGATGATAAGATGAAATTCGGTGCATGCGTTCTAGGCTACAAATTCTTCCAAGATAGCAGATTGAACAACATTGCATCTGGTGCAGTGGACACAACGTATAAGATTGTGAAGAAAGGAACTCTGTTGGATTTATCTGAACTACTACTAAATCAGTTAAAAGAAAATTTAAAGACTATCAGGAATGCGAAGTCAAACACATGTAAGTTTGGCTCACTCATAATGTGTATTTTCTTCTACTTTCAAGAAATATTCCATCGGTAGGAGATGTGAAATGGGATAGCACCAAACTGGTCACCATGCAGATCAGTGAACATATAGCCTCATTGGGAGAAAATTTTGAGACAGTCATGGATGAATGCTTTAATGTATTCAAAGACTGAATGCAAAAGAGGGTAAGGATCCTCGAGAAACTCATTGAGAAGTATAAAGATGAAATATGTTTCATGGTTGATATAGATGATACATATATTAAGCTTGCTATACCAAGGACAACATGGTTACAACCATTGGAGTATGAGATAAACATTGATCTTGTATCTAAGGCAATTGATGCCTTGATTAATAAACCACTAGATAAGAAACAACCCAAGTTTGGAACATATGAGGAGGCCAAGACAAGAATAAAATATGGCCTAGTTGTATAGAAAATTGTCAAGAAAAAGGAAAAGATGGTAAAGAACCTCAATAAATTACTATCGGCAACTGAGGAAGAAACCGAGAAGGAAGAGGAAACTGAAAAGGAGGAAGAAATTGAAGGATAGCTACCTATCAGTGAAGTTGAAGAAAAGGATGAATCTAAGGAAACAAATTCAGATACACCATCTCCTCCACCAACTAAGAAGCCAAGGACAATAGCTGCTTCTAGAACAAGAAGCCAAACATCTAAGGATTCAACTCTTTCACCTTTGAAGAAAGGAAAGGTCAAAACATACAAGAGGAAAGGTGCCACACCGAAGAGAGGGAAAAAAGAGAGGAATGAATCTCATCAGAACCTGAGAGGATATTGAAGACACTGAGCAAGATGAATCTATAGAGGCAGAAAGTGTCAAGGTAAAATCTTGAGATTCAATTGATGACATTTGTAAATCTATTGCAAATTCAGGATCTATTACAGATTCTAAGATAAGAAGATGGCTGAAACTAGATCCAGAAGATCAAAAAAAAGTTGAAGAAGCCTTTATAGAAAAAATGTACAAGTTTAAATATGTACCAATTCAATTTGAAGGCAATAATGTACCGAGGGAACTATTAGACAGACTATACTCCAGATGGACATTTGCTTTGAAGAATGAAAAAGAAATAGGAGAAAGAGTACTTGTTACTCTCATGCCACCTAAGTCCAAGAAGGTATATATAGATGAAATGATGGAGAAATACAAAAAGGAGTTCTCACTGAAGTTGAGAGCATATAAATTTCTTGAAGGAAATATTATAGAGCTTGAACAGGATAGCCATAAGAAATGGTGTAAGATTCTAAACAGAACTACTAAGGAAGAAAGCCCTGAGAAAGATGTTGAAAAGGCAACTCAAGAATAGGTCCCAATAAAAGATACAGAAGATGACACATCTGTTGAGTTAGACAAGGAAGAAGATGACACAACTAACAACAAGAATGTAGATGTTGCAAATGAATCATGGCTAGACACCACAAATGACAACATTGTGGATACTAATATCATTGTCATTACCAATGACCCAACAAAGGAAGTTAATAAAGATGAAGATGCCACTATTGCAAAGGACACAACTGATGAACAACACACAACAGTTGATACTGCACAAGTGAACATTCTAGGCAACATACCAATATTGATACAAGATATCAATATTATGCAAGAATCAAACAAGTCACCTCAAAAAGATACTCCCGATGATGCAGGGGAAGAAGAAAAGAAAGACAATACCGATGGTCAGAAAGACATCGAAGCCACTCAAAATGTAACCGATACTAATAAGGTTATATGAGGAGATTCAAAACAATAAGATGCAGACACAACAAAGAAGAATGCAGAATCAAAGAATGATGAAGCTAAGGACACCAATGAAGGAGGTAAACCTAAAGATGGTACTCCTTAGGAAACTGACAAAGGTGCTATCGACAATGTGAAGGTGAATGTGGAGACATCTATAGACACTTGACAAGCTGAAACTGACACTCAACAACAAAAAGAAGTACAACAGGTCACTTCATCTAGCAAAACTGAGAAAGTCAAGAAATTGGCAATGATGCTACACTCAAGTGATTCAAAAAAGAAGAGGAAGAAATTAAAGAAGAATAAGTTATAAATCACCTTGGATGAACTTATCGAAATACCAAAGTGTGACCCATCTACACTTGATTTTGAAGCATTACAAGAATACGGTGAAATATGCCAAAGGAAGGCATTACAAGAGAAGCTGAAGAAATAGCATAGGGACTCCATGGTACTAGAAAAAACTAGGGACATCTTGCACCAGATTGTACCCAATGTTGATATTGATCAGAACAAGATAATTCTCGATCAATTAGCCACTCTCACCGATGCAATAACAACTCAAAATATTGACACAGAAAAGGCAATTGAGGAGAGAGTAGAGTAGAGGTACCAGCAGAAGCTTATTGAAAACATCAGCCAAGAAGTGGGGGTCAATAAGGTAAAGCTAACATAATTCATTACTAAATTAGATCCAATCATAACTAAAGCTATAACCTTAATTCAACAATTGAGCACAATAGAAAAGTTTACTAAAGAGAATAGTGACAATATAGCAAAGTTAGATGCAGATCTAGCTAATAGTGCTAGTAGCTTAACCACTATGGAGACAAATGCAGTTAAGTTGCATTATGAGAAGATCATAGAGATAAAAAGGTTAAGGTAGGAACTGTGGGAAGCAAAAACACACTTCAGGGAAGAAGTCACCGAGCTCCAAGCTCAAATTCTACCGAACCTTACACTACTCCAACATCACATTAGTTTAGCATGACAATTGATAGCAACTCCCGAGATGTCTATAGAAAACAACATCTATGACATGCAATCCAAGATCACATTCAAGCACATGGCTCGGGAGAACCTAAAAGAACAATGGGAGAAAATGATGGAAGATATGAAGTCTTCACACTCCCACATTTTTTATAAGCTCTAAGGTATAGACCTTTTCCCTTAATATAAAAAAAGGGGTAAAATGATATGTGTATTCATTCACACTCATTCAGATGGGCAAATGGTAAATATGTATATGTATATGGGGAAAATAATAAATATAGATGGAAAATGATATGCAGAAGGAAAGATATCATATGTACAAATATACTGACATATACATAGGGGGAGTCATGAAATGACTAAGGATTATATATGGTGTATATACTTAACATTTTGTTAGTATTTTGTACATATTAGTTTTTGATACTAATGTCAAAGGGGAAGATTGATGACATTAATTTTTCATTATTAGTTTTTGATACTAATGTCAAAGGGGAAGATTGATGACATTAATTTTTCATTATTATGTAAACAAAACTTTCGGTAAGTATACACCGAAAGACAGAACAAAGAGCAAACAAAAAATCAGATATAAAGAAGATCACCGAGATGACTAAGTACAAAGAGAATCGACAACACAACTTTGTGTGTAAACTGAAATTACAAAGCAGAAAGATAAAGAGGAACCTGACAGAGGAACCTGATGTGCAAGATAAAGTGCAAATTGATGAGACAGTTAAAGTGCAACCGACAGAACAAAACCAAAAGATAGTCATGCATAACTGACTGTCAGGAACCGAGAGTCAATTGCATCCCGCAAAAAGTGGATCTGAATTCCATGTTAGATAAAGCAATATTATTCTATTTATAGGATATTTATTTGTTTTAAATCCATTTATTTAGGGACAAGAAACATGAATGTAAGTTCTTTAATCAGTCTAACTAATTTTAAACACATAGACTAGGAGATCTAGGTACAAGTTGTAAACTTGATCTTAGAGTTAACATTTTTTTTTCTTGAAACTTGATGATATCAATCCATCTTATAAATAGATGATGCAATAATTCATTATTAAGGATGTGAATATAGAGGAGAAGATGAATGAAGCCAACGAGCACATCTATGGATCAAATTGAAGTTTTCAAGAACCAGAAAAACAAAAGATGAATTTGGTTAGCAAGAACCAATAACATAGGCTACCGAGAATTAGAGGTATTAGTCAATCACATTAGGTGATAATCTCATTCATGTAAAATTAAATGGAACTGTATCAGCAATAGGAGATTGCATTTACCAGGTCAAGTTGTAATTTACTATCATTCTAACAAGTGGAGAAAAGTGTAAAAATCCTTTTAAGGAAGGTGGATTTAATAGTCCAACTACAAATCTCTTAATCGAGTGCACACTCAATAGTGTTGCTAAAGCTCCTAACAGAGTATACTTTAATAGGTCTCCACAAATACTCTTAACCGGGTAGATCATCAGAAGTGATCAAATTATAAGCCTTAACCGACCCCTTCCAATATGCAGATAGTGAAAATTTTGTGGGTGTCATCCCCACCGCAATTTTTACTTCCTAACAGGAGTTTTCTACGATATCATATCTTGTTTTATGCGTCAATTACTTTCATGAATGTTTCTATGAATGTTCACATGTATGTTAATGTTATGAATTGATATAACTCACATGAAGATAGTATATATATGATTTAATGGATATACAGTTGATTAGACAAAGGTTAATTGATTAAAGGATATAAAAGTTTTAGAGGTACTGATTCACCCCTCCCCTCTCAGTACACACTTCCCATTAATTCTAACACATTCCACCACTCTTCAATGTGTGTGTTAAATTTTATCTTTCCAACCTTTCCATCCACAATGTACCTTCTTTTTATCCTCACATTAATTATCCAACACATACTTTCCATCTTTCCATCCCTCTTATCCAATCTATGGCATAAAAAAATTACCACCATCTACCCTTATCCTCCATATGTGTCCTTTATCATCACATTGTCAGTATATTTGAGCATCCTAGCCATATTCATGGTTTATTATAGCATATCTTTCAGAAGAGCATTGTTGAAAGATCTAGATGTTGGGGAAATTTTGAAAAATACAAAAAAAGAAAAAATTGAAAAAAGAGAAAAGTGCCTGGTGAAAACTTGGTAAACGGGCACCTTGGATAAGTACCATGATGAAAACCTAGCAAACAAGAGTCATGCGTAATTCCTTCCTCTTGTAATCTAAACTTGGGGGAAAGTTTTATCCTTGCTATCTTCCATCTTCCTATCATTTATCTCTTTTTCATGCATATTCCCTATTTTAATTTTGGTCTTGAAAAGGTTTAACATATCCATGAGCATCAAGTACCTTGACACCGTTAGCCTTTCTATCAACTTATTTACTTGTTGCATCCATCCATGTTACCCTATCATGATCTTGCTTATCCTAAATCTACCTCTATTATTCCTTTAAAGTCTTTCCATAATCCCCAATCATCCCCTCATAGCCTCCATCACCCCTTTATCCTGATTGTGCTATCCTATCCACATTGTATCCAATTGAACCTTTGGTCTTGATCAAAATGAAGAACATAAAATGCAAATTTTTTTTTCAAAAACTAATTGACATGTCCACTCTTTTGAACTACCCACTTTCAGGACATCAGGTCATAATCCTATATGCTATTTAGCACTGCATCAATGGCTTTAATTGTTTATCTAAAAAATACTTCACATTGCTATATTATTTTTCCTTAGCTTGGGTAATCTTGAGGAGATGGTCCTACGGGTCACATTCACATTCTCCATCCATCAATGACCTTTCCATTTCTAATCCATTAGCTTGTTCATCCATCTGTCATGTATTATACCTTGCTAGACATTGGGGTAAAACCAATGTGATCTTGTTTGAGAGATGGTAAAATCTAAAAAATCTAAAAATAAAAATAAAAAATCTCTAAAAATCCAAAAACATTAAAAAATCCAAAAATATTTTCATAAAGTATCTAAGCTGCATTGTCACATACTAGGTTTCTTTTGCCCAAGATTCACAAGGTCACATTTATCTCTTGGGGCCAAAGCATTGGTTTTTGGTACAAACGCATTCAAAAGTGCTACATTTTGGTCACATATCAAAGGATATTTTCAGAACTTTAGAGGAGAGATATTGTTGAACCTTTGATGGATATCATTGTTCAAATCCCAACATTTAATCTTGAAACTTGATCCTTGAACTTAATGACTTTATTATCAGCATTAAAATTTGACAAAACCTAAATGATCAGAATGTATGGAAATTCTATTGAAAATCTTGATACAATACAAAACACTTGAAGATTTTTGATGATATACATTGCATTTTGTCATGTCTTTTTAGCTAATCGATGATGTTTCGACTAGATTGGCGATGATGAAGACATGATATTTTCTTGATTTTGAGTGACTGTTTTGAGGAAGATCCACCAACTTGTGTGAATTCATCTAAGGACATGGTCACCAAAGAACCATCAAGGACTTTCATATAGGAAGGAGGGTTAACCTTTGTTTGTTTACACAAATGGATACCTTGGCTATTTATATCTTCCATATCTTAATACCAAAATCCAATCGCAACATTGAATCTGATGAAACCAGTATTCATATTCCCATAGTTGATTCTTCAACTATTGAGGGTTGTACTATTTTCTAAATAGTTACAAAAGAGATGAAAGCGGTATTCATATTATCATGATGTGGTTAGTGATGATTGTACTTATTCCTAGTTCCACAATGCTCAATGATGAAAATATATCTCTATTGCATTTCTTTTGCAAAAAGCTAGTGATAGTTAGTTGCATTGCATGGCATTCATATAGATTAATCTTTCATTGAAGTTGTTATGGGATTTTCTCGAAAGGGGGTAGAAGTTAATAATGGTTACATCATGAAAGTCCTAATCAATGTCCTCAAATGTCTGATCTTATAAAATTGATCAATGCTACATCAAGGATATCATCAATATACAACTCCTCACCTAGGGGAAACCTCACCCTCTGATCAAATAGGGGAAACCTAATTCTCTTCATTACTTGTACCTACATTTGTACTTGAATCATATCAAATGACCCTATCTATCCCCCTCCCACCATTAGTGTTTCCATCTAATCCAATAAAATCCAATCCAGTCAAATATCAATTAGTTAAATCATCCAATTGATCATTCAAGTCAATCATTTATCCTATCATCCATTTGCTCATCTTGAGCACATCAAATTTCCTAACTCTAGATCTTGAGGAAGGAAAATAAATCTATTTGTTCATCTCTCTAGATCTTGAGATTGAATTATTAGTTTATCCAATCAATCCATCAACCTATCTACCCTATCAGATTGACATCAATAAAACATCAACCAAGTGATTCTAACTAACATCAAGTGATATCGAAACATCATCTACTTATCTCAAACATCAAAAACATTTTCTCAATCATAGCTATTATCAAATTCTCTCATGACTGGGGAATTTTCAAATTGATTTTATCAGGAAATTAATCTCAATTTACCAAACTCAACCAAATCATCCAAACATCATCTTGATTCATTTCCCGAGGGGGCATCATATCTACAACATATTGGCATCAAGGATTCATATTGAGTTTTCTTTTCAAATCAGGGGCAATGTCCTATTAATAAAATATGCATCAAACATCAATCAAATCTAGGGCATTGAAATTTCAAACCATTATCAGTGGGGCATTTTTCAATCAAAACTAGTTTTGCATCAGGTTATCACATCAATCTTTGCATCAGAGTTTCAAATCAGGTTCCGCATCTTCAAATCAAGTTATCAATCACAATCAAGTTTTTATCAATCAATCAGGCATAAAATAAATCACCAGGACACGCAATTTTTTTTAAATTAATGTGCTTCACACATCAATTCAAAAAGGGGCATTTGTAGATACCTAAAACTGGGCAGGTGTTCTCTAATCAAGCAAATCTGCAAATCTTAGCAAAATGCTCTAAATCTCATCAAAATGGATCAAATCAATTCAAATGGACATTTATTACATGAAATTGGGATAAAATCAATTAAATAAAATGATCAATTAATAAATGACATCAAATGATTAAATATAAGCCTAAAGGGATTAATCAAACTATATAATTGATTTTAATCAATTAATTGTATAGTTTAAATCAAAAAATCAAATTGAACCTATTCCCCTACATGGCTAATTTAATTAATTGATTGAATTTAATAAATCCTAATATCTTTCAACATGAATTTGAGGAAATAATGAGAATTGAGGAAAGAAAAGCATATGGATCACTCCTAATTTTCAATCTCAATCACTCATTTTGAACTTTGAATCTCAATCACTCAAATTTGTCTCTTTGTCCCAACCTTTGAGACAAGCATTTAAATTATCCCCCCATTTGAAAACATCTTAAATCATCTCACCTAACCAAGGCTTGATCATGATCAATTAACTCTACCGCCTACACTTGGAAAAATCCTATAAATAGAAGCCATTTTTAGAGCATAAGAGATCCTAGAAAATTTGAATGCAAAGCATCATTATTATAGGCATTTTCATATCAATTGAGAGCAATTGATAGAATTATCATAGAAATTGAGCATAATTAGGATCATTTTTGAGAGCATTTGAATCAAATATCATAGCAATTGAGAGAATTTGAGCTAGATTAGGCATATCTTTATCAAAATTCTCATTCTAGGACTATCATTAGTAGAGATTAAGGCTGGGAGCTCTATTAACATGCTTATATAGAGACCCATGGGATGCTTATTGATTTAATTGCAATTTGTAGCTTAATTTGTCTTTCTTATTCTATAGAATTGTAGTTAAATAATCTAATCTCATGAAGGTGTATTTCATTCACACACAATTAGATTATGTTGTTTTTTATCCTTTTGATCATATCTATATGATGATATTGTCTGATGTGAATGATGCTTTATGATGATATCTGGTGTATTTTTCATTCAAGAAGATCAAATTAATATATTATGATGATTGCATCTAATTCCTGGTTATATTGTGCCTTGTATGCTATTGGATATTCCATTTGTCAGATTTCACTAATATTTTCTCATGTTGTCATAAATAAATATTTTAATACGTTATGTTTAAATGAAATGTTTATTTAAGTGAATCGTGCATTGAGGATTAAAATATGGAATGACCAGTCCCATGACATTATAATACATATGAATGTTCACATCACTAAATCATAAATATTTCATTAGGTGTATTTTATTATTATTACATGTCCTTTGGCTATTTATGTTATGAGCAGCTACACTTTATGTTTGTGTGTTTCAATGAACAAGTACAAGACATTATTATGCTTCAATTACAGGTTTGAATGTGGCTTTATCCTCAACAGTGGCATAGGAGATATTTTCACCGGTCGTTCATAATTAAGCCAATATTTTCCCTATATGGACGATGTATCCATGATTGTTACATTATACCTCTGGTACGTGTTGGTAAATCTAGACTGCAATATAGTCATATTTTGATAGACTAGTGGATGTGTCTGTGCATTTAGCATTCCCATAGTTGTTGCGATTGAGTTAGAATTAAATGGTGATTTTTATTATTTGGGGATTTAATTTTATTTACCAGATAATTAGCTGCAGTTGAATTTCACTTAGTTGGAATTGATTTAATTTTATTCCAGGAGGCCTTTAGTTCCTTAATTTATTTAAGTGCTTTCTTTAAAAATTCTTTTTTGAAAAAAAGACCTTTTATTTGGAAAAAGAGTTAATTTTTTCTCACTTTGCATTTTGGTGAATTTGGAATTTGCTCCAAATTAGTTTGGAGACATTCATTCTTTTTCTCATTTTGATTGATCCTCTCATTGAATCCATGTGGGTAGTGGCTCATTGGATTCATGCCAGAATTGCTAATCTTTCTGTGGAGTCATTTACATTTTCATGAAAATTTTTGTTTCTCCTATTCATTTTTGTATTTTGATTTGGTGTGAGGTAGGGCATGTCACAATATTTGATTTACTTCATCTCTTTGAATGAAATAAAATGCAATAGGTTTTTTGGTTGATAAATAGCATTTCTCCACACCTTTGTTGGTTTTCATTACCCGATTGGGTTTGCATGAGTAAAATTTACGTTTTGTAAATTTGAATTTGTACTTTTAGTGGATTTATGCTGCCTATTTTTATGTGTTCTCAGAATGATAATTTTATTAGATTTTTGTGATGTTGTGTGTATTTAATAAAATGGATTTTAATTTTGCGGCTTAATTCCAAGTTTCAATTTTGGGGATTTTTGGGGTTTGCCTCGTTTTGCATGCTTCCCAAAATTGACAGTTGCCATGTTTGACGTAATTTGAATATTGGAATTGATTGTATTTGATGTTTTTAACAATTGAATCATTTTACTTTGTGATTATTGGATTTTTCTTGGAATCCCTACTCCTGGCAAAGTGGTCAGTTGATTGTGTCGCGTGCATGAGTGTTTGCATTTTCTTCATTATGGACTTCTCTTTATGTTTGATTTGAGATCACTTTTTGAGTACGTGATGTCAATGTTTGAGATCACATCATGAGCATGTTGATTGTGCCATGTTAGGATCCCAAGGGACCTGTGCTCTTGGTTTGTGGTGCAGTCACAGATAGAGGGACTTCAAAGAGATTTATCCAAATTGGGCATCAAGAGTCACACAATAGAAACAACTCCACCAACAATAAGATATAGATAGAATGCAAGATCAAAGGTTCACATTAACACAGATTCATGAGATTACATCAAATTGGCTATCAACACGCAAGCTTACATTCCAGGCATACATGCATAATTAAAAATTAAATATTGAATTATTTGCCATGCTAACCTAAAAAAAAGGTTGTCTATCTAAGAGCTACCCAACTATACATAAATTACATCAATTTATAGATGTTCACAATGCAAACAAGTCAGCCAAGATCAATCACATTCTCTAAGGCAGGAAAATATAATACCAAATATAGTTCAAGACCCAAATCCAGAAGAACTTTTCCAGAAAGGTATGAAATGAAGCACACATCCAAAGGAAGGTTAGAAACAATCCCACGAACATAGAATGATATGCCAAACAGTGCACAAACCAAGGAATAGGTTCATAAGATTAGAAGACTCCATGAGACCGTGAAACATGAAGAAAAAATAGGTCCTAGCCAAAATTGAAGAAATCTCCATCCAGAAGAAACAGATCGATGTGCATACCTAGACGATGATCAAACACGATGTGAAGAACATGCCATGAGGTATGCAACTAAAGTTAAGCCAATTCGAAGGAATTCCACAAAAAATATAGAGATTGGCGAATAGGAACAACTAAAAACACAATATTTTTGGTTGATGCAAGATTTCCAAAGATCCCAAGATGCTCATGCATCAGACACCCAGGGTTATTGAAAAGAGAACCTCTCACTTTGCTGGGGATAGAGGAAAGCCAAGTTGATTAACCTTAGCCTAAAAAATGCATGACGAATCTTCAACTGGTCTGTCCTTCCACTTGAGAAAATATTTTTTATATTATTTACCTTTGGTCCTTCTACCAATTCTTCTATCTCATCCATCTACTTCTTAGGATACTACTGCTCCACACCTTGGCCATTTTCTTCACTGAAATCTATCTCATGAAATTCATATAGGTCTAACATTGAATATAGATGATGTATCCATGTCATCTGGTAACTCAAATTCACATGCATTCCCTGAATCAAATCTCTTTAAGATCTTACATGTTCCAAACTTCCTCATCTTCAACTTGCTATATGTTCCAACAAGAAATCTACCCTTCTTAAAATATATCATCACTTCACCTCCCACTTTGAACTCCTTATGTCTCCTATTTTAATCTTCTCTCTCCTTATACTTCTGATTCATATCCTCAAATGTTGTTTTACCCAATTGTGTAATCCATTCATGTGTTCTGCAAATTATTATGCTTCTACACTCCTCTTTTCTTTATGACTAGTATCCCTAAACTCTGATGATCCTTTAGGATTCATCCCAATAAAAACTTCAAATGGTGTCTTCCCTATACTCCTATTCACTAAATTATTATATGCAAACTCTTCTTGTGCTAGGACTAAAACCCAATTCCCAGCTTTCTCTCAACCCAAATACCTGAACAAGTTCCCCAATTTCCTATTTACTACCTCTATTTGTCCATCTTTCTATGGGTGAAATGTATAAATAAAATTCAATTCAAAATTCAAATTATTCCAAAGTGTTCTCTGAAAGAAACCAACAAACTTACTATCTCTATCTAAAACTATGCTTCTAGGAAATCCATGCAATCTCACAACTTCTTTGAAAAAACAAGTCAGCTACATGTACTGCATTTGTAGTCTTCTTAAAAGCTCTGAAATGTGGCATATTGGAAAATATATCTACTACGAAAAATATGGAATCATTACCTCTTCGTGCCTTCAGTAACCCAAGCATAAAATCCATGCTAATTTCTTCTCAAGGTCTAGTTGGCATTGTCAAAGGTGTATACAATCTAGTGTTCTAACTACTTCCCTTAGCAACTTGATAAATTCTACAAATCTAAACAAATATCCATACATATTTATTAATCTGAGGTCAAAAATAATTTTCTCTTACCAGAGACACTATCTTGTCAATGCCAAAGTGTCTAGCTAATCCTCTACAATGCTTTTCCTTAATCAGATTTTCCCTCATTGAACTCCGAGATATTAACATATGAATTCCTCCTAATAAAATAACTCCCTGAATGAAATAATCCAACCATTTTCTTATGTCTGCAACAATAGGTGTTAATCTCTAAGTTATATTGATGATTAGTGATGAACACTTAGTCATTCACTTAGGCAGTTTTAGTTGGCTATCACTGTGGCCGAGCTAAAACTATGGAAGGCCGAGCAACATTGCCTAGAAATTTTTAGTTTACCTAGTTACATTGCCGAGCCTAGTTACATTGCCGAGATGAGTTACATTTCTGAGCCGAGAAGGATACATAGATGTTAAGTGCGGAGCGATAGACAGTCAAGTGCCAAGTAGGACAGTTTTTGTATACATGTCTGGAATGATTCAAACTTTGAGGATAAGTGATCTGGCTGACTTGTATAAGCTTTTTGGGCTGACTTATGTATGCATTTAATATTCTTCTACAGAGTTAGTTATGCATTTAATTGTTTTATCCTATGTTGCATGAACATTAATTGTATTACCATCAAGGTATGGGTATTAGATCTTGATCGTTGATCTAGATCTCGCTATCACACTTGAACGGATATATTAGATTGCTTCTAAACCCTATTTTGTAAGTGTGTAAGGAGAGCAGACGAAGTGTGGTGACTTCATTTTCATAAGTGAAATGCACAGAGGGTTATTTTGTTAAGAAGCAGAGATCAAGCAGAGTGACAACACAGTGAACAACAGAGTAAAGCTATATCAGATTATAAGATCATCAGAGGTACTGGAAAGAGGAGATCTATCATCAGCATCAGAGTACATAATGAAGGATCAATACTTGAGACATTCTAATCATTGTATCAGGTGAAAATCTCTTAACAAAGTGGTTCTAGCAGACCTTTCTTTATCTCTTAACATAGTGCTTACTTTATTGTAAGTTGAAATCCTTTAACAGGGTAGATTGTAATGATCTTTAGCTCTTAACATGGCAGACCTTTAATAGGGTAGATTACATTTTGTAATCAACATTTGTAGCTTTAACATGCACACTTTATTTACTGTAGTAGTGGAGAATTTTGTGGGTGTCGTCCCCACCCCAGTTTTACCTATTTGGGTTTCTGGGTTACCAAGTTAATGTGTTATGTGTTATTTATTTCATTGTGTGGATGCTATCTGAGATTACATTAGATTCATATATGTATGAATGTGGATCAGTTTGTTTTAAGTGTTTAAATTTAAAGATCTGATTCACCCCCCTCTCAGTATCTTTCTTTCCCATTATTGTATTTCCAACAATTGGTATTAGAGCACAGTTCTCTAAAAAGGTTATAATCAGCTTGAGAATATCAGATCTTTAGATGGAGATCTACAAGATGGGTAAAGTCATTGAGAACCAAAAGATTGATATTCAACTAGCACTACAACAGCTTGAGACTGCAAGACAAGAATTAAAGAAGTCCTTGACTGCAAGGAAAGATTTGGCCAAACAAATGAATGACACTCATTATTAGGAAGAGGACACCACAAATCTATTTCAGAATGGAGATTATACTAAGAGCGATGTAGAAATAGAAGATCTACTGTAAAAGAATAGTGCACTATGTGAAGAAGTCAAAAACCTAAAAAAGGAACAAGAAGCCCAATCAATAAGAATGTGTGAAGTTGTTGAACAGAAAAAGAAAGCCGAAGATGACAAGGCTATGGCAGAAGAAGACAAGAGAATGTTGACTACCAGACTTGATGAAAGAATACATGATGTACAAACAATGATAGTCAATCAAGTAGACATGGCTAATCAACTACTACTCATGAATCGGGAGATCAACAAGAAAGACTTGGAGATTTTTAATCTTAGATCTGAGAACAGTCAATTGAAAGATGAATTGAGATATGAGAAAGAAATTAACAATAGAGTGAATGATCCAAGTGCTACTATGAGCTACTTTGAACAATTGGTGGAAGCATAAACAAGACCTAAAGATTCTTCTGGATTAGGTCACACTGAACAACATACAACCATTGAAGATGGAGAATCATCCAAGACAGGTGAAAGAAGGTATGCTAAGCCAAGAAACAACAAACCTATTTGCCACCACTGTGGGAAACCAGGTCATACAACAAACATTTGCTGAAGCAAGAATGGTAAGTCCAATCCAAAAACTAACTTTAATGGTTACTTCTTTAACTGTAATAAGTTTGGACATCAAGCACATGAATGTAAGACAAAGGCAAGAAAAACACCTAGAATCAATGGTAATTGCTATAACTATCACAAATATGGTCATAGAGCTCAAGATTGTAGATCAAAAGGTAAACAACAATGAACATCAAAGGTACAAGAGAAATCACCAAGAAAAGGCAATACTCACAATTGGGATTACAATACATGGCATAGTTTTCATTACTATGGTGAGTATGGACATGTTCCAAAAAATTGCATAAGGACATATTTCAGAGGAAAATCTAAAAGTTGGATGAATGGAAGCCTAGTTTGTCACGGTTGTCTAAAAATTGGTCATACAAGGAAAGATTGCAAGACTAAGGTACTTGCTCCTACTATTGAGAAAATAAGGGAATAGATGAACAAGACATGGGTTAAGAAGTCTAAACCATGCAACAGTTAAGCTTGTGAAGCTGAGGTCACCCAATCCAATGGATCAGGTGATCACATAATCTCCAACTAAGAAAAAGAGGTATGTAAGGAATTGTATCTAAAACTCTTATGTTACATCAGTTCCTAACATGAAATGTACACAAGTCCATATTTGCATATGTTAAGATGCACCAGGACATATTTTGAAGACAAAATGCTGAGATGAGCTAATTGCACTATAGGTGCCGAGTACTATTCATGGACACTAAAGCTAAATTCTTTAGTGAGTGCCAAGTTTTTTTGGCCGAGTAAAATTTTGTGAAGGCCGAGTTTAGTAAGTCGAGTGGGATGCAAGTTGTGTTAAAGCCGAGGATAGCTGGCCTGCACTAACTCAACGGGCAGAAAATTCATTGCTTACCTACCTTGACCTTTCAAATTTTATAAAGGATGAACAGTCGATAATTCATTTCTACCTTGTGATTTTTATTGTTTATGGAGTGATTGAAGTAATTTGCAGAATTGATCTCAATGAAGTTAGCTATGAAGATTTCATCAGCGTGCCGTCAAAAATCCTAAGGTGAATAGTGCAAAGAGCTACTTGCTGAGGTACTCTATTTTTCATCTCTCGAACCCTAATTTCAAAATTATGGCTGAAATTTCTTCTACACTAGCTAAGAGTATGGAGGTAGAACCAGAGAAAATTCAGTTAATACAGAGTGATGAATGTGAACCTCTCAACTTTCGAGCCATTCCTGAAAGTGTGATTCAGAGTGATTTAATGGGAGCCCTCTCATCCATTCCACCCAAGGTACTTATGATTCATGATGTTCGGTTGTGTTATATGGTTAATATTGGTGAAGTAGGTGATAGCGAATTGAGGAAATCCTATAGCAAATTGTGTGACAATGGAGTTTTGAAGGCAGAATTTAAACATTTAGCCGAAAAAGGTTTACTCATGCCCTAGATTTTCCAAAAGGTTTCAAAGATGAATGGATTAAGGCTATCCTTAGCCAAGTTCATGACATGTGTATGTGGTTGGATAATGGACCAATCAAGATCACCAAAAGCATGATTCATCAAGTGACTGGATGTCCTGTAGTGAACATGAAATGAACAATGATGGATAACAGCAAATAAGAGATTACACTGAACACTGGAGTCATATGGAACAATAGAGGTATGACTATCTCTACAATTACTGACCTAGAACTTGATTTTGGAGTAAGGGTAATAGCACATAAGTTCTATCAGTCAAGCAAATTGGATAGTGTTCCTTGTACAGCCGTTGATCAGGCATGGAAAATTATGAAGAAGAATCATACATATGATCTTGCCGAGCTACAACAGACACAATTAGCAGAGAATGTAGCATCAATCAAAATGGCTAAGAGCTCATCATGTAAGTTTGGTTCCTTACTATTCTATATATTTTTCTACATTGAGGATACATTTCCTACATTGGGAAATATAGTTTTTAAAAAGGATAGACCCATTACAGTTTAGATTAGTGAATGTATTGAGAAATTAGGAAGTAATTTCAATAGCATTATGGGGAGCTATTTTTTAGAATTCAAGAAGAGAATGAGATTAAGGTCTAGGATTCCCAAGTCACTAGTGGAGAAGCACTATGAAGAAATCTATTTTCTAGTTGATACAACTAATACTTATATCCAGGCAGTGACACCTAGGATAACATGCTTAGAACTATTTCCATATGAAATCAATATTGATGAAGCATCAGCTACCATCATTGCACTCCTAGCCAAGGCAATTAATACTACAATAGAGAGATTTGGAAATTTTGATGAAGCTAAGGTTAAAATTTCTAGAAGTTTGAATGAGGGAACTATGGACAGGAAAATAAAGAAGATTGTGAAAAATCTGAAGAAAATGGTTGGCTTAGGTAGTGATGAAGAACCTAAGGATGCACCTTTAGGGCTGACTAGTGGACAAGGTGAGGATATTTCTACAGAGGAGGAAGTAAGTGCATCAGAAGAGGTTACTAAGAAAGCTAAGGGTAAAAGACCATCAATTGTCATAGTAACCAAGAAAAGCAAAGCCAAACCTAAGGTTACACCTCCTGCAGCTAATCATCCAAGGAATAGAGCATCTACTATTAGTTCCCCAGTATAAGTACAAACAAAAGTATATGGTAAGAGGAAATTTGTAGAAAGTAGTTCTGGAAAGGAAGCAAAGGTTGCTCCTAAGGCTGAGCTGAGTAAGCCAACAAAGAGACCAAGAAGGAGACTAAATCTGGGGACAGATAGTGATGAGGAAAAGATAGAAACTGATGAACACAACAACATACCTACAACACAATTTAAGAAACCAGCAAGTATTGATGAGGTATGTGACACTTTGAGGAATTCAGTAGTGTTGGCAACTTTTAAGTTCATTAAGTATGAAAAGTTGAAAACTGTAGATAGGCACAAAGTACAGGAAGCATTATTAGATATGATGAGTACTTTCAAACTTACTCCTACAGAGATAGGAAACCATGTGCCCAATGAACTTTATGATTTTCTGTCAAGCAAATATGAATTTTCACTTGCCATAGAAAGACAGATCAGGGAAGGAACTCTAGCTGAGGTAATACTTGAGCTAACCTCAAAACAACAATCCAAATTTATTGAGGAGTACAAAAGTAGGTTTGTTCCTAAACTCAGAGGCTATGCTATTTTGAAAAATGATATTGAAGGTGTAGTAGAGCAGAGCACAAGGATCTGGAAGGAAATCTTTGGATTGCTTGTTCCAAAAGATAAGAAATCTGGTGAGGGGACATCCGAGCAAAAGAAAAAAGAAGTTGAAGTGAAGACTACCCCTGAACTATAGATAACTCAAGAACAAATTGCCACTCAACATGACAAAACCAAAGATGCATTAGACTCAACTAATACTGTTGATCTAACTGTAGACAGTCCTATGGATTTTATAGTTGATGATCCAAGCAATTTGAATGCCAAGGAACAAGAGATGTCGAGTGGTAAAGACACCGACTCACCTATTAAGGTAACTAGTACTGAAGAAGAAAAGACCATAGCATCTGATGAAATAGTTGAAGTTGTCAATGATCAGAAAAGTGAAGAGAACTAGCAAACACATGAACAAGAGGTAACTTCATAGAATCCACCTATTTTAGAGGTTGTGAAAATAGTTTTAGATAGTGGAGTAGTGATAATACTGTTGATAAGCCTAAAGAAGAAGAGGCAATGAAAGTGTTGGTTGATCTACCATACTCTTCATCATCCACTCCTATAGGTCCTAAAATTGGTGGTATTCCCAATCCACAAACAATACTGAAAGACATAAAAGAGGCCTTGGAAATTGACACTGTCAAAGGGAAAGATATTATGCTACCGAGCATAAGTTCTCTAGAGGTGAAGAAAAAGAAAATCTTGAAGAAGAAGTCTCAGATTCTAGATGTAACATTAGATGAAGTCATTGTGATTCCACAATGGGATCCCAATGAGTTATTTTTGAAAAAATAGGGACTCTTCAAGAATTACTTAAGAGGAATAAGAGATATGAAGAGATGAATATAGAAAAAAAGCAAAAGCAGGTGTTGCATGACATCAAAGACATATTTGCAAAAGCTTTTGACTTAGAGGATGAAATGCCTCAAGCTCCAATCATTGATCAGCTAGTCAACATTGTACAAAAGGTAACTGATGATGACATAGACAACAATGAGAAGCTTCTACAATGGTCCAAGAGAAGATTTGAGAGCAAATTTCTAGAGAAGATCTCATAAGAGATTGCAAAAAAATAGGTTGAACTTTCTATTCTCGTAGAAGCTTTAGAGAAAGTTACAACCAATGTTTATTCTTTGTACAAAAATTTATGTGATGTTGAATTTGTTAGAGTAATAGACCTTTGAGTTATTAATTAAATCATTTCAATCTAATTACTAACTCACCTATTCACTCTAGTTACTTAAGCTTACCTTAGGTTTTCCCTTTTAGGGTTTCGTGTTTCCTTTTATAAGGATTCACCTCTTTGTATTTTGTAAGGAGATTGTATTGTAA
>MU228515.1:1460662-1478680 GCA_018584345.1 Thuja plicata | reverse complement strand
ATAGAAATTCATTCTTTGAACATGGATATGATGTCTCTGGCTTTTTGGCCTCCATAGCTTCTTCTGTCTTCTATCTTTGCTTCTTCCATGTGACAGGTTTGCATGCAGGTGTTCTTGGGAGAATAGGTGTCTACCTATTCTAACATGGTATCAGAGCTCACTTGTTGCTCGTTGTTCATGTTTTGTTGAAGCATGCTAGAAACAAAAGGTTTTCAAGGGTTTTAGAGGTTTTTTATGTATTTTTTGTTTTGGGTTTTGTTTCTGGTCACTTTGAGCTCAAATAGACATCTCCATTGAGCTCAGAGCACCCAAAAACCCTAGAATACATATAAAACTTGTCCATTTTGGACATATGGGCTCTAGAGGCAAAAAAAAATTTGGTTTCCAGTGTCGTACGATACAGAAACCAAGAAAAAAAATAAAAAAATTATTAAAAAAACATTTTTCTAATATTTTTTACGTGTTTATTTAACGCGGCTAGTGTAATTTTTAATGGCGCCACTGGTGCACCGCCATCGCCCCACCGTGGATTGGCCTCGCCGGCAGTGCCTCTCGTTGGCTCCTTCGGCTGTGCCTCTCTCAGTGGCTCTGCCAGCCCCACCGGCCCCTGCTCCTCCCAACCCCCACTGCCACCAGCCCCCGCCACCTCCCGGCCCCCACCAGCATCGGCCCCGTCGTCGCCCACTGGGGCTCACCGGCTCTGTACCGCCCATAGCGGCCCGCCGGATCTGTGCCACCCACATCAGCCCACTAGCCCTCCTCCATGCTCTGCTATGCCCTTTGGTGCCGCCTAGCGGGATTGTTTAGCCCCCGGGCCCTTTTTTGCATAGGCGGTGGTCATATTGATGACCAAGGGCTCCGGCCCAACCCTTGCGCATGCCATGCACCTAGGGGGCTTATTTTTTTAGCCCCAAGGGCTTAAAACCTAGTTTTTGAGCTTTTTTGGGCCCTTCTCACCTTTTTCTCTCTATCTGGAGCATACAGAGGCCTTTTTTGGACTTCGTTATATCGTCGAAAAGCTCTTTTTGATTATGGTGATTGGGTTTTTTGGCTCTGCTTTTTTGACAGTGGTTTTCGCTGTCAAAGTCTGATGTCTATTTTTTGCCTTCTGGGAGCCATATCTGGCTCATCCAGACTCCATTTTTGGCAAACCAGATATCATTGAAAATCTGGTTTAGTGAGCTTTTTAGTTGCAGGGGTCTTTTTTCTAGATTCTTCTCTATGTTCTCTCTCCTTTGAGATTTTATCTTTCTCACTCAGGCGGATTACTTGGGTTCTACAGGTCCCGGGATCTCTTCTTTTGTTCTTCTAGCTCCCTCTTCTTTCTGACTTCTGAGCATTGTATGCTTCTCTTCTGTAGCATTCTCTTTTCTGTAAACGCACTGAGATAAGGTGTCTTCTTTTGCATATCTGGGATTTTGAGCACCTTGTGTGTTATTTGTACTCACACTCAGTTATAAAGTGCCATGGGGGGTTATGATGTTTTTCCATTTTGTGCTCATCCACCTTTGTCAAGTGATCATACCTTCCATGACATTATCCCATGCTGTGTGTCAGTGACACTACCCTTTATCTTGTGCTTGTACTTCTGTTGCACTGTTGGTGTTCCTGATTCTTCTTTCTACAGATGTTTCTAGCATTGCATTTTAGTGTTCCTATCACCTCTCCCTATTCAGTATTATGGGGGGGTTCACCTGTTGGTTCTATTGCTTCCTTGGTTCAATTGATTAGCTCTTCAGACTTTGTCTTCTCTACCTAGTCATGCATTTCAGTGGGGGTTCTAGCAGTTACTTCTGATAGTGTTTACAACTTCATGCTTCAGAGATGCTTCTTGCTCTTTCTTGTTCCTTTCTTTGGGACTTTCCCTATATTGGAGGCTTGGTTTCCTTCATCTAGTTTATTTCTTGTACTTGGGTACCTGATCAGGCCTTGTTGCCGGGATCCATCTTTCCTATTTTCTGCATTAGTTTCCTAGGTTTTTCTTCTCCCTAAGCTTATCTTAAGGGGGGGTGTTAGAGTAATAGACCTTTGAGTTATTAATTAAATCATTTTTATCTAATTACTAACTCACCTATTCACTCTAGTTACTTAAGCTTACCTTAGGTTTTCCCTTTTAGGGTTTCATGTTTCCTTTTATAAGGATTCACCTCTTTGTATTTTGTAAGGAGATTGTATTTTAATCATTTTGTTCATAATAGAAATTCATTCTTTGAACATGGATATGATGTCTCTGGCTTTTTGGCCTCCATAGCTTCTTCTGTCTTTTGTCTTTGCTTCTTCCATGTGACAGGTTTGCATGTAGGTGTTCTTAGGAGAATAGGTGTCTACCTATTCCAACAAAATTTTTCACAAAGGATAATCCACAGCTTGTTGAGAAGCTATAGTTAGATTTAAGATCAACTGGTACTACTTTGGGTAAAGATACTACCTCTAGTTCTTTACATCTTAATAAGTTGATAAATGCACAATGGAGAATAGCCGAGCTTATGGCTGAAGATGGTCGAATAAGGGACAAATTGATAACTATTTAGACAAGCCTATTGCCTCACTTGGAGGTAATACAGAAGGAACTTTCAAATGCAAAGGAATTATCACAGAGTAATGAAAATCTATTGACTACAAAAAGTTTAGTAAGTCTAGCTGCCAAGCTAGAAATAAAATTGGAAGTTATGAAGATTGCAAAGGAAAGCTGGGATACTACATTTGAATCCACCCTGCAGCTTCATAAACAATTTTTGGATAAGTACAACTTAACCCCACCTACAATTAGTGACAAAAAAAAGGGATAAATCACTAAGGAAGATGGTAAGGAAATTGGAAAGGATACAATATGATGCATCAGTACAGTTTAGGTACACTTGTATATAAATTTTTGAAGGCATGTAAACTTTTTGTATGGATTATTTCGGAGTATATTCCTAGGGGGAGTACTTTGTATACTTAGGCAATATTTTGATGAAATGAATGGAAGTAATGATAAGTGTTTTTGCCACTAATATCAAAGGGGAAGATTGTTAATCTCTAAGTTCTGTTGATGATTAGTGACCAACACTTAGTCATTCACTTAGGCAGTTTTAGTTGGCTATCACTGTGGCCGAGCTAAAACTATGCAAGGCTGAGCAACATTGCCGAGCAATTTTTAGTTTGCCTAGTTACATTGCTGAGCCTAGTTACATTGCTGAGGTGAGAAGGATATAGAGATGTTAAGTGTCTAGTGACAGACAATCAAGTGTCGAGCAGGACAGTTTTTGTATACATGTCTGGAATGATTCAAACTTTGATGATAAGTGATCTGGCCGACTTGTATAAGATTTTTGGGCTGACTTATCTATGCATTTAATGTTCTTCTATGGAGTTAGTTATGCATTTAATTGTTTTATCCTATGCATGAACATTAATTGTAATACCATCAAGGTATGGGTATTAGATCTTGATCATTGATCTAGATCTCGCTATCTGACTTGAACGGATATATTAGATTGCTTCTAAAACCTATTTTATAAGTGTGTAAGGAGAGAAGACGAAGTGTGGTGACTACATTTTCATAAGTGAAATGCACAGAGGGTTATTTTGTTAAGAAGCAGAGATCAAGGAGAGTGACAACACAGTGAAAAGCAGAGTAAAGTTATATCAGATTATAAGATCATAGGAGGTACTGGAAAGAGGAGATCCATCATCAACATTAGAATGCATAACGAAGGATCAATACTTGAGACATTCTAATCATTGTATCAAGTGAAAATCTCTTAATAGAGTGGTTCTAGCAGGCCTTTCTTTATCTCTTAATAGAGTGCTTACTTTATTGTAAGTTGAAATCCTTTAACAAGGTAGATTGTAATTATCTTTAGCTCTTAACATGGTAGACCTTTAACATGGTAGATTACATTTTGTAATCAACATTTGTAGCTTTAATAGGCACACTTTATTTACTGTAGTAGTGGAGAATTTTGTGGGTGTCATCCCCACCTCAGTTTTACCTATTTGGGTTTCTGGGTTACCAAGTTATTGTGTTATGTGTTATTTATTTCATTGTGTGGATGATATCTGAGATTACATTAGATTCATATATGTATGAATGTGGATCAGTTTGTTTTAAGTGTTTAAATTTGAAGATCTGATTCACCCCCCCTCTCAGTATCTTTCTTTCCCATTATTGTATTTCCAACAATAGGTTCTCTATAAGCTTTCCAAGATTCTAAAAAATCAAGGTCACCCTTATACAAGTTCTCCAACTCATCAAATCCCAACACCTCAAATCTCATCTCTGTCAACAAATTCCTTCTTCTACTCAAAGCATCATCAGCGTTTTTGAATGACCACTCTTATGCTTCAATACAAAAGTATAACATTTTAAGAGCTTAACACATATCATGTATCTCTGATTCAACTTACCTTGTTTGTTGAAATATTGCAATGCTTGATGATCAGTATACAACACAACTTCCTTAGGCAACAGGTAATGTCTCCACTCCTTCAAAGATTAAATTATTGCATAGAAATCCTGATCATGAACTAAATATCTTCTCTTTGTATCATTCAATCTCTCACTTAAATAAGCAATAGGTCTACCTTCTTGAGTTAGTACTGGTCCAATTGCACTCCCACTTGAATCACAATCCACTTGAAATACTTTGTTGAAATTAGATAAAGCTAACATAGGTTGTTGAGTCACCTTTTGTTTCAATAATTCAAAACTCTTATTTTCTCCATGTGTCCACTTGAAATCATTTCTATCTCCTCTCATTGTATCATTCATAGGACTACAAACTGAATTGAAATTTCTAATGAACTTTTGGTAGAAACTAGCCAATCCATGAAATGATCTTACCTCTCTAATACATTTAGGTGTAGGCCATTCAATAATTGCTTTAACTTTCTCAAGACCCATCTTCAATCCATTTTTTGAAATCACAAATACCAAATACACTATCTCCTCCTTCATGAAAGAACACTTCTTGATATTTATAAAAAAATTGTCCTCTCTCAACCTCTGCAATACTTGTCTTAGATGCATCAAATCATCCTCCTTTTCCTTACTAAAAATTAGAATGTCATCTAGATAAACAATCAGAAACTTACCCAAAAATTTCTTCAATATCTTATTCATCAACCTCATGAAAGTACTAGGTTCATTTATCAATCCAAAAGGAATTACCAACCACTCATACAACCCTTCATGTGTCTTTAATACAATCTTCCACACATCCCCCTCTACGATTCTGATCTAATGATAACCAATCTTCAAATATATCTTTTTAAAACAAATTTCTCTACTCAAATAATCTATTATATCATCCATCCCCGGCAAAGGAAAACTATACTTCACTATGATACTATTTATGGCTCTTGAATCATTACACATTCTCCATTCTCCAGTCTTCTTCTGTGCTAACAAAGCAGACACTACACAAGGACTCAAGCTCTCTCTGATCAAACCTTTCCTCAACAATTCTTGCACTTGTCTATTTTTCTCTTCATTCTTTTTAGGTGCCATTTGGTGTGAAATTTTTTAGAAAACTAGCTCCAAGGACTAGGCCCATGTAATTAAAAATACTCCTCATAGATAGTAATCCATCAAGCACAATATTTGAGATTATATCATCATACTTTGTTAGTAATTATTTTATTTCCTTAGGTTATTCCTCTTCTAATTCCAAATCTGAATTCTTAGGGATCAAAGCATAACACATACTATCATTTTTAAAACCATCCAAGAATTTTATTCCTTCAACCAAATAAACTCTAATGCTGGTACAAATTTCACTCTTAGGATTCTCCATTAAAGCCAAAAACACTTGTTTCATCCCATTTGCAACAATAGTATACCTATTGCTTCTTCCATAATGCAAAGCTTGTCTATCATATTGCTATCATCTACCCAACAAGATATGACACACATCCATAATAATAATTTCACAAAGAACTTCATTATGATAAAATCCTATATTAAATTTTACCAAACATTGTTCACTTACTAGTACCTTATGATCATCTTTTATCCGTGCTATCTAATAAGGTTTCAGATGCTTCAATATCTATAATTTCAACTCATTCAAGAACTTCTCAGAGGTTAGGTTCTCTGAACTACCACTATCATTGATCACTTTGCAAAATTTTCCTTCAACTTTTTATCTTGTCTTGAAAAACCTTTTCCTTAAAGATGGTTCTTTATTTGTCTCTTCATGACATAGGGCTCTTCTTACCATTAAGGCTTTTCCATCCTCTGGGTGACTCAAGATTTAGTAGGTTCTTTCTCCACATAAGAAGATCTACCCTTATTATGTTTCCTCTTATCTGAATTACATTGATTACGCTCAAAGGACCGGTCTACTTCACCACATTTGAAAGATAATTCCTCTAAACATTCTTCTATCATCTATTTTATTACTACTAGATCCACTACCTCTATGGAAATTTATGTCATCCCTTTAGTATGAAATATCTTCTTTGAATTTTGTCTTTCCTTTTTTCTGATCTACAAGAGGTCTTCCTCCACCAACAAAGGTTCTTCCTCTCTGAAATGTTCCACCTCTTCCTCTTTGTATTTGTTCGCATCTTTTACTCAATTTTCCTCATCTTTTAGGGCATATTGATAAGCATCTTCTAGACTCTGCAACTTAAGAAAACCTATCTCATCTTTAATAGATGTACTCAAACCATTAAGATACCTTGCAAGCCTCTCAAAATAATCATGTGTGTGACCATATCTAATATCCAACCTATAAAATTCCTAGGTTTACTCCTTCACACTAAGATCCTTTTTCTTTAAGTTTTGCAATTTTCTAAACAAACTTACTTGGTAATCAACATGTAAGAACTTAGCATTCAATTTGTTCACCATCCTTTCCCATGATTTGATATTATCTTTACCTCTACTTTTTCTATCAGTCTACACTTGTTCCCACCATAAAGATGCACACCCTCTCAACTTTGTGCAAGCATACTTCACCTTCTTATCATCAACAGTACCCTCATAATCAAAATACTTCTCCATCTCTCTAATCCAATCAAGAAATTCATCTGAATCCAACTTTCCATCATAATAATGTGGATTGAAATGTGGTCTTGCATTAACCCATTAACCCTAGTTAGGGATTTTATAAACCTATCATCTCCTTGTTCTAGTTCAAGTTTATCTTACCTCCTTCGGCTACTTCTTCATTTTTTCTTCCTCTTCATCACTCACATCTTCTATGTGTTGACCTCTTCTTTGGACCATTTCAACAACTTCTAATTTGGCTGCAATTTATCTCAACATATCCATCACAACTTGATTTTAACCTCTCCTTCCACCTTTAGCATTTCCTCTTCGAGCCATCTTCACACAAGTCCTCTACAATTGTGAGCCTGATCCTCACTCTGCCATCCCACAACAAATCAATTTAGGATTTTGCAAGCTCACGAACCACGATCTGCCTCAAAAAAATTAGAAACTCACTTTGATACCACTTGGTGTAGTAATGGATAGATGGACCTCAAAGAGATCTATCCAAACTGTGCATCAAGAGTTACACAATAGTTACAACAATTCCAACAACAACAAGAGATATAGAGAATGCAAGATCAGAGGTTCACATTAATACAGATTGATGAGATTACATCAAATTGGCCAGCAACATGCAAACTTACTTTCCAGGCACATAGACCTAACTATAGATTGAATGCTGAATTATTTACCATGATAACCTAAAAAAAATCTATCTATCTAAGACCTGCCCAACTAGAGATCAATTACATCAATTTATAGACATTCGTAACACAAACAAGTTGGCCAAGATTGATCACATTCTCCAAGTTAGGAAAATGTAATACCAAATATAGGTCAGGACCTAAATCCAAAAGAACTTCTCCAAAAAGGTATGAAATGAACTGTGCATCCAAAGGAAGGTCATTCAAAGTCCCATGAACATTGAACGATATGCGAAAAGGTGCACAAACCACATAAAAGGTTCACAAGATCAAATGACTCCATCAGGCTATAAAACGTGAAGAACAAATACGTCCGGGGAAAATTTGATGAAACCTCTATCTATAAGAAATGGATCAAGGTGTGAACTCAAAAGATGATTAAACATTCCACGAGGCACACAATTGAAGATAATCCAATTCGAAGGAACGCCACTGAAAATCTAGAGACTAACAAATAGAAACAACTAAAAACAACAATATTTTTGGTTAATGCAAGATTTCCAAAGAACTCAAGATGCTCCTACATTAGTTTGAGACCAATAGAGCTTACCATGTTTCTTATGGTCTTTGACTTGAGAGTCCTTTCTCACATTGTTCTTTCTTTGCATTTGTGCATTGTGCCTCATTGTAGAATGAGATGAGTCTAATGTTTGGGTAGTGGAGTGGAGTGGCTCCTTACATGGATCCCAAACTGCAAGTGGTCGATACAATCCATGTGAAGGAGTTCTTAAAAAAGTGATAGTCTAATAAAATTATTTGGGAAAGACACATTAATAAGAGAAACTGAATATCTGGCCACGCAAGGGTGTTGATAGAAGGTAAGCCAATTCTTTTCCATCCAAGGACATTGATAGAAGGCACTATATCTAGCCACCTAGTGGTGTTGATAGAAGATACATATTGATTCTATCTGTCTACAGATGTTGATCAAAGACTCAATGCTACATGAGTCACCATGAGAAATGTAATGAAAATCCACCTTGAGTCCATGCACTTGATAGCTCTAAGTAGTGACCCTGGAATGTGTGCCTTACTATTATCTTCATAAATGAGTTGTGTTAGAACCTCTGTATCATTCCCTAAGTTATGCATTTTATCGACATGTGTGGTAGCCATACTTGCATGTGTAAATGTCACTTATGTTTGTGGCAAGGTGAATATATACATTAGCATGATGGGGTGGGCCTGAGCACTCCATAGGGTAGGGTAGCATTCCAATTTACCACTACTAAGGACTAGTGTACAAATGACGAACTTATTTTAGTAACAGAGTTCTGGGCATGATGTGCTCATTTTAAAACTTTTCTTTCATTTTAATGTATTATGATTTCATGTGTATATGATCCAGAGATTAAATATTATTTTATGTCTTTCATAGTAGATCAGACATGTGTGTGACCCTAAATTAAGCTATCTAGTACTCCCTAGTGTGGAGCAAGCCTTGTATTTTAGTTCTATGTTGGTGTTGGAAAGCCTACCTAGTTATCAAACTAAGAGAAATTTTTCCAGGAATATTTCTAGTTTACTTTTTTATTTTATAGGGAGGTTTAGCACATCCATTAATTCTTCTAGTGTGTCTATTATTTATTTTATCACATTCACCATTTCTTTTACCGCATTTTCATTGTATTTTAGCACATATGTAGAACATGATACCACATCTGCACTCTGTTCTGGTGAATTTGTTTTACCAAATTAGCACATTTGTGACAGTTGGTCATTACTAAGGGTCTGTCAAAATGAATTTTGTATTTAGATTACTCATGTTCTGAGATTCTCTTCAAGTATTTACATTCTATTTCTATTTTAGTATGGTATAATTATGATTACTCTTTGATTTAGGCATAAGATAAACCTTGTATTGGTATGCACTAAGGATGAACTTATTATCTTCATTGGAAGTTGTTGACGATGGTCCATTCTTAAACCATGAGGTTTGTGGATGTGGTCCAGACTCTCATGTGGAACCTTGAATGTGTTTGCTCATTCTTTCTAAATGATTGGGGTTGTCTTGGAATCCTTGGAAGAACATTTTAATCTTCCACTTGTGCATGATCGTGATTTACTTCTTATGGTTTCATCTTTTTTTATGCTTCATGAATATATTGCACCTATGTACATGATGTATATATTTACCTTTCAAAAGAAATGTGTTGTGCATATATTTACCCTGTATTTTGAGGGTTCCTTGGTGGGGCATTACATTTGGTATCAAATCCCATGTTCACAAACTGGGATCTCTATGTATATGTTCCCATTTTTTTTGGTGTGAATGATGTGTGGTTCTTATATTCTTTGATGGTTACCATTATTTTCTATTGGCCTTAGTGTTGCTTGTTAGTCAAGTTATATGTGATTTTGATCCATATCTTGTTGTGCTCTAACAGATGCCTCCTGGGGGTAGAGGTGGTCAATGGAATACCCATCAGAATGACCATGAGGAGGAACATTATGAGGAAGAGAAGCATTAGGATCCCCATGAGAATTGTAGAGAGGGTCATGGTGATAATGATGGGAATCCCTAATTGGTTAACTTGTTACAGGAGCTTATTATTGAGTTGGGACCTCATCACAAGGAATATCACCATAGGGATTCTTAGTTATCTGATCATGGAGAGAAGGAGGAGAGGAGAGAGTGTGAGAATTCTCATACCTAGTCTGACTCAAGAGTAGAGAATATGATAGACATGGAAGTGGTGGATAAGGATACTACCTATGTAGGGCACATGAGAGATATTTTGAGGTCTCCTTCACCTACTTTTGATGGTTCTTGCATTGGTACTAAGGTTGATATTTGGCTTTTAGATCTTGGACATTGCCTCACTATGCACCCTTAAGCGAGAAACACTAGAGCTCAGTTTTCCATTATGCACCTTAAGAGTTTTGTGTCTACTTGGTGGTGTATAGAGGAGAAAAAGCTCCAATTGGATATTGTAATAATTTAATGTGAGATATTTGAGGAGCATTTTCATGAGCATTTCCTTTGTGACCAATACTAAGAGGCACATGTTGATGAGTTCCACGATATTCAACAAGGGACTATGACATTGAATCAGTATGAGAATAGGTTCTTTGAGTTGATGCATTATTCCAGTTATACTCATGATGAGCCTGTGTTGGTGCTAATGGTCGTATTGCTAGAGACATCCATATGAACCAACCCAAGATTCTTTCCCTTACTATCAAGAAGGAAATATTAGTTGAGGGTAATATAGCTAGGTTTTTTGGTAGTAGGACAAGTGCACAATCTTCTGGACTCAATGCACAGAGTACATAGGTACAAATTGTAGGTTTTTACATGACATACTCAACACCACCTAGGACAGGTTGCTAGCAGCACCGTAGGAAGCAACACACTCGGGTTAGCAGAATGTCCATAGTTATGGTACCATAGCATCTATAGGTTGTAACCAGTACCATGATCTAGGCATTCTCAGCCTAGTTAGTCATCTCAGAGTTGTGAAGGAAAATTGCAATGCCCAAGTCATGGATTACTTTTTTATTGTTTTTTTTTTATGTGGGTTATATTTTGTTATCCTTTACTACACATTGTTATATCCATTTTTCTTTAAGTTTCTAAAAATATATTAGTGGTGGCTCCACTCCATGAGCCTAACCTATAGTCAGTGTAGAAATCAAGGCATTAGGATTTTATTAGAATCAATCCAATCTAGAATCAAACATTAGTAGGTTTTTCTTGAAAGATATTTGTATGTTGGTATGGTTGTGAATAAAGTCCTCTCTATTTTTTTCTTGTCAAGGAGACTTCACCAACTATTCAAAAATATTCAGAAATCATTTTATTTTTTTAAAAAAACTTCCATTGCTTCAAAGTCTCTTGTAATGCACCAGAAAGGTGGTCTTAATTTTTGTACCATAAAATAATCTACAACTCCTTTAGTTTAACTAGAATGGTTTAGCAACTATACTATATCAATTATTAGTGGGAAATTATTTCATGCTTGCAATTAATTATTTGTATCATTAAAATATTCCTTTTAGAGGTAAACACTACTCATTTGCATATATTCTGACATTTTTAAATTTGGAATGCCACTCTTTCACATTCATTTCTAGTGAATGACTCAAATAAGGAAATGCAATTTTTTATATTTTCTTGAGGTAACAAGTTTCTCATCTACATACATTTTCTACATGATTTTATTAGTGGTTGAATGGGTTTTTTGAACATTTTTCTAAGTGAAATGCTCATTTGCTTCCATTTTTAGTATCTACTAGTTTTTAATACTTTTTTCTGGCCAAGTGGGTTGTATGAATTTGTTTTTGGAATTTATTCTTAATTACTATTAGAGTTGGGGAAGGTGCATGCACTATAATTTAGAGGTTAAATGTCACTGAACTAGGGTTTGGATCCATTGTCAATCAAACACAATACATAACTGTATAGTCAGAAAATGGGAGCACTTCCATTGTGGACTAGTTTAGCCTTTCGAGTAAGTGGTTTGGGCTCATGTCAAGCACCTTGAATGGGAATCTGACTTGGATCTAGCTTTCCCCCCTATTTTGCCCCATTTCCCACTTTTCTCCGGCCTGTTTCTGGCATCCTAAACTGCAAAATTGAGATTTTTGACCTCAAGGTCAAAATTGACCTTTCTGGGTCAAGGTCAACCTCAACCTTGACCTAGGTCAGAATCAACCTTTTTTTGACCCAAGGTCTAGATTTCAAGTTTCTGGGGTTTCCAGATGTCGGGCTTCAGAAAGATTTAATTCCCACTTCTAGGTTAGATGTTTCGATCTTCGAAGCGATGATTCTTAAATTATATTTAATATAGGTCCTCTTCTAGGGATATAGGTCTAATTGGAATTTAATTCTCCTATGTAGGAATCTCTAGAAGATTGTGCCCTGGATTTGTATATAAAGAAGCTTTCTCCTCTCATTTTCTCTAAGTCTCAAGAAGTGAAATCTAAGTGCAAGCTAAGAAGAAAGATTTGAAGCAAGCCAAATATCTATTGAAACATTCATCTACTCTCAAGCATCCAAGCATTCAAGCACTTTAAAGCACTCAATTAATCAAGGAGATCCATTGGTAGCCATTGAAGGATTCAAGCTCTATGGAGCCCTATTGTTGAAGATTTCTCCATCCACATTCCTCCAAGCCTCTTCCTATTCAAAGATCCATTCAAGATTGGTGTTGAAGATCTACAAGCAATTGATTTGAGACATCCTAAATTCTACATTCCACATCCATTTGATGCATACATACTTGTGGATTCATGGATTTGAATCCCCCACAAGGGTTTCTATACAAGCAAGGTGAATTTGTTTATTTACTTTGTTTACTTATGAAATTTCAATTCGATTATAAGGTTAACCAAAACCTGGGTTTGACCAAGGAAAACCCCTCCCCCAACAAACAAAACATTTTTCTTGTAGGGACATGTGTGGAATAGCGAGTTGGAGCGCAAATTCGGATACCCTTTTCAACAAACTATCGGGATCTAGAAATAGATTTTCTGTCAGATATTTTAGGTCAGAATCAGAGGTCGATTCTTCCCTTGGTCAAAATCGGAGGTTGATTCTTCCCTAGGTCAGAATCGGAAATTCTGGGTCAATGGTGACATTGACTAGAGGGTCAAAATAGGAACTAAGCCAGATCAGAAACTATTTCTGGGTTTTGTAGATCTCAAAGTTTCAATTCAAGCTCGCGAGAATCAATAGTTTTTGAGACCATCTGACAGGGTTTTAAACATGTTCCTTTTTGGAGCTATGTACTTTATTCCATTTTCCTTTACAAACATTTCTAGATTTACACCCCTTATCAATTACAATTAAATGTATGTGGATAATATGTGCATAGGGTCACTTTTATGAGCAAATATCCACTATTAAAAACCCTATCCATATTTTATTCTTTACAAAAACAAATATCAAAGACTAATGGAGTTTTAGTTGATTTGTCATAAATTATATTAAGTTGAAATAGTAATGAATGTTTGGTTATTGGTGACTTTGTAGTTTGTTTGATTTTCCAATGTGGATTAGCATACAATATGTTTAATTTATAAAAAAATCCATATAGATGGAAAGGGAGAGAAATTAGGAAGACATGGGAATTATATATCATGGAGCAATAATGGTGCAGAAAACACTATTTCAAACCCTGAATAGCTACACTTGCTACAGATCTGAAAATAATTGCTACCAAGATTTATCTTACATATAAGTGAATAGCAAAGGTTAGACCATCTTCATTAAGAAGATAGAAATAGAATTGTTTTAGAATGAAATAAATTATAACAAAAAATGATCTACCTATTTACAAATTTCAAAAGCAGTTTTGTGCTAACTAGTTATAATTTTTATCATTTTTAAGTGTATTAGGCAAGGTTGTAGCTATATAACACAACCTTTATTTTTAAAATAGATAATTATTTACTTTTAGATTTCTGTCATTTTTACTCGCATTTGGTAGGGGTTTTAGCTATACCACAACCTTTATTTTTAAAATAGACAATTATTTATTTAATTTGGATCAACTAATCTCTAATTAACACTAGTGTTGTTGCAAAATACATAATCTTAATTCTTGTCATCGATCAATTCTTTTCTATAATACTTTGCTAGTTTGCATTTACGTGTTGTTTCCACATGATATGCTATAGTATCACATGCCTCCCTCATGAAAGAGATTCTCTTCTTGTTGGTTTGGTAGGGTTTTAATTGTTGTTAATGGAGAAAAGTGGAATGGAGTCTCTAGACCTCAAATGTTATGGTTGGTTTGGCAAGAGAAATGGATTGTTTCTTATCTTATAAGCCATTTTTCCAATACGGGTCCTGCCAAATGAGAAAACCACCAAGTGTACAACACTATTGTTTATTGAGTCTAGCCTATCTTTAATAGAACAAGACCACAAATACCATTTTTTTTTTAAAATGGTGGGGACTTTAGTTACCTCTAGCTCTTGTTATCCAAGTGCATTCATAAGGATTGATATAATTAATAGCGGTGAAAGATTGATCAGATACCCTATTGGATTTAATTTCTCTATAAATGTAACATATTCCTCTTGGTGCTTTCTCAATGAATCATTTTCCTCCATATCTGCTCAAGGATGAAGATTTGATAACTTCTTAATTATCATTTGTAATCACAAAAATAATGTATTAGAGTATGAGTTCCAATAGAAGGAAAAATATAAAATTTTAAATAGTGTTATTTTTCATAGAATGAGATTATGAGTTATGAAATATTTGGATTGTCAAAAAACAAATATATTATGGAAGTCGAGTTTAATCTTATTTATTTAAATCATTTTATATGTTTTATTTTTTTATTTTTGATCAATAAAAGCCTATAGCCAATATTTAAATTATATTGCTAAAATAAAAGATAAATATAGAGATGAGATATAGTCAATATGAGAAAAATATATCTACCTATGCAAAGTATCATCTGCCTCAGAGTCTGAAGAGAAAACCTACTAAACAATAAAAATTATATACTCTAGACTCTTAGTATAACATACTTTACAACCTATCATCCAAAATACAAAAATCTAGAAGGACTCCATCTACATATACCATCGTATATAAAATTCTAATTGTTGATGATACAGATTTATCCTAGAAGAATTTATAACACAACAAAATTCTATATCAACATGATCGGTAAACAAACTAACTATTCATATAATCTCAAATATCTGCTAGAACTATAATACAAGGCTTTATCATATCAAAAGGTCCTCACTAGGCATACCAGTATGGAATTCAAAGTCTTTAAGGGCCCGTTTGGTAGCTAGAATATGCCTAGAATTGGCATGATCTAATTCCCAATTTTTTTTCTTCCATGTTTGTGTCCATCCAAAAAAAATGGAATTGGAATTTCAAAATTCCAATTTTGTCCCAAAATGGGCATATGCATCTTCCACCCAAATATGTGGAATTGGAATTTCGAATTACAATTCCAATTTTTATAAAACCAAATTCAATATGTCATCGGGTCTATGAATTCTCCAAACCAAGTTCAATATTCTCTTCGGGTCTGTGGGCATGACGAAACATTTTCATTTGGCAATAGAGAAAAATAGGGAAATTTGACTTGTGAGGAATTGAATGCAAAGTCATAATATTTCATCAGGATTTTCTATCGTGAGCTGAAGATGCGACAAGAAGAATTGTGGAATCATCTATGTGCACTCTATAGGAAAATTTTTTGACACCATACTAAATCGCTTCTCTGTATATCCATTCTACACTATTGTCTGCATTGCCAAACACAAAAATAAGAAATTTATTTCTTTGTTTCATTATATGTCATAAATTGTCTATACTTAAACCCGAATGATATTGAAGCTGGAGGGTAAATCTCAAGGGGGTTTGGTAGGCTAGAGATTTTTATCAATTAGAAAAGGCATCTTTTTAGTCTTCTTCTGGGTGAACAAAATGGGTCCAGTCCATATTTGAGAAATCATTCTTAGTCATCTTTTGGGTGAACCAAACAGGTCCAGTCCATATTCTAGAAATCATTTTCAAGATAAGTATCTTCCATAATTTCACCATCTTCTAGAATTGACGTTATCCATCATTTGGTATTCCAGCAACTAAACAGACCCTAATAGAAATCATTGAAATAGAGTTAGGGTTATTAAAACCCTAGAAGCACTTGTGATATTTGAAAGAAGAAGATTTCATTTTTGCACGAATGAACCAAAATTCTGTCCCCTAGAAGAAGGGCCAACTATTTTTCCCTTGTATGAGGGGTCCAGATCCTTGGCCTTTCCTTTACCGCTTACTTTTGCCTCATTATATTCTTCATTTTGGGAGTCCTCTTCTATAGAGGACAAACTAAGATCAGTGCCTAGCTTGTCCATCCTTTCCTCATATTTTTATTTCACAACCCAATCCTCAAATTCATCCATTGTCACCCTAATCACATCTTCTAAGACATCTATAATTCCAATGGCTCTTTTAAGAAAATTGAAAATTCTCCTTATTTCCACCTCCTTGAAAACCCTTCACTCGTATTTATATCTTGTTAATATTGGAAGTATCCTAATTGGGCCTGGATATCCTCTCTAAAGGCTTTTTGGGAAGAATGGGATTGGTTGACTTGCCTACATTACTAGAGCATATTGACACATATGATGAATGGTTAGTTTTGCATATATATTTAAAATGACAATATGAAAACCTCCAAGGAACTTATCTTGGAAAAATCTAGAACGAATCTCTTCAACTACTATTTTTCATACCCCCACAATAAGAATAGATGAAAAAAAAACCTGGTGGAATATCAGTGTTTATGCAATATCTTGTTAATCCCTAAGTTTTGTTGATGATTAGTGACCAACACTTAGTCATTTACTTAGGCAGTTTTAGTTGGTTATCACTATGGCTGAGCTAAACATTCAAGGTTGAGCAACATTGCTGAGAAATTTTTAGGTTTCCGAGTTACATCATGCTGAGCCAAGTAGAATACTAAGTGCCAAGCGACAGAGACATTAAGTGCCTAGAAGAACAGTTTTTGCATACATGTCAGGATTGATTCAAAATTTGATGTGAAATGTTTAGGCCGACTTGTATGAGATTTGGACTAACATATGTATGCATTTAATATTTGTGTACTGAGTTAATTATGCATTTAATTTTTTTATACTATGCATTGCATGGAGCCAATTAGAAAATCAGAATACCTTGGGGGCATAAATAATAGATCTTGATCGTTGATCTAGATCTCACTGCCAAATCTGAAAAGATATATAAGATTGCTTCTAACCCTAAAAGAGA
The DNA here is from genome assembly GCA_018584345.1 of Thuja plicata. NCBI lineage: Eukaryota > Viridiplantae > Streptophyta > Pinopsida > Cupressales > Cupressaceae > Thuja > Thuja plicata. Next base: position 1,461,240 of record MU228515.1, on the reverse strand, counting down.
GAGATACTGAGTGTGAGAGAAGGGTTGTTGTTCATGAAAGATGAACAGTGAGTTATTATTTGAAGAATCCTAGATCAAGCAGAATGACAGAGCAGTAAAAATCAGAGTAAAGACATATCAGATTGTGCTCGATCACAAAAGGTATTGGAAAGAGTAGATCCATCGTTAGCATCTGAGTGCATAACAAAGGATCACTACTTGAAACATTCTAACATGTGTATCAGGTGAAATATCTTAACAGAGTGGTTCTAGAAGACCATTTAAAATCTCTTAGCTAAGTGCTTACTTTACTGTAAGTGGAAATCCTTTGAAAAGGTAGATTGTAATGATCTTTAGTTCTTAACCAAACAAACCTTTAACCAGATAGATTGCATTTTGTAATCAAACTCTTGTATCCCTAATAGGCACACTTTATTGCTGCAGTAGTGAATATTTTGTGGGTTTCATCCCTATTGGAGTTGATGAAAACTATCAACCCACAACTCCCAAGAATCACCTGCATGCAAACCTGTCACAGAAAGAGAGAAGCAAAAAAGCTATGGAGGCCAAAAATCACAGATTGATGGAAGAGGAAACAT
>MU228515.1:1440531-1458367 GCA_018584345.1 Thuja plicata | reverse complement strand
TAATTAATAAAAGAATTAATTATTAAATGCCTAAAGTTTAGCTTAAGTAAAAGAGAGATAATAAGTGACTTAATAATTAAATCAATATGATTTAATTAATAAGTTGAATCACTTTATTACTCTAACAATCCCCACCCCAGTTTTACCTATTTGGGTTTCTGGGTTACCAAAATTCTGTGTTATGAGTTATATATTTCATGCTGTGGATAATATCTGATGTTAGGTTAAATTCATATATGTATGAATGTGGATTAATTTTTTTAAGTGGTTAAGTTTTAATATTTGATTCACCCCCCTCTCAGTATCTTGCTTTCCCATTATTGTACTTCCAACAATTGGTATCAGAGTGCAGTTCACCTACAAAAGATTTTAATCAGCTTATGAGTATAGATCTTGAGATGAAAGTTTACAAGTTGGGTAAACTCATTGAGAATCAGAAGATTGAGATTCAGCTAGCATTACATCAGCTTGAGATAGAAAGACAAGAATTCAAGAAATTATTGACAGCTAGGAAAGATTTGGACAAAAAAGTGAATGATACTCATTATCAGGAAGATGACACTGCAAATCTATTTCAGAAAGGAGATTCTACTATGAGCGATGCAGCAATTGCAGATCTACTGGAAAAGAACAATGTACTGTGTGAAGAAGTTAGAAACTTGAAAAGAGAACAAGAAATGCAGACAGTGAGACTATGTGAAGTAGTGGAAAAAAAGAAGAAATCTAAAGATGACAATGCTATGGCAAAAGAAGAGAAAGGAGTGATAACTGTCAGACTTGATGAAAGGACACATGATTTGAAAATGATGACAATCAATCAGGTTGACATGGAAAATCAACTGCTACTTGAAAATCAAGAGATTAGTAGGAAAGATATGGAAATGATAAATCTGAGATCTAAGAACAATCAATTGAAAGATGATTTGAGATCTGAGAAGGAACTGAATGAAAGGCTAAATAAACCTAATGAAGCCTTGACACATTTTGAGAATCTGATGAAAGCATCAATAAGGCCAAAGGATTGTTTTGGATTAGGTCACACTGAACCAAAGACATCAACTGAGAAAGGAGAATCATATAAGAATGGTGAAAGGATGAATGCAAAGACAAAGCACAACAAGCTTGTTTGCCACCACTGTGGAAAACCAGGTCATACAGAAAACATTTTCCGAAGCAAGAAAGGTAAGTCCAATCCTAAACCTAAGTTCAATGGTTACTATTTTAATTGTAGGAAACTTGGACATAAAGCACATGAATATTGGGCTGAAGCAAGTAATGCACCTCCCAAACCAAGATTTAATGGTTATTGTTACAAGTGTTAGAAACATGGTCATAAAGCACAAGACTGTAGATCCAATGCTAAACAACAATGGACATCAAAGACAAAAAAAAGCACCTAGGAAAGGAAACACTTACAACTGGGATTATAACACAATGCAGAGTTGTCATTACTGTGAGGAATATAGACATGCACCTGAAGATTTCTTAAAGACACATTTTAGAGGGAAATCTAAGTGTTGGATGAATGGAAGCCTAGTCTGTTTTAGTTGTTTGAAGATAGGTCACACTAAAAGAGAGTTTAGGACAAGAGTTCCTGCTCCTACTGTTGAAGAAATAAGAGCACAGATGAACCAAACATGGGTAAGGAAAATAGAGCTGAGTAGTAGTGAAACCACTGAAGTCGAGGTCACCCAATCCAATGGATCAGGTGATCACACCATCTCTAACTAAGAAATAGTGGTATGTAAGGAACTGCATTTAAATTTCAAATCTTGCATCAGTTGCTAACATATAAATGTGCCAAAGTCCATATTTGCATATGTTGAGATGCACCAGGACATGTTTGTGACAAGTGCCGAGAATAGTTAGTTGCACTATAGGTGCTGAGTTGGTTGGCCGAGTAAGTTGTGTGATGGATGAGTATGGTAAGCCGAGTGGTATGAAAGTTGTGTTAGTCAGCCAATGACAGCTGGCTTGCACTAACCTAATGGATAGAATATTTATTTATTACCTACTTTGACCTTTTCAGTCTACATAAGGAAGAAGAATTTATTCTTCATTTTACCTTGCAATTTTCAGAATTCACAGAGCGATCGAAGAAGTTGCATAATTGATCTTAGTAAATTTTATTTCAAAAAACTTGTTAGCATGCCGTCAGCAACCCTAAGTTGAACAATGCAAAGTGTTACTTGCCGAGGTACCCTGTTCTTCATTTTTGAACCCTAATTTCAGAGATTATGGCTGCAATTTCTTCTGCACTAGTCAAAGGAATGAAGGAGGAGATGAAACAAATTAAGCTAGTAAGAAGTGATGCATGTGCACCACCTAACTTTTGAGCCGTTACCAAAAGTGCAATTTTAGGTGATCTGAATGGAGCCCTCTCATCTATCCCACCAAAAGTACTTATGATCCACGATGTTAGATCCTGTTACATGGTTAAAATTGGCGAAGTAGGTGATAGTGAATTGAGAAAATCCTACAACAAGTTATGTGAAAATGGAGTTCTGAAAGATGAATTCAAGCATTTAGATGACAAAGGGTTAACTCGTGCCCTAGACTTTCCGCCAGACTTTAAGGATGAATGGATTAAGGTTTTTTAAAGCCGAGTTCATAATATGCATATGTGGCTGGACAATGGACCAATCAGGATCACTAAAGATATTATTCATCGAGTAATTGGATATCCTGTTATTAGTGGAAAGCGAACAATGAGAGATCAAAGTAAAGAAGAGATAGCAGCTAACATTGGAGTTGTTTGGAACAATAGAGGTATGACTATCTCTACAATTGAAGATTTAGAACATGAATTTGGATTAAGAGTGATTGCACATAAGTTCTATCAGTTGAGCCGACTGGATAGTGTTCCTTGCACAGCTATAGACCAAGCATGGAAGATAGTCAAGAAGAATCACACCTACAACCTTGCCGAGCTACAATTGAGACAACTAGCCAAGAACTTACTATCGATCAAAAAAGCTGAAATCTCATCATGTAAGTTTGGCTCTTTACTAGTTTGCATATTATTCTATGTACAGAAGTCATTTCATACACTGGGGAATATTGTTTGGAAGCAGGATAGACCTATTACTGTATAGATTAGTGAATGTATTCAGCAATTAGGCAATAATTTCAATAGTATTATGGGAAATAACTTTGTGGAATTCAAAAAGAGAATGAGGTTGAGGACTAGAATTCCTAGTTCACTTGTGGAAAAGAACTATGAGGAGATTTTTTTTCTAGTTGACACAGATTACACATACATTCAAGCTATGAAACATAGGGTATCATGGTTGGAGCCATTTCCCTATGAAGTTAACATTGATGAAACATCAACAGCTATAACTGCACTCCTAGTAGAGGATATTGATACAAAAGCAAAGAGATTTGGAAATTATGATGAAGCTAAGGCAAAGATATCCATGAATCTTAAGGCAGGAAACATGGAGAGAAAGAGGAAAAAGATTGTGAAGAATCTAAGGAAGATGGTTGGATTGTCAAGTGATGAGGAGCTAGAGGATGCACCTCTAGGCATATCTATTGGACAAGGAGAAGATGTATATGAAGAAGAAGAAGTAGAAGTTAGTGAATCTGAACAAGAGATTACTGTGAAGGCAAAATGAAAGAAACTAGCATTAGCCAAGGTAACCAAGCCGAGTAAAGAAAAACCTAAAGTTACCCCTCCCATTGCCAATCATCCAAGGACAAGGGCATCTAATGTTACATCTCTAGTAGTGAAAACAAAAGTATGTGCAAAGAAGAAGGTTGGAGCGAGTACTTCTGGATCAAAGACAAAATTTGCAACAAAGGCTGTGCCGAGCCTACAAGTAAAGAGACCTAGAAGGAAACTACATCTAGATCTAGAAAGTGATGAAGAAAAGACTAAAAATGATGAACCCAACAACATACCAACAACACCATTCAAGAGACCCACTGATATTAATGAGGTGTGTGAGAATTTGAGAAATTCTGCAAGGTTATCTAGTTTTAACTTTATTAAATATGAAAAATTAAAGTTAGAAGATAAGCACAAATTTCAAGAAGCACTGCTAGATATGATGTGCAACTTCAAGTTAACTCCTATAGAGATAGGAAACAATGTTCTGAGTGAGTTATATAAGTTTCTATCCAGCAAATGGGAATTTGCACTTACTACTGAGAGATAGATCAAAGAAGAAACATTAGCTCAAGTCATTCCTGAGCTGACTAAGAAACAGAGAGCAAAATTTGTTGAAGAGTATAAGAATAAATTCATACCTAAACAGAGAGGTTATGCTATTTTTAAAAATGATATTGAAAGTGTAGTACAATAGAGTACTAGGATTTGGAAGGGAATATTTGGATTGATTGCTCCAGAAGAGAAGAAGAGTGATGAAGGAACATCTAAACTGAAGGCTAAAGAAATTGAAACTACCCCTGCACCATAGAAAGCACAACAATATATTGCTACTGAGCCTGACAAGACTGGAGTAGAACCAAAAGGACAAACAAAGACAGTAAACACTGTTGATCTGACAATTGACAGTCCAATTGATGTGACAATTAATGACTCTAGCAATTTGGATGTCGAGGGTCAGGATGAGCCGAGAGACTCAACTATAGAATTTCCTATTAAGGAAATTGAGGCTGAAGGAGAGAAGAGTACAGAGGAAGATGAAGAGATAACTCAAAAGGAACCCGAGGATAAAGGTGCACCAAAGGATGCAGAAAAGGGGACAATAGATGAACAAGAGGTAATAACACAACATTCACCTATTTTAGAGGCTATGAAAATAGTATTAGATAGTGGTGAGGAGATGAGGGATATTGACAATGAACATAAGGAAAAAGAGGCAGTGCAAGTGTTGGTTAGTTTACCACATTTGACATCATCTACTCCCACTGGACTCAAAACAGGAGGTACGCCTGATCAAAATGCAATTTTGACTAAATTAAAAGATGCAATGGTGACTACTACTCATACAGGAAAAGGTATTGTGGAAACAAAGATGAGTTGTAGCTCACCGGAACTTAAGAGAAGAAAAATCATGAGGAAGAAGTCTCCCACTCCTAATGTCACATTAGATGAAGTTATTGTGATTCCACCATGGGATCCCAATGTTTTATCTTATGAACAGATTGAGACTCTTCAAGAATTACTTAAGAGGAAGAAACGATAGGAGAAAATGAAAAGAGAACAGAAGCAAAAGCAGGTGTTACATGACATCAAGGACATATTTGTAAAAGCTTTTGATATGGAAGATGATAATCCTCAAGCCCCTATTCTTGAACAGTTAGTTCATATTGTGCAAAAGGTAAATGATGACAACATTGAATCTAATGAAAAGTTATTGCAATGGTCTGAGAGGAAATTTGAGAACAAAGTACTAGCAAAAATCTCAGGAGAGATTGCAGTAAAGTAGGTTGAACTTTCTTCTCTTGTAGAAATTTTGGAGGAAGTTGCAACTAATGTTTATTCTTTGTATAAGAAGTTATGTGATGTGGAATTATTCACAAAGGATAATCTACATGCCATAGAGAAATTGTAATTAGACTTAAAGTCAACTGGAAGTTCACTGAGTATGGATGCTAGCACTAGCTCCTTACATTTTAACAGGTTGACTTATGCACAACGGAGGATAGCCGAGCTCATGGATGAAGATGGTTGGATTAGGACCAAATTGATTACTATCCAGACAAACCTGATACCTCATCTGGAGGTAATTCAGAAAGAAATTTCAGTTGCAAACGAATTGGTTAAGAGAGATTCTCATCTCTCCACTTCAGAAAGTTTAGTAAGTCTAGCTGCCGAGCTAGAAGTCAAAATAGAGGTTATGAAGTTTGTTAAAGACAGTTGGGACACTGCATCTGTGTCCACCTTACAACTTCATAAATAGTTTTTGGATAAGTATAACTTGACCCCACTTGCAATCAGTGACAAAAACAAGGGGTAATCTGACAGGACTGACAGGGATACAACATAAGGAGATCAGTACAGGTATCAATGTAAATATTTTTTTGAAGGCATGTATACTATGTAAATTTTTGTATGTAGTATGATGTACATTCCTAGGGGGAGTACATTGTGTCCTTAGGCAATATTTTGGATGGAACGAATCGAAAGAAATGATAAGTGTGTTTTTTCCACTAATATCAAAGTGGGAGATTGTTAATCCCTAAGTTTTGTTGATGATTAGTGACCAACACTTAGTCATTTACTTAGGCAGTTTTAGTTGGTTATCACTATTGCCGAGCTAAACATTCAAGGTCAAGCAACATTGCCGAGCAAGTTTTAGGTTGCCGAGTTACATCATGCTGAGCCGAGTAGAATATTAAGTGCCGAGCGACAGAGACATTAAGTGCCGAGCATAACAGTTTTTGCATACATGTCAGGATTGATTCAAACTTTGATGTGAAATGTTTAGGCTGACTTGTATGAGATTTGGGATGACATATGTACCCATTTAATATTTTTCTACTGATTTTATTACGCATTTAATTGTTTTATACTAAGCATGGCATGGAGTCAATTAGAAAATCATAATGCCTTGGGGGCATAAATAATAGATCTTGATCGTTAATCTAGATCTTGCTACCAGATCCAAAAAGACATATAAGATTGCTTCTAACCCTAATAGAGAGAAATACTAAGTGTGAGAGAAGGGTTGTTGTTCATGAAAGATGAACAGTGAGTTATTTTGTGAAGAAGCCTAGATCAAGCAGAATGACAAAGCAGTAAAAAGAAGAGTAACGACATATCAGATTGTAAGATCACAGAAGGTATTGGAAAGAGAAGATCCATCATCAACATCTTAGTGCATAATGAAGGATCACTACTTGAAACATTCTAATAGGTGTATCAGGTGAAATCTCTTAACATAGTGGTTCTAGCAGACCATTTTAAATCTCTTAGCCGAGTGCTTACTTTACAGTAATTTGAAATCCTTTGACAAGGTAAATTGTAATGATCTTTAGTTCTTAGCCGAACATACCTTTAACTAGGTAGATTGCATTTTTTAATCAAACTCTTGTAGCCCTAACAGGCACACTTTATTGCTGCAGTAGCAAAGATTTTGTGGGTGTCATCCCCACCCCAGTTTTACCTATTTGGGTTTTTGGGTTACCAAAATTTTGTGTTATGAGTTATATATTTCATGCTGTGGACACTATCTGATGTTAAGTTAAATTCATATATGTATGAATGTGGATTAATTGTTTTAAGTGGTTACGTTTTAAGATCTGATTCACCCCCCTCTCAGTATCTTGCTTTCCCATTATTGTACTTCCAACATATCTATGATCTATAGAAGTGTAGGTTTCACCCAATACCTCCATGATGACATGCACTATTAGTCTATGTTTATTGTGTCGCTAAATCATTTCCCCAATATACCTTTTTGTTATAGTGCCCACAAAAGAAGCTTGCCTATTGTATGAGAGTAGCCTTATTGGGGTATCCATAGTCTTTCTATAAAAAAACTAAAACCTTCTGCAGAGTGGAGTGATAATGAAGCTAAGTCTTATGTCACTTCTATAGGAATTTAGAATCTATTGAAATTTAGAAGGTCACGTTACTTAATTCTTGGCCAGATCATCAAATTTTCTTGAGGAAAATGCACCAAGTGGGCGACTCATAAAACTTTTCTATGATGCGACTCATAAAACTTGTCAGTTTGGATTATCAAAGGGATAAATCTAACTATCTATATTGGCAAAGGTTTGACACCAATTTTAACCTTTATCTTTCAAAATAGAAATCACTAAAATTAAGATAGTATAAAATTCAAATTGGTGGTCACTTACCCCCTATCATATCTCCTCTAATTCAAAATCCAATCTTTGTGAAATCTGAATGCATATCTCATTCAATGCTATATGGTGCATTTTAGAGTTAATGCACACAGTAACCTTGTGACATGGTTGCCACCAATCTCGCTAAATTTGGCTACCCTCTACTTTTAAATTACTCGTATAAAAAACTTTGGAGGTTGTAAATCTCCCAACTATGATAATAGTAAGTCTTCACATAATAGCTCCCTTAATCATCTACTAATTTAGGCGTATTTCTACCAACACCTCAAATTGGACCAACATCTAATGACATATGCAACTTGTCAACCTATCCTTATGATGTGATTATCTTCATTCCCATAAATTATGGCTTACTTATTATTTTAGATATATTTCTAAGGCATTAACATTGAGCCAAATCTTTCTTAACTAAATTTTGTGAAAGAGAAGCTCCCAACTCTATTAATAGTTGTATGCACCCTAAAATGGTCGCCTAGACTGTGGGCCCCATTTATTAATTTATCAAATTCTTGAATCAATGGTTTGGAACATTTTCAATTCAAATCAATTTCCTTGATCAAATTGTAATTAATTCAATTATTTTAATATTTCTTAAGGTTTGATCATTTTTATTTAATTAAAATATTTAATCTCTCTTTTAATTAAATAAAATTCTTCTAATTTATTTAATTAAAAGAAAACCCCTCTTTTAATTAAATAAATAAAAATGCCCACTTAAAGCACTTTATTTGATGAAAAAAGAAAAAAATCAAATAAAAATCACTTTTTCTTCACATCTTTCTAAGTGGTGGGCTTTTTGCTTTAATGAGCACATGGATCAACTAAGATTTAATCTCCACCATTGCTCATTTTTTTTTTGCCTCTTAATCTCAATCGTTCACTTTCCTATATAAGGAAATCTCTCCTCATTTGATAATCATCAATCATCTATCAATATAGAATTTTTATGTATTGTTATGTTGCAGGTTTGGAGAGCAATTTGGAGGAGAATTTGAGCACTCAAGCTCGGATATTGCAACTTCTCTCTTCTTGTCTTCTTCTTGCATCCATGGCTATTCATGTAGATTAGATTCATATTTCTTTTCATAGATCAATCTTGCATTTGTATTTCTTTTCATAGAATAATCATGCATTGTTATCATTTAGATTAATTTCCTTTTATGCATTGAATCTCTCATTTCATGGTTTACTTGCATGGGCACAACTAGGTCAATCTGAGGGCCTCCATTACACACCTTTGCACTCCATGACTAGAGATCTATGAGTCAATATTTGAGGCCTCATTCTTGAGCAACCTTGAATGGAATGACCCATAGAAGTGTGACACATTTTCATCACACATTTTTGGCGCCCACCGTGGGGCATGATGCTCCTGATTTTCCTTCATTTTATTTATATTTTTAAATTTTCTAATCTTTACATAGTTATTTAATTGAATTTTTTCAAGCCTAACCCTTGTGCAAGATGAGTTGAAGACAAAAATTAGGGTTTTTTAAAGATTTGATCATATCTCCTAAATGGCTTGGATTTTTGGTCTAAATTTTATTTTGCACGTTGACGACATATCAGAGAAGATTCAGTAAAAAATTCAGATTTTTCTGAGGTATTTGGAATTTTTTATAATATTTTCTTTATTTTTCACAAAACCTTAAATTTCGGCGCAAATCAGCATATTTTTCAGAAATACTTAAATTTTTGGAAATGTATTTAAATTCTACAGGGGTTTGATTCTTTGTGTTTTAAATTTGGATGCAATATAATAGCTCATTTGGTTGATTTATGAAAACTGGTCTATTTTGAGAAAATGGCTCCCTAGGGCACAAATGAAAAGATCTTTTTAAAATTCTAAAATTTTTGGAAAGTATTGGAAAGTTGACTATACTAGTTTATATGAATCTATTTAGTGTTTTCATTATGGAAAAAAAGTCATATGAAGAAGTTATAGCAAGATGAAGTGACTGAGACAGTAAAGGGCGAAACAGGACAGAGCAAGGAACAAACTATTATAGTTTTGATTAGCGTGTTTTCATTTTTTATTAAAATGCTATGTGCCTTGGAAGATAATCTTATGAGTATGTTTACATGCTAATTCTAAGAGATCATGATCAGATCTGCAAGTATGAAGAAGATACAGCCAGTTGAAGAGGTACAGCCAGTGAATGCCAGAACATGACAAAGATCATGGAAAGAGCTGACATAGATTGTTTTGGTACATAAGTTGCACTTATCCTCAGGAATTTTTCCTTTGGATTAGTGATTTTTAGTGATCTAATCATGTGTGGTTAAAGGCACATTACTTGATTCATATGGAGTAAAAATTAGAGCTAATTTGGTGGAGCGGACTGTGTGAAGAGACGCGTCTATTCGGTTTGAGTAAAGCAGTTATAATTAATGTTGCGCCGACTTAATGAATGGTTGCATGCTTATTTAAGTGATCAAGATATATGGTAAAAGGTTTCCTACAGCTGAAATGTTTGTGTCTTTTGAGGAAGTACTTATATAAGGTCATTTGTGATCAGAGAATTTGCGAAAGCCAGAGATAAGAAAGTAGAGTATAGTGTTAAAGCAGCAAAGATATATCTATCATATGTTGATGATATAGATATTGAAGGAGAAGATTTTAGAGTGAAGAAAAGATTTTTGTAGTGATTAACAAGAGGTTAAAGCATCAGCGCACGAAAGGAACTGATCAGACAAGCATTGTCACAGCAACAGTTCACCTTGAAGATACAGTGTGTATCAAAGATCAAGAAGGTTGTAGCCTTCACCATTTGGACAATGAGTCCACCACCCCTAATAGGGTTATTTTAAAAGACTCCTAACAGGGTCTGACCCTTAACAAGGTCACTGTACTTCATACATTATAAAGACAACTCCTAATAGGGTTAAGGATCTTCTAACAAGGATCATAAGAAACTAGTACAAAATATTTGTGGGTACTAATTCCCACCGGGGTTTTCACCTGCATTGGGTTTCCCCATAATCATATTTGGTGTTATGAGTTGTGTATGTTTATCTTACTTGCATTTATATTTAGCTCAGTACTTAAGCATTAAATTTAAGATTCAAGATAAGAAGAAAAAGTTTTAATAGATAGATCACTGATTCACCCCCCCCTCTCAGTGATCCTAATTCCAACCATTGGTATCAGAGCTCTGGTCCTCAACAAATAAGTTTAACCACTTGAGGAGATCATGGACAAGGTAGAAATGAAAAACCTGAAAAAGAATCTTGAAGTAGCCCTTGAAGAACTTGACACATCTGAAAAAGAAAATGAAGATCTTAAACTAAAATTTAATGGCATGCAAATACTTATCAAGAAACTGAAAAAAGAATTAAGGAATTGTTCTTCAAATGATTTGGGAGAAGTAGTCAAAAAGTTGAATGAAGAAAATTCATCTTTGAAGGATCAGATTGAAGAATTAGATGAAAAGCTATGTAACAATCAAGATGCCTATGATGATCAAGTCAAAGTGAACAAGCAGTTAGATGAAGAACTGAAACAAGCAAACATGGAAATCTTGGAGCTAAGAAATAACAAAGATAAGATGGAATCTGAATTGATTGCAGCAAAGAATCATATTGACAAGTTACACACAAGCAAGGATCTGATAGAATCTTAGTTGTATGCTCAAAAGGTTAAAGGAGATACCAAGGGTATAGGATACAATGAAGCACAAATTCAGATTGATGTCATGCAAGAAAGAATGAAAGCACCAAAGGACATCACAGACACTAAGGAGATTGGAAATCAGACTAAAGACAATGTTGAACTACCTAAGGATGAATGCAAGCTAGTTGACCATACTTGTTATGCCTGTAACAAGCATGAACATATTGCAAGGAATTTTAAAGAAGTAAGATCCTTCAATGGTTACTGTTATTCATGCAATAAATTTGGTCATAGAGCTATGAATTGTAAAACAAGTCAGAAGAACAAGAATCAGAATAATCAAAGAAATCAGAATCAGCAAAGACAAAAAATTTATCCTTAGCAAAATGTTAGAAGCCCTCAGAACATTACATGTCAGATATGTAATTACAATGGACACACAACAAAGCAGTGCAACATGACGAATAACAACATCAGACCTCCTATCATTTGTCATTCATGTGGAAAGGCTGGACACATCTCAAGGTCTTACAGATTAAGAACAAAAGGACAAGAGAATCCTAAGAAGTCTTTGTTTGAAGAATCAGGAGAAGTTAAGTTTGTGGAAGCTAAAGCTAAATCAAATAAAATATGGGTCAAAGTAAAGAAGGATAATGAAGAGAACAAGGTAGTAGATGTATCCTCAGTGGACACACCTTCTAATTTTGAATAGTTGACCCTCATGGTCTTAGGGGGAGCTATTCTAGCTCTGAACCCTTGCGTGGCTGGTATACTCACCATCTGAGTATATGCCTTGGATTAATATTGTTTGGTGACATTATGGTTTTGTATGGAAGAGCACATGATCTAAATTGTTATCAGGAATAATAACGGAAGTTACAATTGCTTCTTGTGTCTATGCGACAAGTATTAATGGCAGAAATCTACTTTGAAATCACCAGGTCCTCACTTCCAGTCAGAATAAATGATTGGAGATCATAGAAGCCCTAGCAGTCATATTATTAATGCATTAAAATTGTTCTCAACAACAAAGAAAGGAGATTGATAATCGTTATTTGTTAAGAAAAGTCATTCGATTTTGAAACAAAGCCCAAGCATGGACACGTCATTTCAAAAATTAGTTGAAAACTTACTTAAGCAATTGAGTAAGCGGTTGGATTATAAAAGGAGCACTTGCATTCGAGAAATAAAGTGTCACAATTACATTCTTCAGTAGAGATTGATATCAAAAAACTCTTTGAAACATCTTAGAAGTGATTTATCAGTATGCTTCAGCGCATAAATTTCATGAAGCGGAATTGGTCAAAATCTTATTGAGCAGTGTTCTATGTGAGAGTATGAGTATAGCCGTTGGAGATATTTGCTTTGGAGCCGACCTGATGTTATCCTTGGAAGAACATACTTATTATTGATCATCTAAGTGTGAATACAAAAAACGAGTGTTCACGTAAGAGAAAAATTGATTGAAGATACAATTTGAAATATCATGAAGAAGCAGATAAAACTATTATGATAGGTCCACGGGATTATGCGCCCATGGCCAAGGAGATGGAAGATACATTCGTGGTTGATAATGTTGAAGTATCAATGGTAGAAATGGATATTGATCTAGACAAGTTTGAAGAAACATTTGTGAAAAGTCTTTATATCAGCAAGAAGATCTATTGATTTAAGATATCACAGAAAAGGAAGAAGAAAAAAGAGAAGACTGAATTGATGGATAGTTCATCATCATTGTTGTTAAGTTTGACACCCATAATAGACTTAGAATCATGGGGAGTAAATAAGTAAGGGGGAGTATATAATCTAAAGGAGTCATGAAAAATAGATCAGATATTGCAGAAGAGAATTATATGAAGAAAAGACTCAGTGAATTGGTTAGCAACTTTACACTTGATCTTAGTTCACTCAAGGTTGGTCAAGCATCCTTGAAAGAGTTTGCAGAAAAAGGCAAAGAAGATAATATAAAAGGGGGGTAAAATAATGTATAGAATATGGAGTATGTCATATGATCAAGGTCCTAGCACAGACTTGGAGAAAATGGAGAAGCTACAATATGCATTATGCGCCCATCTATAGATTATTGCATTTTGGGAGAAAGAGATCCAGAAGTTGCAGATTGCATATCCAGATATGTATGTTGAGTAAGTACATAGAATTTTTTTTGAGCACCTTTGTTATTCATGTCGAAGGGGGAGTAGAGTATGAAGAATATGGAGTCTGGTATATGATAAGAGGGAGATATAAGATAGAAAGTTTTTGTATAAGAGTACAAATAGTAACTTTACCATATTCCTTTGTTGCCATTACTGACAAAGGGGGAGATTGTTGGAAATTTGAATATACTGGTTTATATGACTCTATTTAGTGTTTTAATTATGGAAACAAAGTCATATGAAGAAGTTATAGCAAGATGAAGTGACTGAGACAGTAAAGGGCAGAATAGGACAAAGCAAGGAACATACTATTATAGTTTTGATTAGCGGGTGTTCATTTCTTATTCAAATGATATGTGACTTGGAAGATAAGATTATGAGTATTTTTGCATGCTAATTATAAGAGAGCATGATTAGAAATGCAAGTATGAAGAAGATACAGCCAGTTGAAGAGGTATAGCCAGTGAATGCCAGAATAGGATAGAGATCATGGAAAGAGCTGATAGAGATTGTTTTGGTACAGAAGTTTCACTAATCCTCAGGACTTGTGCCTTTGGATTAGTGATTATTAGTGATCCAATAATGTTTTGTTAAAGGCTCATGACTTTATTCATCTGGAGTAAAAAGTTAGAGCTAATTTGGTGGAGCAAACTATGTGAAGAGACGCGTTTGTTCGGTTTGAGTAAACCATTTATAATTAATGTTGCGCTGAATTAATGAAGGGTTGCATGCTTATTTAATTGATAAAGATAGATGTTAAAAGGTTTCCTAAAGCCAAAATGTTTGTTTATTTTGAGGAAGTACTTATAGAAGGTCATTTGTGATCGAAGAAGTTGGGAAAGCCAGAGATAAGAAAGCAGAGCATAGTGTTAAAGCAGCAAAGATATATCTGTCATATGTTGATGATATAGATATTGAAGGAGAATATTTTAGAGTGAAGAAAATATTTTTTTAGTGATTAACAAGAGGTTAAAGCATCAGCGCACAAAAGGAACTGATCAGACAAGTAGTGTCACAGCAGCAGTTCACCTTGAAGATACAGTGTGTATCAAAGATCAAGAATGTTGTAGCCTTCACCATTTGGACAGTGAGTCCTTAGAGAGTAAGTCCACCACCCATAATAGGGTTATTGTAAAAGACTCCTAACAGGGTCTGACCCTTAACAAGGTCATTGTACTTCATACATTGTAAAGACAACTCCTAACAGGGCTAAGGATCTTCTAACAAGGATCATAAGAAACTAGTACAAAATATTTGTGGGTACTAATTCCCACCAAGTTTTTCACCTGCATTGGGTTTCCCTATAATCATATTTGGTGTTATGAGTTGTGTATGTTTATCTTACTTGCATTGATATTCAGTTCAATACTTAAGCATTAAAGTTAAGATTCAAGATAAGAAAAAAAATTATTAATAGATAGATCACTAATTCACCCCCCCCCCCCCNTTAATAGATAGATCACTAATTCCCCCCCCCCCCCCCTCTTAGTGATCCTAATCCTAATAGAAAGCTCTCTATTTTTTAATAGGGGTCTCTTCTTTGCATTTCTATTTTTAGGTTCGAAATCATAGCAAACAAATCAGATCTTATTGACTAGGTCAAAAATCAAAATTAAAAAAAAGGGCATTTAATGATTAGCTTGCACTTATTTTTCACATGGTTCAATGCATGATGTGAGTTATTATTTGGATTATTTTTTGGTTATTATTTCTCCTAACAATTGATTTTTAGATCTAACCCTAGGGTTAGTATAAGTTGAATGTACATTGCATATCTTGTTTTCTTGTTTGCTTGTCTTGCTTGTTGAAGAGTTCGTGGGGATTTCTTGGACTTGCATGGATAAAAAAAAAATTGTTGCATTGCTTTGGATTTGAGGTATTTTGTTGCATCTCTATAACATTTGGATTTTGGAAATAATAATGAACATCTCATGTGTTTAGCTTGAGCATTTTCTTTCTTTCATAGATCACATTTCCAATTGGTGCTTTAAAAATGGACCTAGATTTGCTTTCTTTCATATGTTTCACATAGTAATTAGGCCCTATGAACACTATTTGTGATGATCTTGAGAGAGTGTGCTTCATTTTCTTGTCTTACATGTGAAGCTCTTCTTGACGATAGATCCCCTTGTAGGTAGGGAAGGATTTGTCATTACTTCAAAGTAGGTTTTGTCTTCAACTTTGATTAGTACTTTCTCTCTTGAGATTGGTGGTTATTGTTGTTGATTTACCTTGGGTGAGGTGATTTAAAATTAGTGGGTCAATTAATCTTGTTTGCTATGTTTGGGTGAGGTGAAGAGGCTAGAGGATTATGCTCTTTTCCCTTTTGGGAGAATCAGAAACTTGGCACCCTTGAATCCAAACCAAGTCCCCATGTGGTCCATATTATGAATCTTCCTTGTTAGAGAGGGTTAACCATAGTGGACACTCCTTTTATAGGGTAAACCATGTGGACGGAACCTCAAGCGGTAATAGCCATTTTTTACATGGTAGAAACAACCGCTATATAAATGTACTTGTGGAAGAAATCTCCACGGGTGTAGTTTCTTGTGGGTTGTCAGATCTCCTCAGCAGCTCCTAATTGATTAAATTCTTAGACTATGTCAAAACCTCAGTGCGCCAGGATTGGATTTCACCCACTTGAGATTGCAAAAGTTGCAGAGTCAAACCATTACTAAGAACCATAGTGCAACCAAATTTTTCTTTTCTAGGACTATGTGCGTGATTGGAAAATTTTTTAAGAACATACACAAGTAAGATCCTTATGGAGTAGAATACTATGTCACTATTCTTGTTCATGCACAAGGTTTCTTTGTCCCTTTCTCATTGTTTAAACTCCCCAATTGTTGTCTTCCATGCCTGAATAATGATAAAACCTATTAATGCATCTAGTTGGTTAATTAAAATGAACACATCTGATTTCTTGAGTGATAAAGACTTCAATAGATCTCCCTGAAAGTGCTATGACATGTTTCTCAACATCCAAATGAACTTAAATGGTATCAATTTGCACAAAATTACTCTTGGTCTTCTTTCTTCCGCATCTCTCATGTCTTCCTAGTCTTCCATTTCCATCCTTTCTCTTCTTCCTTCACGCTTCTTCCTCTTCTTCCTTCACACTTATTCCTCTTCTTCCCAAGATCTTCACGTATCCTGATTCTTTTCCTCTTATTATCTAGTCTATCTTCTTCTATTCATCTCTTCTGTCACTTCCATGCTTGATTTTTCTTCTTCTAGAACCATGGATTTCCACTATCTTCTTAAGGAACGTCTCTTGAAAATAGATGATCTCAAACTCATTGATCATTTCATGATATATTGTTCCTCCAATGATCCTTTTGGACGTTACATGAGTGATGAATCCATAGTAAAAATAAGACAAAAATTGAATGAATCAGATGTCTTTGCCAGAATCATGTACACGATCATGTTACGATCACCTTCTTCCAAACATCTTTCATCTTCTAAGTATTCTCATCATTCCTCATCATCCAAGTCTTCTTATTCCACTAGGTCTTCACTTTCCTCTTCTCCACGATCTCGTTCTTCTTCTACTTCTCTCAAGAGTCATACTTCTCTTCAAAATGCATACCATAATGAGCAACGTGATAATCCTTGTGATACCTCTTCCATGAAGAATGACACACCCATCTTTGATGACTATTATTACTATGATGATGGACAATGTAGTGATACCAATGACACCTCTATTCCTAAGATTCCTCATCGTGTGCTTGTTATTACTAGTTATGGGGGTTCACATTGGAGAGATTGTGATGGTGATCCATATGACTCTGATTTTGAAAGAGAATTTGATGAATTTTGTGAACAATACCTGGATGATACTGAGGAAGAGAAATATTTCCACGCTGGTTATAAATGTAGCTACTACAAGAATCACTCCTCTAAGGACCCTCATGCTGAAAATAAAGATTACACTCTCAAGAAAGATCATGTTACTAATGAACCATTGTTTTGTGATGATTCCCTTCCATCCTCTACTTCCTCCAATACTCATACATCTCCTAAAGTTTCCAAATCTTCCACAAATCCTTCATCTGACAGAAGTCCTAATTCTTTTCATGTGGTTCCCTATAGTTACCCTCAAGGGCTACCTCTTAAAGAAATTCAAGCTAACCTTCACTTGGCTGAAAATACTTTCAATCATGCTAAACCTAAAGAGCCTAAGCCTTTATATGCTATAATGCCTACTTCAGCTAATCCTTCCCCATCTCTTCCCAAGTCTCCCATACAATTCCAACATGCTTCCTTGTCCTTA
>MU228515.1:1425181-1436203 GCA_018584345.1 Thuja plicata | reverse complement strand
TTTATTTAATTAAAAGAAAACCCCTCTTTTAATTAAATAAATAAAAATCCCCACTTAAAGCACTTTATTTGATGAAAAAGGAAATAAATTAAATAAAAATCCCTTTTTCTTCACATCTTTCTAAGTGATGGTCTTTTTTCTTTAATGAGCACATGGATCATTCAAAATAATCTCAACCGTTCACTTTCCTATATAAGGAAATCTCTCCTTCTCATTTGATAATCATCAATCATCTATCAATATAGAATTTTTATGTATTGTTATGTTGCAGGTTTGGAGAGTAATTTTGGAGGAGAATTTGAGCACTCAAGCTTGGATATTGCAACTTCTCTCTTCTTGTCTTCTTCTTGCATCCATGGCTATTCATATAGATTAGATTCATGTTTCCTTTCATAGATCAATCTTGCATTTGTATTTTTTTTCATAGAATAATCATGCATTGCTATCATTTAGATTAATTTCCTTTCATGCATTGCAATCATATAGAATAGATTTCATTTTCATGCACTGAATCTCTCATTTCATGGTGTACTTGCATGGGAATAACTAGGTCAATCTGAGGGCCTCCATTACACACCTTTGCACTCCATGACTAGAGAGCTATGAGTTGATATTTGATGCCTCATTCTAGAGCACACAATAGTTAGCCTTTAAAACCCACCTAAATTGAACTTCTACTGAATTTAGAATTATATCGACCAACATTTCCAATTCAAAACTCAAAATGGAAAGATATAGAGAACTAGAATAAAAATTATAATCCACAATAATTATACCACCAAGAAATATCAATTACTACTAAAACGGTTATCCCTCCAAACACAGGAATTTAAAATTCAAATTGGCAATATAAATTACTAGCAATCGCACCTTAGTGTGCAATGGGTATGCCACCGATGTGTAGAAGGTAAACTAAGTATTTTTCCCTTTGTCAGTCTCTCCCTCTCATCCTCTCTATATCTCTTTATCTCTCTAACAATCTATCTCACCATCTACATCTCTTTCTATCTCTTCCTCTCTATCTCTCCCTCTCTATGTCTCCCTATGTATCTCCCTAGATTTATTTCTATCTTTGCCTCTTGATCTCTCTCCAACTATGTATCATTATTTCTCCCATAATCTCACTATATTTTCATCTCTATCTATATCTTCTTCTCCCCACACCATATGTAGACAAATATCCCTCTCTTTATCCATGCATCTCTTTTCATCACCCCCTTCCTATACCTTTAAATCTCTACATATCTATATTTCTTCACCATCTCTCCCTCTATCTCTATCTCCATCTTATTATCTCTCCATCGCTCTCTATCCCTATATATCTGCCCCCATTTAAATGGGCATCTCTCTCTCTCTCTCTCTCCCCACCTTCATATCTATAAGGTTTTACAACATGAAATTCTATGATGAAACCTGATAATCTATTAAGGATCAAAAGTTGTCAATAGTATATAAGAAGGAAGTTTTGGTCAGTCGGTCATGATCACCAAGTGACAATGTATGTGTGCACTTAATTGACCTTAGTTTCCTAACCTATCCATCCTTTCCTCATATTTTTATTTCACAACCCAATCCTCAAATTCATCCATTGTCACCCCAATCACATCTTCTAAGACCTCTATAATCCCAATGACTCTTTCAAGAATTTAAAATTCAACAATAAACCAAGTAGTATATCAACTAAGTGACATCACCAAGCACTAGTCTATGAATCCATTGCCGAGCACCAGTCTACACCGAGAGACTACATTTCACTGAGAAAAGTGGATCTCACCTACACGTCAACTAAAGCACTTTAATCTTTAAAACAACTTTTTTCTTAGCTAGATAACCATTTTTTGTGGATCAAGAAAAGCATTAATTGTGGATGTAATTAGTTAACTGATTGTATTCATGCAAACTAGGAGAAAAAGGTCAAGTTATAAACCTTTTATCTTAGAGTTTTTCAAGGAAAGCGTGAAACCTAATTAGGTCAAATCTTTTGTATATAGATGTAATAATCAATCAAGAATGACATGATTGTATTCACCAAGGATATCTATGGATGAGACATAGTTTCATACACAAGGAAATATAAAGGAGAATTTACTTTATAAAGAATTACATACAAGGATACCAAGCAGAACATAGGTATTATCCATCGCAATAAGGTGATATACTTTTGGTACTTAATGGATCTATAATCATAAATTTGAGATTGCAGCAATCAGGTTATATATTTTGTTACTCTCTAACAATTGTAGCAAACAGAAAAATCCTTTCACAAGGTGGACTTAATAGTAGTTTTTGTAAATCTCTTAACTGAGTGCACACATACATTGTGTTGCTAAAATCTCTTAACCGAGTAGACTTAACAAGTCTGACATGTTAGTCCTAACAGAGTAAGATCATCACAAGTGATCACAACTTGTATCCCTAATAGGCACCTTCCATTCTGTAGATAGTGAAGCTTTGTGGGTTTCATCCCCACCGCAGTTTTTACCTTCTAACAAGGGTTTCTGCGTGATCAAATAATTGTGTCATGTGTAAATGAGTTTCATGAATGTTTCAATGTTTGTTTACATGCATTTACATTTATTCTATGATATTACATGAATGAAGTAGAAAAGATACAGTGGTCGATTATTCAAGTAATGAGTACTAAGGTTTAATTTGTAAAAGTTTTTAAGGGTACTAATTCACCGCTCCCCTCTCAATACACACCCTTCCATTATTCAAACAATTGGTATCATAGCTAGTTCTCTTATTTAGAAAAGTCTAATCACTTGAGAGAAAAGATCTTACAATGGAAAGGTATAAGCTTGATAAAAATATTGAGAATCAAAAGTTGCAAATACAAATTTTCTTTGAGCAATACAAAGAGGAAAGAAACAAACTAAAAGATTTATTGGCTAAGAGAAAAGTCATGGCATATTTCTACAATGAAAATGACTATCATAAAGAAGAGATACCCGACCTATTTGATTTATCTAGATCTATATCTAGTAGTATATCTGACACATCTGAAGGAACCTTTGTAGATCTAAATAAAATCAATCAACATCTGACTGAACAAGTGAAAGTAATGCAGATCGGTCAAGAGACACAAATGGTAAGAATGATTGATGTTATGAATAATGCAAGACAAGTTGAACAAGAAATAACTTTGGCTATTGATGACATGAGAAAGATTACAGAAAATTTGTAAGAGAAAGAATCTGAGATATAGAGACTTACTGAACATCACCTTGAGATCACCAATCAAAATGTTCTTATGAGTCATGAGGCCAACCGAGTGAACATAAAACTTGGTGGAAAACTGGAAGTTATTGGTGGCCTAAAAGAAGAAAATGAGAAACTGAAGCACGAAGGGAAGATTCAACAACAACATAATGATATGATCAAGAAAGTTGAAGACAATACAAAAAGAATGGATGAATTTCTGAATGGACAAAGAAGACTACAAAAATACTCATTTAGGGTATACCAAGCATGGAGAATCATCAAACTAAGATGATCAGAGGAATGTCTACACAAATCCAAGACCAAAGAAGCGTTCATGTAATCACTATGGAAAACTAGGGAACACATAAAATATTTGCAAGAGAAAAGAAAAAGGTATTCCTAAAACTACTACACTCATAGGTAATTGTTATAACTATAACAAGCATAGACACAAAGCACATGAATGTAGATATAAGCTAAAAAACCCAAAGAATAAATCTTACATGGAAAAAAATTGTCCTACTTACAACATGCATGGCCACATATTTCATGAATGCAGGAAAAAAGATAAAGCAAGTTTGGAAACCTAAAGAACAAGAAAATGCATATCAACTAAGAAGAGTTGGTAATAAATATGTTTGGGATTACAAAACTTGGGTAAATTGCACAACATGTGGTAGATATGGACATATAGCTGCTAACTGTATGAAGAAATGGATAAGAAGATCTAGAAACTTGACTAACCCTAGATTGCCATGCTTACACTCTCATAAGGTCGGTCTCTTAAGTAAAGACTGCAAAGACCGAGTGATAGAGTCAATTACTTTTGCAAATGGAAATACTATTGAAGACATCATGAGAATGAGAAATCAAATGTGGAGGATAGATTCAAACAATGATAATGTTGGACCAAGCACTACAGTTGGTGACACCTCATCCAATGGATCAGGTGATTCCATCACCCCCACCTAAGTAATACAAGTATGGAAATGAACTCTGCGAAGCTATATTTTACATCAGTTCTAATATTCATTGAAAATATGCCAAATTAACATGAATGAAGATGCACTATGGTATGTTATGTTTTGTGAATCTATTCTAGTTGGTCAATATGAACCAAGCATAAATTGCATGTTGGTCAACATGTGAAAGATAACTGAGTTGACACTATGTACCGAGCATTGTATACTCACCGAGCTGAAGACTTTGGTGTTGACTGAGCATCTCTATTTCGTTGACCGAGTGGTAGGTGAAGAGCTTAATGCATCATTTAGGGTATTTTTCTATAGAAAGGGCAACATGAAATCATTTGTTCACCTAGCATTAAAAAGAAAATTGCATAGCAAAGAAGAGTGATTTAGAGTGAATACATTACAGAGCAATTCACAGAACTTTCAAAGCTACTCCAACAAATTTTAAGGATTCATAGCAAACATCCAATGAGTATCTAGACTCACTGAGTTAATAGGTTATTTGTGAAGAAGCCCTAAATTAACAAAAAATGACAACCACTTCACGAACCTTGAAGATCAAGATGGCAAAGGAAAAAAAGGTCATTTTAATAAAGAACTCGAACTATGAGGAATGTAACTACAAGTTTTTCCTTGAGGTTGTTTCTCAACCAAACAACAAAGGAGCATTTTTTAGTATCCCACCTAGGGTTTTATTGGTTGAATACATTCATGCATATAGTCACTACAATGTTGTAGAGATTGGAGACTTTGAGCTTGAGGAATCTTATCACAAGCTATGCAAGGATGGTAACCTAAGGGACGAGTACAAGCACATTAAAGTGAAAGGGTTAACCAATGCCCTACTATTCCCAAAATATTTCAAAATGGAATGGATTTTCATTGTGATCAGCTGAGTGCATGACAAAAAGATGTGGTTAGATGAACCCAATACAATCACAAAGGATGTGATTCATGCAGTGACTAGATACTCTATAAATGAGAAAGAAAAATCCCTAAGACACCCTTGATGCGCTGAGATTGAAGAGTTAATTGGAGTCGAGTGGGATGACAGAGGTTTGAAAATCAATTCAATCATTGAACCTGAAATGAAATTTGGTGCGTATGTGATTGGATATAAAATATTTCAAGCTAATGGATTGAACAACATTGCTTGTGGAGCAGTCAACACTGCATACAAAATAGTGAAGAAGGGACTGCAACTTGATCTATACAAGATACTACTGAAACAACTTGAAGAGAACATGAGAACAATTAGATCAGCCCGATCTAATACATGTAAGTTTGGTTCCCTACTGATGTGCACATTCTTTTACTTACATAATTTCTTTCCTTCCATCGGTAATGTCACTTGGGACACCAATCAACTTATCACAACACAAATTAGTGATTACATTAAATCACTAGGAGATAATTTCACACCTCTATTGGATGCCTACTTTACATCATTCAAGAATTGGATCAGAAGAGGTTGAGAATCCCTACCCAGTTAGTTGAACAATACAAGGATAAGATATGTTTTGTAGTTGACACCGACACAACACTCATCAAACCTGCCGACCCAAGAACAACATGGTTACCACCATTAGACTATGAAATTAACATAAATCTGGCTACAAGAGCTATTGAAGCCCTGCTGCATGAACCAGTTGACAAATATTTAAGTAGATTTGGCACATATGAGGAAGCCAAGTCAAGAGTTAAGATTGGATTAGAAGTCAAGAAAATAGGAAGGAAGAAAACATGAATGGTGAATTCACTTTAGAATAATTTTTTGGTAACTGATGAAGCGTTGGAACAATCAGTAGACAACACCGAGGAATAGACACTCATCGATGAAAGTAAAGAGTTAAGTGATTTAGAGTCTACATAATTAGATGCAGAGCCACCACAGGCCAACAAAACAAAAGTTACTAAAGTAACGGCTGCATCTAGAACAAGGAGAAAAAAAACAAAGGTAGACTCACCACCCTTAAAGAAAGGCACTGTAAGAACATATTAGAATAGAAATCATAAAGCCTCAACCGAGAAACCAACACCAAGACAATGAAAGAAATATGTAAGAGGAAAAGAAGACAAGGATGATACTAAAGAAGATGAAAAAGAACAAAATAAAATCCAAGCAGAACAGGCAAATATACCAGAGATAATTGATGAAGTTGCAGAGTCAATTGTCAACATAGGTAATCTAGTACATCACAAGATTAGACAATGGGGAACTCTGTCTACCAAGAATCAGGACAAAATAGAAGAGGCCATCATTAAGATGATGGTTTCTTACAAATATGTACCTATACAATTTGGCAATCATATTCCACAGGAGCTACATGACAAGATATTAGCTAGATGGACAAATGCATTGCACACGGAGAAACAAATGAGAAAGAGATCCCTAGTTATATTCATGCCCAATTCCAAAGTTGCATAAATTAACTCAACAATGAAGGAGCATGCCAATAAATTTTTTGCAAAATACAGAGGATACAAAGTATTGCATAACAAGTTAGAATATATTGAAATAGAGAGCAATAATATTTGGACAAAAATATTTAATCCACCTGAGCAGGTACTGGCTATAACTGAGACTGCTCACACCGAGAAGAAGGAGGCCACACCGAGCCCCGAGCACATATTCATCAATGACACCAAGGATGTCAATCCTATTGACTTAACCATAGAAGAAAGTAAGGTCATGGATGATATTCTTGATATATTGAAATCATTAGGAGAAACACCAGTCATAACTATACAAGATATCACTCATGGTGATCCTGATGATAATGTCAAGGCTAATGAAGATGTCACTATTGCCCCCGAGTGAACAAATGAACATGACACTACTGATGTTGCATAGGCACTTGTACTAGGTAATATGCCTTACTTGATGCAACATCAATATAATGACTGAATCACAACAGACATCGCATGAGCCTAAAGAAAACATACCAATGGACAAAGGTGATGAGCACATGGAGAAGAAACATACCAGTGGAGAGCACAAACTAAGTGATGCACACACTGAGAATACTGGAGAGGCAGAAAAGGTTGTGGGTCAAGAAAAAGTTGAAGTAGAGACATCTACAACCGACCAATAGGTACAGACCGAGCACCCTAGCCAAGGCACCACATCTCTCAAGAAATCAATGATAGAAACCAAGCAACGAGAGGCTCTTTCTATAGTACCTCATTCCCTTGCTTCAAGCAACATTCAATAGAAGAAGAAGAAGAAGAAGAAGAAAGGAAGTAAAGCCCCTGTCACACTCAATGAGATCATAGACATACTTGACTGTGATCCAAAAACACTTGATCCTGAGTCCCTAACAAGATATGGGGAGCTATGCAAAAGAAAAGCACTACAATACAAGCTCATAAAGGAACACAAAAATTCACAAGTCCTGGAAACAACAAAGGAGATTCTATTGCAATTTGTTCCTAACACCAAAATTGATCAAACTACACCCATTATTGATCCACTTGTAGTTATGACCGAGACAATCATAACACAAAATGTAGACACCGAGAAGGTAATTGAGGAATGAGTAGAAGAGAAGTATCGATACAAACTCATCGAGAAAATTAGCCAAGAAGTGGAAGAGAATAAGGTGAAAATTTCTGAACTAGTAGCTACATTAGAACCTGTTATTTTAGAATTAGTTACCTTACTTTAAAAGTTTTGCACTCTAGAGAACTTCACTACCAAGCATAGTGAACAGATAGCTAAGATAGATAAATATTTAAAATCTAGTGCACTAAGTCTATCAACCGAGCCGAATGCATTCCAACTGCATTATGAAAAGATTGTTGAATCTAAACGGTTAAGCCTTGAAATATAAAAGGAAGAAATAAAAATTAGAGATGAAGTAACTGAGCTATAGGCCATGTTACTACAAAATCTCACGTTGTTTTTAACACACATGACTATGGCAAAGACTCTAATTTCCACCCCAAAGATGTCAGTAACAAAAAGCATATATGACATGCACGCTCAAATCACTTTGGAGAAAATGACCCTAGAGCACTTAAAGGAGAAATGAGACAAAGCTAATCAACAATATCATTCACACATATTTGACAAGCTATAAGTTCTACATCTTTGTCATTACTTTCAAAAAAGCGGGAAACATGTACATACATTGTATCTACATACCAAGGCATGCATATAGGGGGAGTCATTGTAAAGATAATACACTTGGTGTATATACTGTACATATCATTTTTTGATACTAATGCCAAAGGGGGAGATGGATAATCCTCAAAGGATTAGAAATTTTCATTACTATATAAGCAGATAGTTTTGGTCGGTCGGTTATGATCACCGAGTGACAGCGCTCATCGAGCGCAGTGATCACCGAAATGTTTTGAACACCAAGCGATAGAAAAATCAACCAAGAAGTATATCAACTGAGTGACATCACTAAGCACCAGTCTACAAAGCCATCACCGAGCACCAGTCTACACCGAGAGACAACATTTCACTGAGAAAAGTGGATCTCACCTACACGTCAGCTAAAGCACTTTAATCTTTAAAGCAACTTTTTTCTTAGCTGGATAACCATTTTTCGTAGATCAAGAAAAGCGTTAATTGTAGATGTAATTAGTTAACTGATTGTATTCATGCAAATTAGGAGATCAAGGTCAAGTTGTAAACCTTTGATCTTAGATTTTTTCATGAAAAGCGTGAAACCTAATTAGGTCAAATATTTTGTATTTAGATGTAATAATCAATCAAGAATGACATGATTGTAGCCGCCAAGGATATCTATGTATCAGACAAAGATTTTCATACACAAGGACAAATAAAGAAGAATTCAGTTTATAAAGAACTACATACAAGGCTACCAAGAAGAACAAAGGTATTATCCATCGAATAAGGTGATATATTTTGTGTACTTCATGGATCTGTATTTAAAAATTTGATATTGCATCAATCAGGTCATATATTTTGTTGCCCTCTAACAATTGTAGCAAACATAAAAATCCTTTCACAAGGTGGACTTAACAGTCTTTTTGTAAATCTCTTAACCAAGTGCACGCATACATTGTGTTGCTAAAATCTCTTAACCGAGTAGACTTAACAAATCTAACATGTTACTCCTAACAGAGTAAGATCATCAGAAGTGATCACAATTTGTATCCCTAATAGGAACCTTCCATTCTACACATAGTGAAGGTTTGTGGGTTTCATCCCCACCGCAGTTTTTACCTTCTAACAAGGGTTTCTGTGTGATCAAATACTTGTGTCATGTGTAAATGATTTTCATGAATGTTTCAATGTTTGTTTACATGCATTTACATTTATGCTATGATATTACATGCATGAAGTAGAAAAGCTACAGTGGTCGGTTATGCAAGTAATGAGTACTACAGTTTAATTTGTAAAAGTTTTTAAGGGTACTGATTCACCCCTCCCCTCTCAGTACACACCCTTAAATTATTCCAACAAAACCTACCCCTATTAGTTTTTCTGTGCAATTTATAGTTTGTATACCATTGGAAATATATCATTATAATTTTTATCAATCATATCAGGCATATATTTGATAATTGGGCCATTATTTATATAATTCTTGGAAGGAAATAATCTCCAAACATCCTAGCTTAAAATTGTAGAACATAATTTCATAGTTGCATAGATCCCACAGGTTTGAATCCTGTAGATGGTGAACAAAATTGCATCTATTTCTTTGGGGTGAGGTGCAACTTTCCAAGTAAATTGACTATAGTTTTTGAGCTACAGAAGTTAATTAAGAGGAAGAAGAAAGTGATGCAACTCTTTCTATTAATGATTCAGCCTACATAATCAAGGGTTGTATATTGTCAGTTAATTAAAGGAATCATGGATACATGGTGGACTATGTAAAATTTCCATGCTCAATGGGCTTGGCCAGCATTACAAAGAGAATAGAGTGAAAAGTTTAAAGAAAAATAATATAATAAAATATGGGTCTAGCACTCCATGATAATGATTGAGATTCAAGGTCTTTCTTGACATGTTGAATAATGCATGAAATAGGAGGAGATATCCCTGTTACTTGTTGCAGGAGATCCCATCTATAGGTCACGGATATGTTAACATTGATATTTGAATGATGGGAGGAATACAGACACGGTGAAAATTGCAGGCCCGCGTTTTGACTCTTCTGGGATACGAATACGATGAAAATTGCATGTTTGTGTTTCAATTTTTATGAGATATTGATATGGTGACATTTGCAATAATCAATGGTTATAAATGCTTCAATGGTTGCGCATCCCAATCATATAATAAGGACCATTGATTTCCATAATTAGGTTAGCTTGTTCATATAAAAAAATGCGTACAACATAAAAATCAAAGATATTCAGTATTATGATTAATCTTAATTCATAATCTATTTTTCATAGTAATACATATTAAATAAATCAACTTATTTTAATATCATTGCAAAATTGAAAAATAAATTAATTTTTTAAACATGAAATAGTAATTTTAAAATTGTTAGCACTTGCACCTTTGAGGGGTGCAATGGTTGCGCCAATAGTAAAATATATATGTAATAATAATATATTGATATATTTATAGATCTATATCCCTCTCTATTTCTATATCCACATGTCTCTCTCTAACTCACACACTCTCCCTATTTATCTCCCTATCTCTACCTTTATATATTTCTTATGCTCACACATAGACACTTCTTCTTTATCCTTCCTTATTTCTATATTATCTAACCCCTGACCCCTTTACCTTTCACCTTTCTCTATTTGCATCCCATTTCCTTTGTTACTCTTTGAGCTACTCTATTTATCTATCCATCTCTCTCTCTCTCTCTCTCTCTCTCTCTCTCTCTCTCTCTCTCTCTCTCTC
>MU228515.1:1388761-1424753 GCA_018584345.1 Thuja plicata | reverse complement strand
CCCCCCCCCTCTCTCTCTCTCTCTCTCTCTCTCTCTCTCTCTCTCTCTCTCTCTCTCTCTCTCTCTCTCTCTCTCTCTCTCTCTCTCTCTCTCTCTCTCACACATTTTTTGGACCTTGCCTCCCTCCCCCCTGTCTCTCCATATATAGAAATATTTATATAAAGCTTCTTTCTCTATATTTAGTCAATATATATAACAAGCACAAATTTTATCAAATATGTATTCGTCAAATTTCTTATATTTTGAATTATGTATTAAGAATCACATCTTATTTTTAATTCTGTTAAAAATCCTACAATAATATTAGTCATATTTTTATTACATTTTAATACTCAATTATATTATATATCTTCATAAACATTTAATATTTTATTATATTACATGTCATATTAACACATTACTTTATCATATTATTATATATGGTAGTTATGAACATTATATAAAACTCTTCATCACAACCTAACCTTTACCTAACCTCTTAACTAAATTTATTTATATGTTCAATATAAATTGTCAAAACATAATGTTTAACTAATTTTATAAAATATTAAAAAAATTGATTAATTATACTTATTATAACTATTCATTTTAAACCATTTATGTTCTTTGATAATCAAACCATCCTTTGTATTGCCTTCCTTTCATATGAAAAAGTGTCATCGACAACATAAGGATCCTTCATAATCTCTTGCAAATCATACTTTTTGTGGAAAGCTAAAATCCACATAATCGTTAGGATCAGATAAATACAATATCAGTTATTCATTCACTTGCATATAGAGAAAGCATTGCTTGAATTGCAACATACATGAAAAGCACATTGAAAGTCTCAAACATTATATATGTCATTTTCTCCTGATTCGCCTTGGGATTAAGTGGTGTTTCAATGAGAAGAACAAGATGCTTCTTCAGGGTGACTCGGAGCTTGTTGAAAAATATATGACACTAGATCTTTTCCATGTTTATAACTAAGGTTTCAGGGTCAGATCATCAAATATAATGTCATTGCATGCTTTTTATCAAGGTGTCCAAATAAACCAAAAAATGAGATCAATACCTATGCACTAAATCAGGTTTTATTTGTGTTCTGATGTGTCATCACATGATTCATTGCATTTTAGAATTAAGGAACATATTTCATTCATCCATAGATAGTCATCATCAGCAATAACAGCTTTAAAATCACAACTATTAGTGAAATATTATCAAAGTTTAGGTGTTTGAGATACCATGGAAAACAAACATAAAGACCGGCGATAACAAACATACAACCAGGTTAGTCAGGGCATTATAAATAGAAATTCTTTTTAAACTTCATATTACATAGATTGTACAAGTGGACAATCACCAGAAAAGTCTGCCAAAAGAACAATAAATATTAATTTAATTTCATCAAGCATGTAAGATAACATACCAGCAACAATCACCGACATTTTGTCCCCAAGAAAATCAGAGTGCAAGAAAGAAATGAATAGACAAAAGATTCTCCTGACCAATGCCTTTTATGAATGCCATGGCCACAAGCAGCTCAATGAATTTTTAAAGCTCTGGCAATCGCTATTTCTAAATTCGTCGTATGCAATCTTCCATTATTGTGCCCTACCACCTATCATAGAGAGGTGGGTGGTCCTATTTTCTATAGTGGGTCATGTTATGAATATAATCTAGCCTCTAGAGTCTACTCTCTATAGCTATGTTTGAGGTGCCTATCCTCCCTACACTGCAATGCAGGGCATTGTGTCACAGGTGACCTTCATCTCTTCTGTTGAGTGGGATATGTTGAACGGTTGGTATCCATTATTTTGCATAATTTTATGTTTGCATGGGAGGATCAAACAAAATCCGAATATGTGAAGAGACCCACAATAGCTAGGAAGGGTCCCTCTAGAGAGAAGGGAAATCACACTCAGAGATGGATCATTTCAAACATTCATGTTTTCTTCCCCATAGAGTGGAAAGAGGTCCATTCACATGGATCTTATCACCATAAAAGATGAATCGGTCTTGATTAGAAACTCTTCTTCATCTTATAGTATTTGTCCCAGGTTTTATCTTTTAAGATGCCATTCAAAAATATCAATCATGTAGGACGAACCATTTCTCTATAGGCAAGCCCTATACAATGTCTTAAATGGACGAGAGGTGAAAGGAGCTAGTTGGTAAATGTAGATCAATAATCTTTAATTGCTAAATAAGTCACTAGCATAACTGAAGTAATATGATCTGATGGCGGAATGACATGTGATGGATTAATGCTTAAATTCTAGTCACACGTTCAGTGAATAATAACTGGACAAATGCCACTTCACTTTTCTCATTCATGGTAGTGCAGGTGATGGGTGAAAGACAATTGATTGTGGGCCTTCCTTTACCTCCAGATATCAACATTGCGATTGAGCTTCATCTCCAACATACCAAACATCACACCAGTGTGCATGGTCTCCCAGCAATACTGGGGTAAACAACACGAGGGGCATCATCCCCAACAAATCCACCCTTACAAGAAAAGGAATGAGATTGGACAGATGAAGAGGACCGAAACGCTTAATTTCTGGTCCACTTTCACTGATTGCTCAAGTTCGGTGATGGCGAGCTTTTGTCGTAGTGTTGCGATCTCCTCGATGAAATTTGATTTAGCCTCTCAATGACCCGTTTGGATGTCCAAGAGTTATTTGGTCATTATAATACGAGGACGACGACTTCTTAAAACAGAGGTTGGCTTTTCAATTTTTCTGTGGCCATTATAACGGGCCGTGTCTATGGGGCAGAATATTTGCACCTTTGTTAAGATAATAGGCTAACATACATGTTGTTAATGTATTTTGTTAACAACATATTGTGTTAACAAAGGTGCAAATATTCTGCCCCATAGATACGGCCATTAAAACGCATCTCCACACACTCCATGCAAGCAGCGGAAACCAGCATCAGTGGGAGACTTTCCGCCATGACAGATGAAATCCCCTTCTCCTTTGACAAGCTCTCCGAGGCCTTGAAGGAGCTCAACATACTGCATGATTCCATCATGGCTCTGGCCATGAAAAAGACCTTAGAAGCATGCGAAAGACCCGTTGTGAATGACGAAATGACCTAATATTGTTTACCGGAATATGGGGGAGACTTTCTGATGCCGGCGTAAGACAACATCAGAACAATCCGGCGGGAGTCTCGCAAAATAAGGCTATCCGCTTAACCATATGAATTTAGAAACTTACAGATTTATTACTTATTTATATATATTTTCTACTTTTTTACAATATTTGTAGTTATATAAGAAATTTATATCATTAACAATTTTCTTTTTTTATCACACACAATTTCATCTTTCATCTTAAATTAGTTAATTTTAATTATATATAATAATACATGTTATAAAATAGTAATTAGATTATTTTCATTACTTTATTAAAAATAAAATATTTATTATATTTAATATATATATTACAAATTATAAATTGATAAAATATTTAAATTTAAAATAATTTATTAAATTATTCATAAATTAAAAAAAATTGAAAATCAACATTTTTCTTCAAACGTAAAATGAAAGGCACTAAAATGACCAAACCGTCATAGAAAATTCATATGACAAGTAGGTGTCACCATCAAATTCCAGGCCTGAGTGGGATGATAAGACATCGATGATAAGTACATGCGCCTCATCACATTTGGTCACTTGACGTGACTTTCAAACTTTCAAACAAATGTCATGTCCTCATAAAAATGAACGTGAATCATTGTGCCTATCCTCTGCAACATTGCCTACCCTTCGATGAAAATATCAGAACGTGCGAGTCGTGGGTTTGATTAAAATAGGTTAAAAATCGGTGATAAAAATGAACAGTGACGATGTAACCGATGGTTGTCCATGCCTTTTAAACACTTTGAACCATCGATCTGAGAAATCAGCTTGTTACATCTCATATAAGGGAACGCCTTCGGCGTAATTACTAAAATAATTATCTCTCCAAACTTAGGAATTTAAAATTCAAATTACAAAACACTATTTAAATCCTATCTCTTCGAAAATAACATGTTAATTAGGATATACCAACCATATCATTGAGTAGTCCCATGATGATTGGTCTTCTACTAAGAATGGGAAGACTACATCCATTATCTCTAAGTAACTAAATTGACTATTACTACTGCAACAGTTATCCCTCAATAATTGAGGACTATCCATTATCTCTAATTAATTGAATTGACTATTAACTATTACTAATTAACTGAATTCTTCTCCAATGGCATGACTGATTTGACTATTTCTACTACATCAACTATCTCTCCATAATTGGGAATTTGAGGATTCAAATTTCTCGAGTTGATATCAATGTTGTATAAGAAATTTAACTGTAATACAACTGATTAAATGCATCAAATACCATAATTTAATTCTATCTTATCTAATTAAGAATATTCCCATTCAATTTTCTATAACTCCACACTTTGTCAACTTCTTCTCTTACACCAATTTTTGAGTACTATCAAACATACAACTATTAATTTCAAAATTGGGAGCTAAAAGTATTAGATTTGCAAAGCCTTACATATTCCTTCAAATACATCTCCTTCAAAGCTGATTTCCTTTTCTATCAAACTCTCACATCTCTTCTCCCCTTTCTATTATCACGTTTTATATTCTTACATGAGCGATTTGGCTAATATTTATGATCCTATCCTTCCTACTTTATTCGCCAAATAATCATGTCATTATAAACTTCAAGTTTTTCCATGGTTGCTCCATACTCATAATATCCTTATTGACTATTTTCCTTTATTACCATCTTATAGAATCGATCATTCTTTCTTCCTCTAAAAATTTTTATGGTCATTATCACCTTCACATCATATATCAATCCATCTTTTATAATGTTGCCTTACATAATATTACCTTCACAAAAAAATCTTTAGCCTACTAATCAACATTTATATGTTTAATGATTACGACATCTTCTCCCAAGTTTTCCAACTCATATGCTATAGAGTTACCTTCTCTATAAATGTGATTGAAGGTAATACTATCAAAGTGTGATTTTATCCTTGGCTTTTCCCAAATGAGAATTCAATCTCCAATTTGGAGTATATCCTGTCCTAAGAGAATTAATTGTGATTGTCGAGTCCCCTTCTACTTCTACAGATTTCAATCTCAATTCCAAGAAAATAAGTAAACCTTCTATTAGGGCTTTAAATTCTACTATGTTGTTAGTATCCAGTTCCAATGGTAATGCCAATTTTGCTACTAATTTTCTAGAAGATGAATGAATAGCACAATCTGCCCCAAAAGTTCTCAAATTACCTCTACATGCCCCATCAAAATTAAGCTTAAGCTAACCAACCTCCAGAAGAATCCATTTGCAATGATCTTTACCACTGCTAGTGTGGACACCCCCTTTACCACTAAAGGATGGATTAGATAAACCATGCCAATTCTTCTTAATCTCATCATACCAAATGGTGAAATTTCTATTTTTATAGTTTACTATCTAGATTCTATTATTAAATATCTCTACTATAGCTTCTTCCATTTTATTAGTGAGACCCATCCACTCTAGTTCCTTTTCTCAAAAAATTATATGGTTTCTTTCTTTCTATAATTCCCATACAACTAGGGATGGTGATATGATCCATAATCAAGCATATGTGCCTGATTGATATAGGACAAGCCAAGCTTGAAATAAGACAATTGTATTAGTGGGTAAAGCTGAAAACCATCCTATATTTGCACATAAGCATCTCCAACATTTCTGCACATACGGGCAATTAAGAAAAATATGATTTATTTACTCTTCCTGTTATCTGCATAGTTGGAATATTGATGAACCTTGGAAACCAAATTTTCCAAACCACTCATCTGTGAGGATCTTACCTTGAATGGTTTCCCAAGAAAACATACTAGCTTTAAGTAAACACCACTAATTCAAGCAGAGAGAAATAGGTGTCTTTTTTTCAAGAATCCATTTCTTTTGACTATGGCTTTATATCCCTCTTTAGCATTATTATCTCATGTCTTAGAGCCATTCCAAATAATTTCATCTTCCCCTTCCTGAAATGATATTAATCTTTTATCCAGTATTTCTTGGAGTTTATCTGTATCAGTTTTTGGAAGGGGAAGGTTATCAAATGATTTCCATTTCCATCTGAATGATTCACTGTCTATAAACTCCACATATTCCCTCACATTACCTCATCTTTGTTCACAAACATTTTTTAGATCCTACTGGTGTCCTTTAATTTATCTATAATTGGATACCCCCCCAAGAGTCTTTCCAAAAGAGGGATTTTGTGTCATCTTCTATATTCCAAGATATTTGGTCTATTATTATGTCTCTGCATTTGATCAACATATTTCATATTGTTGATCCTTTATGGGAGTCCAGAATTCTAAAAAATTATGACTATTCTAAATGGTCCATATATTTGCCTTTGATAATTCTCACCCATTTCAAGTATGGTTGTTTATACATTTTCCAAAAGAGTTTTTCTCCTAGGGCTTTATTTTTCCACAATTGATTCCTCAAGCCAACTCCATCATTCTCTATAGGCCTACAAATCTTGTCCCATGAAATGAAAATGAGTTTTTCTTTAAATTCTCTCCCCTGACAAAAAAGGGATCTATTTTTTTTGGTTGGCTTTGTGTATGCATCTACTAACAAAGAAAATAAGGACATTAAATAAATTGGAATTGCTGATCGAGTAGCCTTGAGCATTGTTAATATTCTAGCCCATGTGAGCCATTTGGTTTTGAATGATTCCATGTTTTTATCCATCTTTTCCCTATTGGATTCTAAATTGAATTAGAACATAATCCCTTTTCTAAAGGGCGTCCAAGGTAGGTACACGGTGGTTTTCATTTCTTTAAACCCAAGAAATCTAAAATCTTTCTCTGAATATTTGGTTTGATAAAAAGACAAAATCTAAGGCTTCTCTTGAATGATATATTAATCAAAGGATTAAGAATAATTTCTTGAGGCTCTTGAACTCTTTAGCATTTTATCTATTCAATTTTCCAAACAATATTGTGTCATCCATAACTTGTTGGTGCTTGATAGCATCCACTATTGTTGTAATCTCGACACCTTTTATTCTTCCAACCTCTTGTGCCTTGGAAATTGATTTTCCCAGGCTTTAGCCATAATAATTAAGATAAATAGGGAGATGATTTATCCTTGTCTAATCCCCCTAGAGCTCTCAAATAAACCATCTAGAATGTCATTTATCAATACTGAAAATCTAGGACTAGAAATGCAAAAAAATATAAGATTTATCCAGGCTGTAGAGAAACCAAATGCTTGGAGATATTTCCATAGAATTCTCTAGTCAACCTTGTCATATGCTTACTTGATATCCAACTTAAAGATCATAGATGATTCATGTTCATCTCCAAGCTATGTTTTCTATTAGTGTCACACACTTAGTCATTATCAAGGCGGGTTGGTCGGTCATCACTGTGACATAGTCATCCCACTAAGGCCAAGTAATGTATGAACCAAGCAGTTACTACTGAGAAAGTGAATGCTTGTCGAGTACTCAAATAGTTTCATAGCAGATTGAATGTCGAGTTACATAGAACATTTAGTGTCAAATGACAACATAGTGGTATACCGATCGAGATAGTTTTGACTGAGCACCAGAGTTTTCATTTATCGAGAAAGACAATTTTGATATATGTGTTTGGAATGGCACAAACACTTAGGTAAACCATTTTGGCCGACTTCTATGTATGATTTAATGATCATGTAAGACATTTAATGGAGTTAATTACATGCTATGGCTAAGATAATTAATCCCTATGCATGCAATGTAACCAATCAAAAAATAGGAATGCTTAAGTAGAAAAAGTTATGAATCTAGATCATTTATCTTGAAATGGTAGCTTCATCAATTATATATATATAAGGAAAGAAACAAAACCCTAATGATGTATGTGGATGTGAAGAGAAGATATCAAGTGTGTATGCAGAAGAAGCAGAGTTTTTATATATTAGAAGCATAGATCAGACAAAGTGACCGAGCATAGTAGTGAAAGACAGAAAAGAGTTATATCAGATTTTGAGATCAGTTAAGAGTTGGAAAGAGGAGATCTAACATCAGCATTTGAAATGAAAATAAAAGAATTAGGTACTTATACATTCTAGATAGTGAATCAGGGTAAATATCTTGATAGAGTAGTCCTAGCAGACTTTTGTAAATCTCCTAACAGAGTGCATACTTAGTCGTAAGTTTAAATCCTTTAATCAAGGTAGATTGTATAAATCTGTAAGCTCTTAACAGGGTAGATCATCTATTTTGATCAAAACTTTGTATCCCTAACAAGCACACTTTGTTACTGTAGTAGTGAAGGTTTGTGGGTGTCATCCCCACCCCACTTTTACC
Source organism: Thuja plicata (assembly GCA_018584345.1). Classification (NCBI taxonomy): domain Eukaryota; kingdom Viridiplantae; phylum Streptophyta; class Pinopsida; order Cupressales; family Cupressaceae; genus Thuja; species Thuja plicata. Next base: position 1,416,377 of record MU228515.1, on the reverse strand, counting down.
TTTCAAGGGTTTCTAGGTTACCAAATCTTTGTGTTATGTGTTTATCATGGATGTGATTAGTAGTTAGATCTATTAAATTGATCAGATTTCCACAATTCATTGAATTTAGAGCTGAATTTCTGGATTTGATTGTGTGTGTTTTTTTACATCAACGTTTCGGATCACACTCTATGATCCATCATCAGGATGAGCAGAGAGAAATAAGGAAAAATAATGATTATAAATATAATAAGGATCTATTACAACATTGAAGTTAATGTTTATAAATATATGTGTAATTAGTTTGTTTCAGAAGTGTAAAAGATTTATAGATCCTGATTCACCCCCCCCCCCCNCCTGATTCCCCCCCCCCCCCCTCTCAGTATATTGCTTTCCCATATTAGACTTCCAACAATTGGTATCAAAGATTTTTTCTCTTAAAAGAAGTCTAACCACTTGAGAGTTAAGATATTGGAGATGGAGGTTTATAAGTTGGGAAAGGTCATTGAAAATAAGAAGATTGACATCCAGCTTGCACTATAGAAGCTTCAGATAGAAAGAGAGGAATTGAAGAAATCCTTAAAGGAAAGGAGAGAATAGGAAAATCATCTAAATGACACTCAATATAAAGAAGAAGACACTGAAGGTCTATTTGACAATGGAAATTCCAAAGAAAGTAATGCAACAATTACAGATCTATTAGAGAAAAGAAACACATTGAAAGAACGATTCAAAATTCTAAAGATAGAACTAGAAACTCAATCAATAACTTAATGTGAGGTGATTGATTTGAAGAAGAAATCTGAGGAAGACAAGATGATGGCAGAAGAAGATAAGAGATAAATGGCTATTATAATTGATGAAAGGACAAATGATGTGTAGAAGCTCACAAACAATCAGTTAGACATGGTCAACCAATTTTCATTTGCAAACCGATCTAGGTAAATAGGAAACATATTGAAATTACATATACTGAGATCATAGAACAACCAACTAAAAAATGAGTTAAGATTTGAAAGGGAACTCATTGAGAGGATTAAAAAACCTAATGAATCCTTGAGGTACTCTGAGGAATTGATGATATCACCAAGAAGGACCAATGACACCTCTGGACTAGGCCATACCAAGCACCTATCATCTACTGAAAAGGGAGAATTATCAAAGAGTGGATAACAGAGGAATGCAAAACCAAAGAACAACAAACCTACATGTCATCATTGTGCAAAACTAGGACACACAACAAACATATTCCAAAGAAAGAATGGTAAGTCTAATCCTAAGCCTAAATTTAATGGACATCAGGCACATGTATACAGGTCAAAGAAGCATGGACATCAGGCACATGAATGTAGGTCAAAGACTAACACTACACCTACTTCACCTAGATTTCAAGGACATTGTTACAATTTCCATATGTATGGTTATAGAACCCAAGGGTAAAAATCCAATGCAAAATCTAAGTGGACATCCAAGAAACAAGGCAATGCACTGAGGAAAGGTAACACATTCAATGGGGATTATAATCCAAGGCATAGTTGTCATTATTGTGGTGAATATGGTCATATTGCATAAATTTGTAAAAGGAAACACTTTAGAGGTAAATCCAAGAGTTGGATGAATGGAAGTTTGGTCTGTTATAGTTGTCACAAGATCGGTCATACTAGAAGAGACTGCAGGACTAGAGCACCGGAACTTGCTGTTGATCAAATAAACAATCAGATGAATTTGACATGGAGAAAGAAAGAGGAAGCAAGCACTAGTGGACCGAGTGAAGTTGAGATCACCCAATCCAATGGATTAGGTGATCACACTACTTCCGATTAAGAAAAGAAGGTATGTAAGGAACTATTTTTCACAATGTTATATTTTTACACCAATTCCTAACATTAGATGTATTAAAGTCCATATCTGGATAAATTAAGATGCATTAGGACATATCAAAGGCAAGAATCAAGAAAATAATTTATATGCACAATTTGTGCCAAGCATCAATATTAGTATGTGTCGAGCCCCCATATCGACCGAGCTGATATATTGACCGAGTGTTAGTAGTGACCGAGTCACTATTCTGACCGAGTGATGGAATGAGTTAACTGATCTATTACACAAGGACCGAGACAACTATTTTACACCTACTACTGTATGGAGCATCTATTGAAGACCTAATTCGGTTGTTTGAAGATATATAATGGATTTTGCCATTCATTTTTATTTCACCAAGTGATTAGAGAATTTACAGATTGATTCAAAGGTGATTGAAAGTGTTTTGTGCAAAGTATATGAAGATTCAACTATGTATCATCAACAAATATTTGTGAAGCGTAGACTTGTTGTTGCTGAGTGACCTAGAATCTATTTCACGAACCCTAATTTGTAGAAATGTCAGTCAATTCATCTGTTAGAGTGAAGAAGCAAGACAAGGAGGTAAAGAATGTTCAATTAGTCAGGAGTGATGTGTGTGAACCGCCTAATTTCTAAGTTGTACCTAAGACTATGATTAAGGGAGATATTTTGGGGGCCCTTTCATCGATCCCGCTGAAGGTTTTAATGATTCAAGATGTGAGGGCATGCTACATGTGAAAATTCAATGAGATTAAGATTACGAGCTGAGACAAGCTTACAACAAACTATGCGAAAATGGAGCATTCAAGGCTAAACACTAGCACATTGCTAACAAAGGGTTAGTTCGTGCCCTAGACTTCTCTCACAATTTCAAAGTTGAATGGTTTCAAATAGTTCTGAGTAGAGTGTATGACATGTGTTTATGGTTGAAGAATGGGATGGTAAGAATCACCAAAGAAATCATTCACCAAGTTACTCGATACCTTATTCTAAAAGGAAAGAGAACTATGTGTTGTCCAAATAAGGAAGTGATTGAAGCGAACACTTTGGCCGAGTGGAAAAAATGAGGAATGACAATCTCCATAGTGATAGATCCTTGAATTGATTTTGCAGTGAGACTTATAGCACACAAGTTTTATCAGTCGAGCAGATTGGATAGTGTTTCCTACATTGCAGTTGACTAGGCATGGAAGATAGTCAAGAAAGATCATACATATGATCTTTTTGAGCTGCAGATGACACAGTTGGTCGATAAACTATCATCAATTAGGAAGGCAAAGAACTCAATGTGTAAGTTTGGATCCCTGAAAGTTTGTATATTTTTCTATATGCAAAACACTTTTCCTACCTTAAGAGATGTTGGCTAGAGTCTGGACCGACCAGTGACACTACAGATAAATGAGTTTATTCAAAAACTAGGAGAGAACATTGATAATGTTATTGAGAATTATTTTGTTGAATTTAAGAAGAAAATGAGGTTAAGGAGTAGAATCCCTATATCATTAGTTGAGAAACATTATGATGATGTTTGTTTTCTTGTTGACACTGATTTTACATATGTACAAGCTATAGTAGCGTGGGTAGCATGGTTGAGGCCATTGCCCTATGATGTAAACATTGTATTAAATTTAAATTATTAAATTTTGTATTTAGTTTGGATTTAAAATTTTTAAATTATATTATTCATAATTTATTAAATTTTTATGGTAATACCTTATTAATATTAATTATTAACATTTGATAATTAATTTTATTAATGTTAATAGTTAATAGATAATATAGTATTAAATATGTTAATTATTATTGCTCTCCTTTTTAAATTTATTTAAATATTTTTTTTTTATAAATTAATTCTAGAGGATAATAATTTTTGTAATGTTTTGAATTGTGGAATATCTATTTGGAAATTAGTGCCTGTTGTATAGTTGTCATCAAAATTTTGATTATGGTTGTTATCTAGAGGATAGATTTTAGAATTCATTATTGAATTGAAGTTTGAACTGCTCATGTTAGTTACGTTTACGTCAGAATATTTTTAGGAACTATATCTTTGGCGTGAGTGTTATGTGCATGTTTATGAGCTCGTTTTCATTATGTTTTGGTTTCAGGAGTTAGCTTTTCCCTAGAAAAGTCTAGAGGCTTTGGGATGTGTTTTCTATGTTGCGTCCCAATTATGGTTCTGATTTGATCCTTTGAAACCCAACCCTTAACATGGTTCATTTGATATTTGTGGGTACTCTGAGTTTTTGCTTATATGTGATCATTCCTAATGTTGAGAGGAACTAGAATTTGGGAATTTATGTTTTGTACCACTTCTGGATCAGTATGTGTGATCAGTGAGCCTAGGGTAGGTTATCTAGATGTGTATTAGGGGTGGCTTGTAATGATGTGTCAGGGCCCACAAGTGGCTACCAAGATCAGTTATTACAAGTTTCTTAATCCAGTGATAACATTAAACACATTGAGAGATTTAAAATGAATTAATAAGGTAAGGGACTCCCACATGCTTGAGTGCTTGTATAGGCTAAGATGGAGTGTGAGAAGATGCTTTTTGCCTTGTGAGGTGTGGGTCTGGCATAGTTAATGACTTCATCTATACCAGAATTCATTGATACCATATATGGTCACTTAAGTGTCAGAGTCTTGAGAGACTACTAGGACGAGACTTAAGAGTTGGACGTATATGATGACACCTTCCTATACACATTCTAGGTTTCCTATGTGTGTTGGATGCCTCTGGTTTAGTGAGTCATACCTCATAGCTTGATTTGTACACCTTGAGTTAGTGAGCTTTCAGGATCCCCTTGCTTAGATGATCCTTTATTTTGGTTTGATATATGAGTGGGGTCTGCTTGTTGTCTCCTCAGTACGGTGGGGTGGACTATTACAGTTCCACACAGATGGGTGGTAGTGATTCTTTACCATTTGAGATTCCACATTCATGTGCCAGTGTTGGATGTACCTTGGTGCTTTTGTACTTATCTTACTGTGATGGAGGTTTTGATTATATCATTTCTATATTTTATATTTATTTAGCATATCACATGTGATACTTGAATTTGGATAACTGTAATCTTATTGTATTAAGTAATTACCACATACCCTGTGACATGTGTAGAGGATGTAGGTTTGATGTATACCTGAGGGTATCATTTGTAATCTTGCAATTATAGCTTTGATGTAGTTATGTAATCTATTTTATCAACGAGTAATCCTTTTGTTGTGGTTATCTCATTGAGTTTAGTCTTACGTAATTCTATGTCATGGAACCCTTGAGTTTTTTAATCTATGCTTGTTTGTGTTCATGTGAGTAAATGGTAATTGCTTCTTCTTTAATGTATGTTCTTGTTTGTAAACTTTAAAAAAAAAATTCTACAAACATAGTATCATGTTTAGGTTAAATCCTGTTGGGTTCCCTGGCAGAGCGTTACAGGAAGGGTGACAATTTTCCTTCACAACACAATCCAGGAAAGAACGTGAACATCTAGACAATTCGCAAAAGGATGGAAACTGCAAAACAGGGGCTAACGACTTAGATTCTATAGAATTGTAAGTATATCTATTTAATCTTAAACTACCAGTGTCAATCTCTAGAACATTAACAAAATACACAGATTGTATGGTACCTTTTGGAAGTATTCTAATAGCTACATAAATAAATTTATTCTATTAAATCCACTCTTTAATATGTATCAATACATATAGCATATGTTATCTAAACTCATCCTTGGGATATCTAATTAAATCACTTATTAATGAATAATAATAAAATACTAATAATGGAAGAGATAAATTAGTAGGTAGGAGGGAATAAGGCTGGTCTCCAGATTATGTAGGATATGTATACTTATAGTTTGGACTTATCAAGTCTGAAACCTCTGCAAGATGTCGAGGTTAGGAGTGGTCTCCAAAAATACGTAGGATACGTATACCTAGAGTTTGGACTTATTGAGCTAAAGAACCCCACTACAATATATTTCTTCCTATAATAAGATAAGGATGCGTTAAGGACGAAAGGCACCCACTAGAGTTATCGATGAGGGGACCTCTCAAAATGTGATTGATATTCCACCTAAAGGCTCCTTTGGGTCTTCTTGGCCCTTTCCGCTAACCATCCAAATAAACCTCTTAACAATTAATCAATAAAGAAAGCAATGCATATATTTGTCCCCAAATATTTTATTCTTAGGTATTGTAGAATCTAATGTATATGTATATAAATTAATGATGTTTCCATAGGAAATATATGTAAGAGGATCAGACAGGGCAGTTCAGTGGTATTAGAGCATAATCTTGCCATCCTGTGGGGAATAGTTTATGATAACATATAAACATAAAAAAGGTAAGAAGGCAATGGAAGAACAATTAACAAATGAAATAAGGGCTTTCATGGAGAATACTACCCAAACCACCCAAGCCCTCGTTGAGAGAAACCACCTTCTCCTCCAAACCATCCAAAGTATGAATAACAATAATTCCAAGGTCAATGGGAGGGATGCTAATTCTAACCATTCAGAAAAAAATTGCAATACAACCCTAAGAACGTCCCATCCTAGACCATCTAGACCTTTTTGTAAGTAGAGAAGATCAAGAGGAAGGAGAGGAGGAAGTAGATGAGCCTAGGGAAAAGGTTGATGAAATTTTGGAGGCATATTCTAAATTAGCTCCTAAGTTACTAGATCATATGACTTTTAGAGACTATTACCATGCAAAAATGAAAGCTCACAAAAAGAGGAAACAAAGTGATAAAGACCTTAAAGATAAAATAAAAAAAGTATCATTACCTCATTTTTATGGGATTGAAAAGATCATGGCTTGAGCATGGATCTAAAAACTATATACCTACTTATCACTCAGCTCCATGACAAAATAAAGTGCAATTAAATTCATAGTATTATATCTGACTGGGATAGCACACAAATGGTGGTAGTACGGGTTGATCACTCAAGGCCATCAATTCATAACATCCTATGATGAGTTTGCTCAAAATATTTGAGAAAAGACACCCTCAATGGTATTTAAAGGAACTTATGCAACTTAAACAACAAGGGATGGTGGACAATTTCGCCAATGAATTCCAAAGACTCTCCGTCATGGTACCTAAAATTTCACAAGAGAGGATCACATACATCTTTATAGAAGGATTAAAAGAATCAATTCATAGTAGAGTCAGTGCCTTGGAACCTACAACCTTAAGTGAAGCAATCTCCAAAGCAAAGAAATTTGACCACCAACCATCCAAGGATCATTTCAGGAACCTTTCTACAAGGGAAGAAAAACATAAGAAAGAACATATTAACCGGAGACCTTGTTATTTCACCAAGGCCCCTTGGGAGAGAGGTCATGAATGTAAAGAAAAAGAGAAACATAAAGAACTAAGAAAGAACAGACTATGCTTTAAAGGAAAAGAATAATGGAAACTAGGTCATGAATGTAAAAGAAGTAATATTCATAACATAGAAGAAATGTGAATAGAGGACGAAGAAGAACCTAAAAGCAAATTGAAATTGGATGAGAAAGACTATGGGACATTAGCCACAATATCTCAAATCAATGAAAATCGTCCATTTAGAATCAAGGGTACCATTAGAGGGTAGAGGGTAATCGCTTTAATGGATAGTGGAGCTTCTCACGACTTCATTAGTAAAAGCGTGGTGACAAAAAGAAAACTTGAGACTAAAGAGTTCAAAGGATTTGAAGTGGCATTAGCTAACGGGAATATTGATCAATGTACTAAAGTTGTACCACACTTAGAAATCACACTGGGAGACCATACCATTAAAAGAGACTTTTATGTAGTCAACCTACAATATTATGTCATTTTGGGAGTGCCATGGATAAACTCTTTAGGAAGTTTCATCATGGACAACCCAAATCTAGAAATATGTTTCAAACATGAAGGGAAATAGGTTACACTAAAAGGATTACCAAATGGATCACCCAAGGTAGTTTCATGCAATAGAATGGAAAGAGCCTTCAAACACAATCAAGCTGAATAGATCGCACAATGCATGGTTTTAGACAAATCCTCTACCCAAGGTCAAACAGTTCATAGTGATGTTCAACCAATCTTAAGGAGGCATAAAAAAGTGTTCGAAGAGATTCTACCAAGGATTCCACCAAAAAGGGGATTCGAGCAAACTATAGAGTTGGAAACAGGGGCTAGAAAAGTGATTACCACACCATATAGACACCCCCACAAATTCAAAGAAGAGATTGAGAAAAAAATTAAAGAATTACTAGAGATGGGGCACATTCAGCCTAGAACCAGTCCGTTCACATCATTAGTAGTGTTAGTTAAAAAGAAAGATGGAACCTTTAGAATGTGCATAGATTATATAGCCTTAAATAAGAAGACAGTAAAAAATTGCTATCCAATACCAAGGATCGATGAGCTAATTCATGAATTAAACGGAGCAAATTAATTCTCAAAGGTTGATTTGTGTTAAGGTTACAATCAAATCCATATGAGGGTAGAAGATGTATACAAAATAGTCTTTAGATGTCATTATGGCCATTTTGAATTTTTAGTCATGTCATTTGGCCTCACTAATGTTCCTGCCACATTCTAGTCATGCATGAACCATCTCTTTAGAAGGCAATTGAGAAGGTTTCTACTTGTTTTCTTTGATGATATTGTCATTTATAGAAAAACATGGGAAGAACACCTTGAACACATTGAAGATATCCTCAATATCTTGGAATATGAATCCTTGTTTGCTAAAGCATCTAAATGTGAGTTTGGATTAGAAGAAATACTCTATTGTGGCCAAAAAATTAATGAAAAAGGAGTAAGCGTCGATGATGAGAAAATTAAAGTCATCGGGGATTGGGCTGGTGACATGTAACTGATTGAGTGTTTGAAGATATTAAGTTGATGATCATGCAAGGCATTAAATCAGTTAATGTATTGTATTGTCATTGATGTCAACCTTACATAATCTGTATGGTCATGGAAATACTGCAAACGACTTCAAAGAACCAATGAGTCAAGGCTATGCTATCAGTAATGCATACAAGTCAAGTATTCACTAAGTGACTAGATACATCGACAGAGTGCACACCGACGGTCAGAGTAAAAGAGCAGAGTCATAGTGTTACTTGACGAGCTAATGCACAACATTACTGACGAGAAGAGTTGCAGTGTTTCCCGATGAGCAAAGCACAGAGTAACCCAGCAGAAAGAATTTTAGTGTTTCCCGATGGAGAAGACAAGGATGGAGATCCCGATGACAACTGAAGTCACACCGACGAAACAGTCAGTTATAACCGATGACTAATAGAAGTGTTGACCAACAGAACAGAGAGTTCATAAAATGACAAAATGCTTAGCTGTCAAGAAGCTAAAGATGCAATTAACATATACTTATCATTTTTTTAATCATCCAGATAAAGATGGAGATAAGTAATTGATTTAAAGCTGATTTATCCAGTTGGCAAGAATATCTCTTTGAGATAAATCAGGATTTTGATTTAAATATATTGGCAAGAATTGTGGAACACGCCAAGAATCAAGAAAGCCAAGAAAAGGGGAAATCATGACTATAAAGAGACAAACCCAATTCATTACAAATGGGGGATCAGGTGAGGAGAAAAAGAGAAGAGGAAAGATGCTAAAGAAAATTTGGAGTAGAAAATCTTTATTTAGTCCCGATTAACAAGCTGAGGAAAGAGCTAGATTTTGCAGACACCGACAAATAGTGAGATAAGCAACACAGAGAAGAACAGTGTGGAGTAAAGGTATAAGTGATTATATTGATCAGAGAGGTTATGGACTTACAATAGATATGAAAATCTACAATTGAGTTGTATGTATGAACATATCATTAGTTTTTAAGTTTAACCATTGAAGCATAAACCCTCTTAACCAAGCAGGACTTAAAAGTCTTTTACAATTAAGATACATCCCAAGGAGTATCAAAAAGTTTGATCACAAAAGTAGCATTGGATATGCTCGATACCTATTGAAAGGCCAAGTGAGTGTTTGATCAAGGATGGTAGCATTAGATACCAGATACAAGTTGACAAACTATTTCTAAATCCTCTAACAAGGTCACACCTAACAGTGTGTTTGTAACCTTTAACATGGTTGGATCCTAACAGAGCTCACTTCAAAAGAGTGAAAATTTGGGGTATCGTTCCTAGTGTTTTTTTTCCTTAACAGGGTTTCCACGTTAAAATCCATGTGTTATGTGTTTATGGTTTATTACTTTACTATTTTACATTTCACATATGCATTTCTAGATTGATCAGTATACTCTGCATATTTACTGTGTTTTGGTAAATACTTAACTGCTTATCAGTAATCATACAGAGGAGAGATTAAAAAAGCAATCCGACAAGTAGAAAATTGATTAAAGTATTTCAAGGCATACATCTTATAGGACAAAAGATAACTTGAGACATAATATGTGGTTATAAGTTTTAAGGGTTGATTTAAGGATTCATTTTTGAGGCCATTGATTCACCCCCCCTCTCAGTTATTACTAACAATTGGCATCAGAGCTTGTGTGCTTATAAGGAAGGTTTCAAGACCTAAGCTAAAGATCACAAGATGAACATACGAGATTTGCCCAAGTTGAACAAAGATATTTTTGCTTCATGGCAGAGAAGAATAAGAATCCACTTATCAGGTATTGGTAATGATGTTACTCAATACTTAGATGATGAATATGTGTTGCCCACAGGAGCACCAATAGTTGAACAATTGAGAGAGAAGCATGAGCACAATTGCGTGATGATAGAGCTTTATTCCTCATTCTCTGATGCTGAATTTGAAGATGTCAAAACCTGCAAGACTGCAAAGTAGATGTGGGACAAATTGATGCTTGTACACGGTGGTGACAAAAATGTTTTGAGAGCCAAGGAAGAAATCCTTAGAGGAAATTTTAATGATCTCAAAATGAAAGAAGGTGAAAACATCACTCAGTACAACACAAGAATCAAAGAGGTAGTCAATGCTATACAAGGAGTTGGAAGTGTACTACAAGAAGATACAGTGGTAAGTAAAATTATAAGAACCTTACTACCTACTTATGCTATTAGAGTATCTTCCATTCAAGAAATGAGAGTAGTATAAAATAGCAATGTTACTCTAGATAGTTTGATTGGAAGACTAATTTCATTTGAGATGAATAACTTTGATAATAGTGTCTTACCAAACATAGAGTCTGCATTCAAAAATTCTATGAGAATAAGTAAATAAAGTCATAAAAACACTATGAGAAAATATAGTGATAATGAAAGTGAAGAGGATGATCTTGATGAAATTGAAGTGCTTATGGGTAGAAGAATGCCAAGAGGCAAAGGTAAATTACCACTTATTTGTTCTAATTGTAAAGAGATTGGACACTTTGCTGCAAGATGTCCTAATAGAAGAAAATATGATAGAAGTAATGACATATCATTTGAAAAGAAGTCTAACAGAGGTGACTACAAAAGCTACCGATAATCAGAAAGAAGAGATACCCGAGACTACAAGGATAAAGGAAAGAAGGCCAGTTACCTAGCAAATGAAAAGATGATGATACTGACACCGAATCTGATGAAGACATCGAGATGGTGTTTGTGGTAGTAAAGGATGATGAAGAAAGGTATGTAGAAACTGCAGTCATATCTAAAGCTAGTAAAAATGACATCTAGATCATAGATATTGGCTACACTCACCATATGAATGGGTAATGAAACACCTTGTCCAGTTGAAGGTAGATGAACTATAATGTTGAATAACCAGATAAAATGTGAAAATTCTTATTGGATAAATGGATTGAATTATAATCTATTGAGTGTTTCTCAGTCGAATAATTCAGGTCATACAGTAGCATTTGAAAATAAGAAGGCAAGGATCTACAATAAATTAGGAAATATGATTAGTACCAATGAGTAGACAAAAGGTAACTTATTCTATCTGAATGATACTGACACCACTTGTTTGATTGCTACAAATGAAGACATATGGTTGTGGCACAAAATATTGTGTCATGTTAACTTTGACAACATGATAAAGATTAGCAAAAAGATAAATGTCAGAGGCTTACCAACGATGACCAAGCCCGATAACATCATGTGTAAGAATCGTCAAAAATGTAAAATGACAAAGTATAGTTTCAAAAGAAAAACTCATACATCTGATGCAATTCTAGAATTAGTCAATACTAATTTATGTGGACCTATGAGGACAAAGATTTATTATGGAGATAGATATTTTATTCTCTTTGTTGATGATTACTCTAGAATGATGACAATCATGTTTCTGAAAGATAAATCAGAAGCATTTAAGATGTTTAAATGGTATAAGGCAATGGTTAAGAAACAAAGTGGTAAATAATTAAAATGCTTAAGGTCAGATAGAGGAGGGGAATTTATTCCAGATGAATTCACTAACTTTTGTAATGAGCATGGAATCAAAAGTCAGGTCTTAGCACCGAGAACACCACAACAAAATGGAATTTCTGAAAGAAGGAACATATCCATAGTTGATTGTGCAAGGACACTGATGATAGACAAAGGCATCACTCAAATATTTTGAAGGGAAGCTATCAGTACTACTGTTTACACATTAAACAAAGTACAATTGAATAAAGACACCAATAAGACACCTTATGAGCTATGGTCTAGATACACACCCAATGTAAGTTATTTCAAAAAATTTGGTAGTCAATGTTATATCTTAAAAGATGATAGAAATGGAAAACTTGACTCCAAGAGTGATGAAGGAATCTTGCGAGGGTATTCTACCAAGAGCAAGGCTTAGAAATGTCTAAAAAAAGCCTCTAACAAAATTGTTGAAAGTGCAAATGTAAACATAGAAGAATTTGGAGAGAAGAATGAAAAGGAAAGAACTAAAGAACCAGAGGACTAAAATAGGTTTTCTTAGAATGAGGAACCTGAAACTCTACCTGACCAACAATGTAGAGCTCCCAAGAAACTGATCATTACACCTGAGCATCAGGCTGCAAATACCAACAATCAGAATATTTCTCAAGATGATGCACAAAGTGATGGAGAACAGAATGAAGAAAAAAATGATGATCAAGCTGATAGACAAAGAGATAAACTTGTACTTGCAAGATATGTCAGAAGGAACCATCCACAGAACCAAACCATAGGAGATAAAAAGGCTGGTATGAGAAACAGAAGTAGGTCTCTAAATACAAGATGTCTTATTTGTGATTATGAGCCCAAATTTGTCAATGTTGCACTAGATAATGATTAATGGATAAGTGTTATGAATGAAGAGATTGAGTAGATAGAGAAAAAAAAGACATGGACACTTGTACTGAGACCAGATGACAAGAATGCCATCGGTACAAAATGGATATTCAGGAATAAGCTGAATGAGAATGGAGAAGTCACCAGAAATAATGAAAGACTAGTATGCAAGGGGTATGCACAAGAAGGGATTGACTATGGAGAGACCTTTGCACCCGTTGTTAGGCTAGAAGGAGTGAGAATATTACTTTCTTATGCTGCATGTAAAGGATTCAAGGTATACCAAATGGATGTCAATTCTGCATTCCTAAATGGAATACTTGAGGAAGAGGTATACATTGAGTAACCAGAAGGGTTTGTTGATTCAAACAAGATGAACATGGTATGTAGACTACACAAAGCCTTGTATGGATTGAAACAAGCACCCCGAGCCTGGTATGAAAGACTTCATTCCTATCTCATAAGTATTAGATTTGTAAGAACTAGTGAAAACAATAATCTTTATTTGAAGGAAGATGCTGATGCTAACATTTTGATTGTTGAGATATTTGTTGATGACATCATATTTGGAGGCAATGATATGGTATGCAAATCATTTGCTAATGAAATGAGAAAAGAGTTTGAGATGTCTATGGTTGGAGAGATCAAGTTCTTTCTTGGTCTACAGATCATGCAACAAGATGAAGGTATTTTAATTACACAATCCAAATACATCAAAGAAGTACTAAAAATATTCAAGATGGAAGATTCCAAACCAGTTGGAACACCAATGGCAACTAGATGTAAGATGAAAAAGGAGGCCAAGTCATCAGAGGTAAATTAGACTTTGTACAGATCAATGATTGGAAAACTATTGTATGTTGTACGTACTAGAGGCAGAGTATGTTTTTTTTGCTGTAAACTGCTCAAATATTGCATGGATCAAAAAATTACTGGAAGGTATGCATATGAAAATTTTAGAGCCAATAATTATCTATTATGATAATACAAGTGCAATAAACATTTCCAAGAATCCAATCATGCATGCTAAAACAAAGCATATTTCCATCATGTATCATTATTTAAGAGAACAAGTTCAGGCAAAGGAAGTGATACTTGAGTATGTGAAATCAAAGGAACAATTGGCCAATATCTTCACCAAGCCACTACCCAAGGATGCATTTGAATACTTGAGAAAGAGACTAGGGGTCAGACCCTTGTCTTTTGGTCAGTAAGTTGACTAGAAGGCTATATCAACCTACATATTATCAGAATATCATTCATGTTGATGCAAGCAGAGAGATGGGCTTCAATGATACATCTATACAGAGAAAGGTATTTATCTACTCCAAGCACTAGATTTATTACAGATGGATTGGGAAATTCAAGGAACATATTTTGGAGGGAAAGGATCCATTTGACATTGTTGTCAAATACTTGTTTTGCAAAATGTGTGTTTACAAAGATGTTTGTTTGGGCATTGCTGTCAAAGAGGGAGAGTTTATCCATTACATTATCATCTCAGCAAGAGATTATATCCATCGAAGTATACAAAGGGAAAGATGTAACAAGAAAGGGAGAGTAAACACAAAGGGAGAGAATTACTGACAAAAGACATCACAAGAAAGGAGAATAGTCAAAGGGAGAGAGTTTAACACAAAAGGAGAACACATCACATCAGAGAAAGAAATATTCTACCTCTATTTAGTAAAGGGATTGAAGACATAAAGAAAGCTACAAGAATCAAATCAAAGCTATTTGAGCTTACCGAAAGCTAGACATTTTGTATTAGTTACATTAGAAAAATCTTGATGAGACTATATATTTCATATTGTATTAGTAATAGTATAGTATGATAATGTAGTATGTTGCCATCATTGCCAAAGGGAGAGATTGATGACATGTAACTGATTGAATATTTGAAGATATTAAGTTGATGATCATGCAAGGCATTAAATTAGTTAATGTATTGTATTGTCATTGATGTCAACTTGATATAACCTGGATGGTCATGGAAATACTGCCAAAGACTTCAAAGAACCGATGAGTCAAGGCTATGCTATCAGTAATGCATACAAGTCAAGTATTCACTAAGTGACTACATACACCAAAGGAGTGCACACCGAAGGTCAGAGTAAAAGAGAAGAGTCACAGTGTTACCTGACGAGATAATGCACAACATTACCGATGAGTAGAGTTACAGTGTTTCCCGATGAGAAAATCACAGAGTAACCCAACGGAAATAATTTTAGTGTTACCCGATGGAGAAGACAAGGATGGAGATCCCGATGACAACTGAAGTCACACTGACGGAACACTCAGTTATCACTGATGACTAACTAAAGTGTTGACCGATCTAACAAAGAGTTCAGAAAATGACAAAATTCTTATGTGTCAAGAAGCTAAAGATGGAATTAACAGATACCTATCATTTTTTTAATTATCCAAATAAATCCAGAGATAAGTAATTGATTTAAAGCTGATTTATCTAGTTGGCAAGAATATCTCTTTGAGATAAATCAGGAGTTTTCTTTAAATATATTGGCGAGAATTGTGGAACACGCCAAGAATCAAGAAAGCCAAGAAAAGGGGAAATCATGTATATAAAGAGACAAACCCAATTCATTATGAATGGGGGATCAGGTGAGGAGAAAAAGAGAAGAGGAAAGATGCTAAATAAAATTTGAAGGAGAAGAAAGTCTTCATTCAGTCCTGATCAACAAGCTGAGGAAAGAGCTATATTTTGCAGACACTAATGAACAGTGAGACAAGAATCACATAGCAGAATAGTGTGGAGCAAAGGTATAAGTGATTATATTGATCAGAGAGGAAATGGACTTACAATAGATCTAAAATTCTAAAATTGAGTTGTATGTATGAACAGATCATTAGTGTTTTAGTTTATCCATTGAAGCATAAACCCTCTTAACCGAGAAGGACTTAAAAGTCTTTTACAATTGAGATACATCCCAAGGAGTATCAAAAAGTTTGATCACAAAAGTAGCATTGGATATGCCCGATACCTATTGACAGGCCAAGTGAGTGTTTGATCAAGGATGGTAGCATTAGATGCCATATGCTAGTTGATAAACTATTTATAAATCCTCTAACAAGGTCACACCTAACAATGTGTTTGCAACCTTTAACAGGGTTGGATCCTAACAGAGCTCACTTTAGAAGAGTGAAAATTTGGGGTATCGGTCCCAATGGTTTTTTTCTTTAACAAGGTTTCCACGTTAAAATCTATGTGTTATGTGTTTATGGTTTATTACTTTACTATTTTACATTTCACATATGCATTTATGGATTGATCAGTATACTCTCCATATTTACTGTGTTTCAGTAAATAGTTAACTGCTTATTGGTAATCATACAAAGGAGAGATTAACAAAGCAATCTGACAAGTAGAAAATTGATTAAAGTATTTCAAGGCATACATCTTGTAGGATAGAAGATAACTTGAGACATAATCTGTGGTTATAAGTTTTAAGGGTTAATTTAAGGATTAATTTTTGAGGCCATTGATTCACCCCCCCCCCCTTCAGTTANTTAATTTTTGAGGCCATTGATTCCCCCCCCCCCCCTTCAGTTATTACTAACATGGCCAAGGCCCAAAACCTTGACACAACTCAGAGGATTCGTGGGTTTATGTAGCTACTACCGGTGCTTTGTTAAGGGGTTCTAAAAAATATCCGCCCCCTTAATCGATTTGACAAAAGAGGGATATTTTGAATGGAATGATGTTCCATAGCAAGCCTTTAAAACACTAAAGTAGGCAATGGGCACATGTCCAGTTTTAGCCATTCTTGATTTCACAAAACCTTTTGAGTTGCAGTGTGATGAATCAGGTGAAGGGATCAGAGCAGTCCTCATGTAGGATAAGCACCCTATAGCATTCGATAGTCATAATCTTAAGGAAGATAAAAAATAATACTCTATTTATGATAAAGAAATGTTGGCAATAATGCATGCTCTAGCCAAATTCAGACAATATCTTGTATTTGGTAAATTCAATGCTAAGACCGATCATAATAGTTTAAGGTTTTTTATGAACCAAAAAGATCTTAATGACCACCAACAGAAATGGGTAGGTAAAATTCAGGCTTATGATTTTGATATTGGATATGTCAAGGGGACCAATAATGTTGTAGCAGATGCCCTATCCTGACGTAGTCACTTGAGCACCATAACAAACATTGTTAACAATTGGAGAAGTGACATTATTATGGAATACACAAAGGGTACTCAGGAAAATGAGTATACTTGAAGGAAGCCTACCAAGTGATGATTATAAAGTAGTAGATGGACTCATTTTGTACAAAGGAAGGATATTTATTTCTCCAAATCCCAAATTCAAGGAAAGGGTGCTGAAGGAATATCATGACAACCCCCTCGTAGGTCACCCTCGATACTATAAGACCTACAAACAAATAAGAGAAAGGTACTCTTGGAAGGGTTTAAAAAAGGATGTACTGAAACATGTCCAATAATGTATGACTTGCCAAAGAAACAAAATAGAACAAAATTTTCTGGTAGGGCTCTTACAACCATTACCCATCCCAAGTCAAAAATGGGAAAGCATTTCAATGAACTTCATCACTAGGTTACCTAAGGTACAAGGGAAAGATAGTATTTATGTGATAGTGGATCGCTTGACTAAATATGCACACTTCTTCACCGTAGCAACATACCATAAAATAATCCAAATAGTAGAATTATTTTTCAAGGGAATTTTCAAACTACATGGGTTACCAAGAAATATAGTCAGTGATCATGATAGTAAGTTCCTTAGTCAGTTTTGGAAGGAAATATTCCATTTAGCAGGAACAGATTTAACACCCAGTACCAGTTATCATCTGCAAAAAGATTGACAAACAAAGATCAAAAATAAATAGGTAGAAGGTTATTTTAGAAATTATGTCATAGGGCAACAAAACACATGGATCCAGAGGCTTCGTTTAGGGGAATATTGCTACAACACCACCCACCATATGTCTATTGGAATGAGTCCATTTAAAGCACTATATGGGTATGATGCACCCACATTTGGAAGCCTAATATTATCAGACAGTAAGGTGCCAGGTGCATAAGAATTCATGCAACAAAGCCTTGAACTTATGAAAACTCTTAAAGATAATTTGTTCCATGCACAAAATCAACAAAATATCTACGTTGATCGGAAATGCATAAAGAGAAATTTTTAAATGGGAGATATGGTCTTCTTATGACTCTAACCTTATAGACAAACATCCATCAAGAAGAACAGAGCAGAGAAACTAAAACCAAGATTCTATGGGCCATACAGAGTTCTAAGAAGAATTGGAGAAGTAGGCTATGAGATAGAACTACCTAAAGATAGTCGAATCCACAATATTTTCCATGTATCTAGACTCAATAAAGTATTAGGGAAACAAATCAATCCTTGTGAAGAATTTCCCCATCTTGATGATGAAGGGATACTCACTTTATAACTTGATTCTATTCTTGACAAACGAGAAAGGAAATTAAGGAACAAAATAATCTCAGAGTACTTGGTGAGGTGGAAAAATCTCCCAGAGGAATATGCCACTTTGATGGGGGTGTTATTAATAACTAAGAGGGGGGATGAATCAGTGGCCTCAAAAATTAATCCTTAAATCAACCCTTCAAACTTAGTACCACAAATTATACCTCTAGTTGTCTTCAGTCCTATAAGATGAATGCCTTGAAATAATTTTATCAAATTACTACTTGTTGGAATGCTTTGTAAAACATTCTTCTGTATGCTTACCGATAAGTAGTCTTACTATTTACCGAAACATAGTAAATAACTAGTGTATACTAATCAATCCAAATTTAGTTAAGTGAAATGCAAAACAATAAATTAATGACTCATAGACACATTAACACATGGATTTTTAACATGGAAACCCTGTTAAGGGAAAAACCACTAGGACCGGTACCCCAAATTTTCACTCTTCTGAAGTGAGCTTGGTTAAGAGCCAACCCTGTTAAAGGTTACAAGAACACTGTTAGGTGTGACCTTGTTAGAGGATTTTAAAGAATAGTTTGTCAATTAGTATCTAGAATCTAATGCTACCATCCTTGATCAAACACTCACTTGGCCTGTCAATAGGTATCGGGCATATCCAATGCTACTTTCTATGATCAAACTTTTTGATACTCCTTGGGATGTATCTCAATTCAAAAGACTTTTAAGTCCTACTCAGTTAAGAGACTTGATGCTTCAATGGTTAAACTGAAACAGTAAATTGATCTGTTCACATATACAACTTCAATTACAGATTTTCAGATCTATTGTAAGTACATTACCTTTCTGATCAATATTATCAATTCAATACCTTTGCTCCACAATGTTCTTCTCTATGATGTTGTATCTCTATTCATCGGTGTCTGTAGAATTTAGCTCTTTCCTCAGCTTGATTGATCAGGTCTGAATGAATAATTTCTTCTCCTTCATAATCTCTTTAGTGCCTATTCTCATGTCACTCCCCTTCACCACCTTCGTAATGAATTAGGTTGTCTCTTTAAAGACATGATTCACCATTTCTTGGCTTTCTTGATCTTGGCATGATCCACAATTCTCGCCAATTAGGTTTAAATCAAAACTCCAGTTTTATCTCATAGAGATCTTCTTGCCAACTGGACAAAGCAACTTTAAATCCTTTACTTATCTCCGACTTTATCTTGTCGATTAAAACAATGATAAGTATCAATTAATTCTATTTTTAGCTCTTGGCAACTAAGCATTTTGTCATTTCTAAACTCTCTATTTTTTCGGTCAATACTTCAATTAGTCATCGGTGATAACTAATTGTTCCAGCAGTGTGACTTCATTTATCTTCAGGATATCCGTCCATTGGGAAACACTGTAATTCTGTCCATCGGGTTACTTTGTACTTTTCTTGTTGGGAACCATTGTGACTTTTCTCATCAGTAATGTTGTGCATTTTCTTGTCGGGTAACACTGCGACTTTTCTCTTTTACTCTGACCATCGGTGTGCACTTCATCGGTGTATACAGTCACTTTGTGAATACTTGACTTATATGCATTACTGATAGTATAGCCTTTGATTCATCAGTTCTTTGAAGTCTTTGGCAATATGTCCATGACCATACAGATTATATTAATTTGACATCAATGATAATACAATACATTAACTGATTTAATGTCTTGCATAAACTTTCTTATGTCTCTGTGATCATCAACTTAACATCTTCAAACATTCAATTAGTTATAGTTTATCAATCTCTCCCTTTGGCATTGATGGAAAGACACTACATTATCACACTATGTTATTACTAATACAATATGAAATATAATAGTTGAATTTCTTCAAACTACCAATCTTATGTACTATAACCGATACAAATATCTGGTCCTTGGTAAGTTCATATAACTTAGATTTGATTATTGCAAATTTCTCTCTGTCTTCAATCCCTTTACTGGATAGATGTAAAATATTTTTTTCTCTAATGTGATGTGTTCTTTTCCTGTGTCAAACTCTCTCCCTTTCACTGTTCTCTTTTCTTTTGATGTCTCTTGTCAGCAATTCTTTCCCTTTGTATGTATTCTCCCTTTCTGGTTACATCTCTCCCTTTGGAAAATGTGATGGATATAATCTCTCCTTATATAATCTCTCCTTAAGGGATATAATCTCTCCCTTTGACAACAATGCCAAACAAATATTTTGACAGTAATGCCAAACAAATCCTTTCTATCCATAATATACTCCTTGAATTTCCCAATCCATCAGCAATACAATAACTCTAGTGCATGGAGTAGATAAATACCTTGTTGTGTATAGAATTACCTGTGAAGTCTATCTCTTTTCTTGCATCAACATGAATGATATTATGATAATATGTAGGCTAATGCAACCTTCTAATCATTTTACTGAAAAGTAGACAAGGGTATGACCCCTAGTCTTTTTCTCAAGTACTCAAATGCATCCTTGGGCAGTGGCTTGGTGAAGATATCAACTAATTATTCCTTTGATTGCACATACTCAAGTATCACCTCCTTTTCTTGAACTTGTTCTCTCAAATAATGATACTTGATGGTAATATGCTTTGTCTTAGCATGCATGACTAGATTCTTGGAAATGTTTATTGCACTTGTATTATCACAATAGATAATTACTGGTTCAAGAATTTAAATATGCATATCTTCCAGTAACTGTTAGATCCATGTAGCATTTGAGCAGTTTGCAGCAGTAGCAACATACTCTGCTTCTGCAGTAGACTGAGAGATGCATCCTTGCTTCTTGCTGATCCATGTGACAAGTCTGTTACCCATAAAGAATTCTCCTCCTGTTGTTCTCTTTTGGTCATCAATATTTCTAGCCCAATCAGCATCGGTAAAGACCTTAAGTTCAAATTTTCCTTCTCTTGTATACCATAATCCATATTCCTTGATATTCTTCAGATATCTTAGGATTCTTTTCACAGCAGTCATATGTGATTCCCTAGGATTAGCAGAAAATCTTGCAACTATTCCTACTGCATGTGCAATATCTGGTCTAGTATGTACAACATCTAGTCTAGTATGTACAACATACGTGAGTTTTCCAATCATTGATCTATACAAAGTCTAATTTACCTCTGATGACTTTTCCTCCTTTGTCAGCTTACATCTAGTTTCCATCGGTGTTCCAACTGGTTTGGAATCTTCCATCTTGAATATTTTCAGTACTTCTTTGATGTATTTGGATTGTGTAATTAAAATACCTTCATCTTGTTGCATGATCTGTAGACCAAGAAAGAACTTGATCTCTCCAAACATAGACATCTCAAACTCTTTTCTCATTTCATTTACAAATGATTTTCATAGCATATCATTGCCTCCAAATATCATGTCATCAACAAATATCTCAGCAATCAAAATGTTAGCATCAGTATTTTCCTTCAAATAAAGATTACTGTTTTCACTAGTTCTTACAAATCCAATACTTGTGAGATAGGAATGAAGTCTTTCATACCAGGCTCGGGGTTCTTGTTTCAATCCATACAAGCCTTTGTGTAGTCTACATACCATGTTCATCTTGTCTGGATCAACAAACCCTTCTGGTTTCTCAATGTATACCTCTTCCTCAAGTATTCCATTTAGGAATGCAGACTTGACATCCATTTGGTATACCTTGAATCCTTTACATGCAACATAAGCAAGTAATATTATCACTCCTTCTATCCTAGCAATGGGTGCAAAGGTCTCTCCATAGCCAATCCCTTCTTCTTGTGCATAGCCCTTGCATACTAGTCTTGCTTTTTTTTTCTGGTGACTTCTCCATTCTCATTAAGTTTATTCGTTAATATCCATTTTGTACCGATGACATTCTTGTCATCTAGTCTTGGTACAAGTGTCCATGTCTTGTTTTTCTTAATCTGCTCAATTTCCTCATTCATAGCACTAATCTGTTCATTATTATCAAGTGCAGCATTGACAAATTTTGGCTCAAAATTACAAATAAGACATCTTGTATTTAGAGACTTACTTCTGGTTCTCATACCAGCCTTCTTGTCTCCTATGATCTAGTTCTATGGATGGTTCCTTCTGACATATCTAGCAAGTACAGGTTCAATTCTTTGTCTATCATCTTGATCATTAATTTGTCCTTCATTTTGATCTCCATCGCTTGGTACATCATCTTGAGCAATATCCTGATTATCAGTATTTGCAGCCTGATGCTCAAGTGTAATAATATGTTGCTTGGGAGCTATACATTGTTTCTCATGTAGAGTGTCAGGTTCTTCATTGTAAAAAAACCTGTTGTAGTCCTCTGGTTCTTTTTTTCTTTCCTTTTCATTCTTCTCTGCATATTCATCTATCTTTACATTTGCACTTTCAACAATTTTGTTAAAGGCTTTATTGAGACATTTATAAGCCTTTCTCTTGGTGGAATACCCTAGAAAGATTCCTTCATCACTTTTAGAGTCAATATTTCCATTTCTATCATCTTTTAAGATATAACATTGACTACCAAAATTTTTGAAGTAACTTACATTGGGTGTGTAACCATACCATAGCTCATAAGGTGTCTTCTTGGTGTCTTTCTTCAATTGTACTATGTTCAATGTGTAAACAGCAGTACTGACAACTTCCCTTCAGAAGATTTGGGTGATGCCTTTCTCTATCATCAGTGTCCTTGCACAATCAACAATGGATCTGTTCCTTCTTTTAGCAATTCCATTTTTCTATGGTGTTATCGGTGCAGAGACCTGTCTTTTGATTCCATGCTCATTACAAAATTTAGTGAATTCATCTGAAATAAATTCCCCTCCTCTATCTGATCTTAAGCAGTTCAATTCTTTACCAATTTTTTTTTCTACCATTGCTTTGTACCATTTAAACATCTTGAATGCTTCAAATTTATCTTTTAGAAACATTACTGTCATCATTCTAGAGTAATCATCAACAAAGAGAATAAAATATCTTTGTCCCCATGGGTTCACATAGATTAGTATGGACTAATTCTAGAATGGCATCAGATGTATGGGTTTTGCTTTTGAAACTAGACTTTGTCATCTTACCTTTTTGACAATTTTTGCACATGATATTATCGAGCTTAATCATCGTCGGTAAGCCTCTTACATTTCTCTTTCTTCTTATTTTTATCATGTTGTCAAAGTTTACATGACACAATCTTTTATGCCACAACCATATGTCTTTGTTTCTAGCCATTAAGAAAGTGGTGTCAGTATCATTCAGATAGAATAAGTTACCTTTCCTCTGCTCACCGGTACCAATCAAACTTTCTTATTTATTGAAGATCTTTGCCTTCTTATTCTCAAATGCTACTCTGTGACCTGAATTATTCAACCGAGAAACACTCAATAGATTATAATTCAATGCTTTCACCCAATAAGCATTTTCACATTTTATCAGGTTATTCAACATTATAGTTCCTTTACCTTCAACTGGACAAGGTGTGTCATTACCCATTCTTACTGAACCACCATTATAGTATTCAAAAGTCTCAAATTTGTTTTTTCACTTGTCATATGGTGAGTGCAACCACTATCTATGATCTAGACATCATTTTTGCTAACTTTAGATATGAGTGCAGTTTCTACATACCTTTGTTCATCATCACCTAAATCATCTTTTATTGCCACAAACACCATCTCAATGTCTTCATCAGATTCGGTGTCAGTATCTTCATCTTTTCATTTAGCTAGGTAACAGGCCTTCTTTCCTTTGCCCTTGTAGTCTCGGGGATCTCTTCTTTCTTATTGTCAGTTTCTTCTATAATCACCTCTGTCAAAATTCTTTTCAAATGACCTATCGTTACTTCTGTCATATTTTCTTCTGTTAGGACATCTTGCAACAAAGTGTCCAATCCCTTTACAATTAAAACAAACAAGTGGTAATTTACCTTTGTATTTACCTTTTCCTCTCTACATTCTTCTAGCCATAAGTGCTTCAATTTCATCAAGATCTTCTTTTTCACTTTCACTATCACTATCTTTTCTCATAGTGTGTTTATGACTTGATTTACTATTCTCAAAGAATATTTGAATGCAAACTCTATGTTTGGTAAGACACTATTATCAAAATTATTCATCTCAAATGAAATCACTCTTCCAATCAAACTGTCTAGAGTAACATTTCTATTTGCTGCTGCTCTCATTTCTTGAATGGCAGATACTCTAATAGCATAAGTAGGCAACAAGGTTCTTAGTATTTTACTTACCAATGTATCTTCATCTAGTACACCTCCAACTCCTAGGATAGCATGGAATACCTCTTTGATTCTTGTACTGTACTGTGTGATGTTTTCACCTACTTTCATTCTAAGATTATCAAAATTTCCTCTAAGGCTTTATGCCTTGGCTCTTAGAACATTTTTATCACCACCATGTACAAGCTTCAATTTTTCCCACATCTTGGTTTTAGTTGTGCATGCTTTGACATCTTCAAATTCAGCATCGAAGAGTGAGGAATCAAGCTCTATCATCATGCAGTTGTGCTCATGCTTCTCTCTCATTTGTTCAACTGTGGGTGCTCCTATGGGAAACACATATTCAATATCTAAGTATTGAGTAACATCATTTCCAATACCTGATAAGAGGATCCTTATTCTTCGTTTCCATGAAGCAAAGTTGTCTTTGTTCAACTTGGTCACATCTTGTCTGTTCATCTTGTGATCTTTAGCTTGAGCTATTAAACTCTCTTTCTAAGCACACAAGCTCTGATACCAATTGTTAGTAATAACTGAGAGGGGGGTGGGGTGAATCAGTGACCTAAAAAATTAATCCTTAAATCAACCTATAAGATGAATGACTTGAAATACTTTTATCAAATTACTACTTGTCAGAATGCTTTGTAAAACCTTCTTCTGTATGTTTACCGATAAGCAGTCTTACTATTTACCAAAACACAGTAAATAACTAGGGTATACTGATCAATCTAGATTTACTTAAGTGAAATGAAAAACAATAAAGTAATGACTCATAGACACATTAACATATGGATTTTTAACGTGGAAACCCTGTTAATTAAGGGAAAAACCACTGGGACCGGTACCCCAAATTTTCACTCTTCTGAAGTGAGCTCGGTTAATAGCCAACCCTGTTAAAGGTTACAAACACACTGTTAGGTTTGACCTTGTTAGATGATTTTAAAGAATAGTTTGTAAATTAGTATTTGGTATCTAATACTACCATCCTTGATCAAACACTTGCTTGGCCTATCAATAGGTATCGGGCATATCCAATGCTACTTTCTATGATCAAACTTTTTGATACTCCTTGGGATGTATCTCAATTAAAATAGAATTTTAAGTCCTGATCGGTTAAGAGAATTGATGCTTCAATGGTTAAACTGAAACAATAAATTGATCTATTCACATATACAACTTGAATTGCAATTTTTTCACATCTATTGTAAGTACATTACATTTATGATCAATATTATCAATTCAATACCTTTGCTCCACACTGTTCTTCTCTGTGATGTTGTATCTTTGTTTGTCGGTGTCTACAGAATTTATCTCTTTCCTCAGCTTGATTGATCACGTCTGAATGAAGAATTTCTTCTCCTTCAGAATATCTTCAATGTCTATTCACTTATCACTCCCTTTCACCACCTTTGTAATGAATTAGGTTTTCTCTTTATAGACACGATTCGCCATTTCTTGGCTTTCTTGATCTTGGTGTGATCCATAATTCTCGCCAATTAGATTTAAAGAAAAACTCTAGTTTTATCTCGTAGAGATCTTCTTGCCAACTAGACAAAGCAGCTTTAAATCCTTTACTTATCTCCAACTTTAAATTGTTGATTAAAACAATGATAAGTATTAGTTAAGTCTATTTTTAGCTCTTGACAGCTAAGCATTTTGTCATTTCTTAACTCTCTATTCTGTCGGTCAATACTTCAGTTAGTCATCGGTGATAACCGACTGTTCCATCAGTGTGACTTCAGTTGTCTTCGGGATATCCGTCTGTCAGGCAACACTGTAATCTGTCTATCGGGTTACTCTATACTTTTCTCATCGGGCACCACTGTGCATTTTCTCATCGGGTAACACTGTGACTTTGCTCTTTTACTCTGATCGTCGGTGTGCACTCTGTCGGTGTATATAGTCACTTTGTGATACTTGACTTATATGCATTACTGATAGCATAGCCTTTGATTCATCGGTTCTTTGAAGTCTTCAGCAGTATGTCCATGACCATACAGATTATATCAAGTTGACATCAATGACAATACAATACATTAACTGATTTAATGTCTTGCATAAAATTTCTTATGTCTATGTGATCATCAACTTAACATCTTCAAACATTCAATCAGTTATAGTTCATCAAGGGGAAGAGTTCACTTCCCACCCGCATTTTAGATTGCTTGAGGACAAGCAAATTTAGGAAGGGCGGACTTGTCATAAGCCCTATTTTGGCTATA
This sequence comes from Thuja plicata, assembly GCA_018584345.1. Lineage (NCBI taxonomy): Eukaryota > Viridiplantae > Streptophyta > Pinopsida > Cupressales > Cupressaceae > Thuja > Thuja plicata. Next base: position 1,389,463 of record MU228515.1, on the reverse strand, counting down.
AGCCCCTTCTCTATGTAACAAGCGTAATGTTATTAATACATGTAGAATAGTATAATTTTGCACAAACAATAATTAATTTTCATATATTAAACAATATAAAATTAAATAATCGACAGATATTAAATAATATTAAATTGACCATAATTAATTAAATATATTAAATAATATCAATATTGATATTGATAATATTAATAATAACTACTTAATAATTAATTAACTATACTAAATGATATTATTGTAATATTAATAATAGCTATATAATAATTAATTAAATATATTAAAATGATATTATTAATTTTAATGTTGATATATATAATATTAATAATTATAATTATATTAATTATACTAATAATATCCTATTAATATTAATATCCTTAACATCAATTAACCTTAATAAAATAATATTATATTCATATTAAGCATATTGTAGCAATGGTATATGACGTTAATATTAATACGCTTAAAGTTAACATTAATAAAAGACCAATCGATTCATTACCGTGATGAACAGGCACTTTATGGGTTATATCATTTGGGAGTCCACCATATTAAAGCTAGACAATTAGCTTAGGGCTCGTTTGGCGCAAGGAATTAAACTGGAATAAGCTGGAATAAGCATTAGTTAATGCTAGAATAAATTTATTCTCTGTTTGTGGGCATTTTTCTTATTCTCGAATTAGAAAACTTATCCCCATTTTGGGG
>MU228515.1:1349235-1386389 GCA_018584345.1 Thuja plicata | reverse complement strand
CAGAAATGATAGGACAAATTAAAGACGGAGATTAATCTTGTTTCTCTTTATTATTAAGGAAAGTAAGTATTTTTCTTCGTACGATATGAATTTATATTGAGGAAATCGGAAGTGGAACAGTCAACCGCCGTCGGCTCAATTGGCTTTGATTATTGCATTCCCGGATTTTGCCCATTGATTAGGACTAGAAAATAATGAAGCAAATATTGACTACGAATTTAGTGGGGACAATGATGCAAGGACTCCCTTTCGATGAAGCCACTGGATAAGCTCAGACAAAATGCACTAAGGTTCAATATTTTTTTTTCAAATTCACGAAAATACAGTGATTTTTTTGTGGTTTTTGAAATTTGGTTGAAGATACATTTTGTAGGGAGCTTAGCATGGTCTCTTAAGGAATACCAATATTGATTACCACCACCAAAATACCATGATTAGAGTCTAATGATGGGATCGACTAGGTTATTGAATTCATTAACAAGGAGCAATTGCCTTGTAAAAACCTCACTCAAGAGTTTTGTTTTTAAATGAACAAGGCTAACTATTCAAGAGTATAACACATTTATTATTGCATGATGGATTGAAACCAAAATGCTTTAGGGAACTCTCTATCTTCTTATTAGTTTACTATTTCTCACAAATGAACATAATTCCTTTTTCAGAAATTTTCATCTTTAATTACCATGTTTGAAATTATATATATTGAAAGGTTTCTAAAATGCTTCTTGGCTAGAGGATTTTTCATATTTTCTTATTAGAAGCCATTTTAGAAGGAAAATGTTGTAACCTAAGAGAAGGGCAAGGGACATGAATCCCATCTAGAGAATATTTAATAGAAACCTTCTCCTTACAAATATCCTTTCATCTTCTTTCAACTCAATGTAACTTGTTGTTTTAATTGATATAATATGTCATAGTTATCTTCACAAGAGGACCATACACCTCACTTTTATGTCAAAAGAAAACCTATGTAGAAAGGGATTAGAGTAATCCTTATACATCTTGTGATTGTCCCTCTCTTGAGGTCCTACACCTAGGATAGCACGGGTAGGCATAGAGTAATGACGAAAAAAACCCAAAGAATCTTCATGCATAATTTCTTACAATCAAATCTTGCTAATTTCTCAATTAATTTTATGTTCAAATTGAGAGACTAACTTAGTAAATGCACATGTGTATATTGACAAATGGTACATATTTTATGAAGTTGGACATATTTCCCTATCCTTTGTTTATCCCTAAATGCACACGCGAGTAGGCATGCACACACACGCGCGCATGCGCGCGCGCGCGCACACACACACACACACACACACACACATTTATCCACAACCTATTTATGTATATGCATAAATTCCAATGCATTTACTCAAAATCTACTTTAATCATGTCCATCAAATCACCTCTCCCAATAGATCAATCACCCACCTTGTTTGTTTTATGTCCAAGGATATTTTTGTGATATAGTTCATTGACCTTGTGCTTATAGACTTGACCCTTCTCTCTCTCTCTCTAGAAGGATTAGAACACTCTAATTAAGTACTTTAAAATGAATTTGAATTTATTTTTTAATATTTTATATACACTTCCACTCTATATGACCTAAGATAACATGTCATCTTCATACATATGAACAATCTTCAAAGCTAGTTTTATATATCTCAAATCTAGATAGAAAAATACAAAAGATTTAAATTAGAAAAATAGAAACTAATAATATAGAAACAGAAAGATTAGGTCTACACGATAGAAAGACAAATCTATAGACACATAACAAAGCTTGAGAGAAAATATAGAATATTACATAAATAACTTGTTGAAAATGAGGATAAAATATACATCAAAAAATATCTTAATAATTACTACAACCAAACAAATAGATAACAATTGATTACTAATGGAAATGGATAAAAAAATAGATGCAAACTATAACTCAAGAAATTATGTGGACAAACCCTCCCAAACCAAAGATATCAAGTCTTTTATTAATCCTTCAATTGAGTTACATCAATACAACTTCTCTCTTTGAATTACTCCAACACTTCAGTGCTTCAGCAATATGTGAATTACATACATTATGCTTCAACTCAAGCACTAGAAATATAGGAAATAAATACAACACAAAACACAAATGCTTTCCAAGATCATTTAGGCATAAATAACATAAAATAGAAATCTTCCTCTTTCAACTTGTGATCTTATCAACCTTTTGAATGATATTCCTTATCTTTTCCAAGCTTTCATTCAACTTCCCATTTTCCATGCTATTTCTATTTTCACAACTAAAAAGAATCTTACAAGTTGTCATAGTTGATTTTAACAACTTTCGTGACAAATAATTTTACAAATTATCAATTATAATTAAATTCAATTTTAGTAAAAGCAAAATTGAGACATTTTTTCAACCAATAGAATGTTAAAGATTAACGAATGAAATACATTTAAAAATTCAACATCGCAAAATCATTTATTCTTTATCATGAAACAAAACCTTTATTTTTATATCAAATTTTAATATTCAAACAAATTACAAAAATTAAATTAACTTAAAAATCATCATTATTTATTTTAAACTAATTGTATATCTTTATTTACATTTGATTGAATCGACCTTATTAATTTTAAGTAAAGGTGCTTTTCCTTTATGACTAATTACATACAATTCAAAATTTTATAATGATGTGTGCCTCAGGTATAAGTTATTAAAAAAGATCTTTTGAAGAAGAATAAGTTATTTATTGACTTATTATAAAGGGTGCCTAATTTAAAACATGTGACTTGTCATTTCATGAGGAAACATTCATCTTATATATAAGAATAGTTTGAAAGACTCAATTTTTCTTGTTTATAGATTCATAAGTATGAAAAAATTACTCTCAATAATATGTGTCAATTAAATCACTTGTTCTGACATCTTTCTATAAATTCAACATACTTTAATTCATAAGATAAGAGGAAAGATTATAATGGAGCATTGAACGTGGAGAGGAGCCTCTCGGGATTGATTCCAAAATGTATAAGGTAGATGGAGCAATATGTATAAAACAAGTATAAGGATACCAGTCTGGCAGAAATTATTCTTCAAACTAGATCCATTCTGGGAGTGTAGAACTTGGGATCCGAGGAAGGAGGGAAGGCCTATCAGACATGGTCAGATATCTAGACAATTTAAAGAGAAGGGGATTCATCTTTGCAACCAAGATGATAATTTCTACTATAGAACAAAACCTAGGAATTTGTTTCCACTTAGAATAGTAAGAGATAATTTTAGAAGGGAAACCCAAAGGGAGAAGTTATGGGGAGGGGGGGTCGGAAGGAGGTACTTTTTTCAATAAAATTATCCATTAAGATCTACAACTTTGGTAGGAATTTCATCTCCCCCCATTAAAAAGTAAAATAGGGCAACTACAAAATGAAGGCCTCAATCCAAACAAGGGAGATATCCAAGTAGGGAGGGAATTTTTTTTAACAAAATAAATATCAAGGGAAGGTTTTGGATAAATAGGAGGCAAGAGGGAAAGGAGGATTATTTTTTTAAGGAAAACCTTAACTTTAAGGAAAGGATTTGGGCAACTCAAAAATGAGGTAGAGTGGGAAGGGGTGATTTAAAAGGAAACCCTAACGATACTAGAAAGGATATGTGGGTTCATCCTCATAAAGATCACCAGTTCTAGAAGGATAGAGGTAAGGAAAGTGGAAAGAGGGGGGTTAAGATTTGGAAAGAAAAAATTATTAACAACCAAGTTAAACCTTCATCTAAATGGGGTGTTTTAGAAGAAACTCATTCAGAAGATTCCATGGGAAAATTTGCACATATGGGTAACCCAAGGTGTCCAAAGATTTCAAATGATGGGCTTTAGTTACATCCATCCAAAAATAAGGACATCACTATCATATTCTTGGAATTGGTGTTTAAGTCTAGAATCACAGAGTTGTATTATTGAGCTCTTATATGTATGTTTTGGAATATAACCATTCATTTTCATGAGTTGTCTAGATGGATAAATAAAGAATGGAAATAAATAGAAGAGGTATCATATAGATAATTCTCAGTAGTTTTTTATTATTTTCTTTAAAACAAAAGATGCTAGAGACGATATGTTTAAGCACAAAGGACGATTTTATAAATATTATGGTCTTCATATGCAAGATTGGTCTCATAATTTCAATCTTGAAAACAATAATGGAAGGTTTATTTCTTTTTGGATCCAACTTCACAATTTACCTCTAGAATACAAAGAGTAAACAATTTTAGAGATTATTGGGAACAAATTGGGCATTTTTTGTACCTTGATCCAACCCTCTTAAAGGATTTTAATCTTCCTACCAGAATCTGTTTGTTAATGGTTATGGAGAAACCTCATCACTCCTTTCTTAAAATTATATCTAAACATGGGGAATGGGTTCAAAGCATTATATATGAAGATTATGACAATGAATATTTAGCAAGAAAAGTGTCACCATTCAAATTATTTTCCCAATATAACAAGAATGATATTGAGGTATTTTCTATTGATTTGGACCGAAGAAGATACAATGTTAACTCTATTTACAGGAGTTTGTCACACTTATTTCCATAACTTGAAGAAGGGCTAAATCAAGATAAATTTTCATCAATAGTAGATTATATGGAATCAAGTTCTATCAATAATAAATATCTTATTCTTTTTATGGATTATTTACAATTAATATGGGCATAAGTACATGTATCTTCTAACTTATGGAGAGAATCGAAGGAATAGATTAGGTAAGAATACGGGTTATTTTGAATTTTATGAGAAGAAAATATGTATTTGGTCAAGAAAAGACTTCAAAAATATTCATATTGTTAGTCCAGATAATATGGCAAAGGAGGCTTTGAAAAGTCTTGAGCATAACAACAATGTCTTAAAATCATTCAATGATTTAAATTCAAAATAAGATGTTGTTCAAAAATATTTGGTAAGTGGAGGGATACGCGGAAAGTTGAGAGAAGAGACAAAAACATTAGGAGTTCCTAGGAATCAATTTCATTTTCAAGAAATGGAAAACTTTGTATTAAAGTGTTTTCAAGAAACACAAATCAGGATTTTTGAGGAAATGGTAAACTAAGTCCTCTCAAAAGATTATAACAATAAGGTAATAAAATTTCAATGAAGTGATTCTCCAAATTCATTTGTGAATGACAAAACAAAGGACATTGATATATTTGATCAATCCTTAGCAGTTAATCAATAATTTTATTCAGATGGGGATGACCCTGAAACGCAATGGAAATTGTGAGCTCTGTTGATAGGGAGGTTCATTGTTCTAATCTTACCCAAGGACACTCATATGAAGGATGTATCTTGCCCCTACGCTCACTATGGAGGATGGTTACCAAGGCATTTGACTGGACTTGTTGGTGAGACTAAATTTATAGTGTGATGCCATCCTAGTGTCCTCGGTCGATGGGTGATATAAGTATGATGAGACATGACGTTGTAGTTCCTGCTTCCAATTGGTAGAAAGATGCTTTCAACATGTGGAGAGGTAAGGTTCCAAGAAAGGGAGATAGAAGGGGAGGTTGTTGTTGTTAGAGGAATTGGTCTGTCACCTTGGTGGGGGATTTGTGTGTGATCATTAGAAGGTATAAGGAGCTTTGTTGGGAGACATAAGGAGTTTTGATGCATGGTCAACTAACATTGAGGCATAAGGAGAGGTGTTTCCACATGATTGGGAGATATAATGGGTGGAGAGATAAGGAATGCCATCAAATTAGAGATCAGAGCTTGATCCAAAGTTTGTAATACATTCATGCCATAGTACCAGTAATAATCCAACCACGGGGATGAGTGCCCCCAACTATGTCCTCACTGTTTCAAAGCTCCAATCAAAATTGATTATCGATAAAAAAAAAATTCTTTAGATGATCTTCATGTAAAGTCTAAGGATTTAGTAGAATTGGTGCATCTGGATAAGGTTTCAATGAGAAAGGGATTGATTGATCATCAAAAACTAAATTGCACCCCATTGTCAAACAAAAGGGGCAGAGGAAGACCAATAGGGATCTCCGAAAAGAAAGATAATGATTCTATCTATGAGTCTTCCACCCATCAGGTAGAGATATATGAAAGCTCTAATTTAGGATAGAGGAAATTAGCCAAATTGTTGGAAAAGGGAAATAAAAAAGGATCCAAATCATTTCCAATAGTGAACAAGATAGAATATTTTATTTATGAGGCTATTAGGAAGCATAAAGGGAATATATCTACAAAGGAAGATCTGATAAATGAAGTACTTCAAGATTATTCAAATTCCAATAAGGAAAGAATCCTTATAGTGAAACCATGAAAGGAACTACAAGCAGTAGGAGGTCTTCTTACATTATAGCTAAACCTGAGCAGTAGGAGGTCTTCTTCCATTACAACTAAATATGAGAATTATGGAGGGTATTTCTTGTTGGTTCTATATGCTTCCTTGGTTCAATGGAGTGATTCCATGTATTTATTATTTTTTCCAATATAATAGGCGGATGGAGTGGCTTAGTACCTATGCATTTTGGTGAGATGGATCATTTACCATATGGACACTCTTCTTTCATTCCTATTTTGGAGGCTTCAGACTTTGGTGTTTTATGTCATCTGTATCTTCAAGTTCTGATGTTTTCCTTTATTTTACATACTGATTTGAGTAGTGTTATTTGAGGGCACTCATACAAATTGCAGTCTTCTCTACCTGATTAGATTCTATTTTAGTGGAGGTTCCAGCAGTTATTCTTTGACAGTGTTTATAGCTTCATGCTTCAGTGGTGTTCTACATGTTCTTCTTTTGATCAACTCTTTAGACTTGGTGTTTTTTCCATATGTATCTTTGAGTTCTGATGTTTGCCTTGTTTTCCATCTCGATTCGAGTAGTGTCATTTTAGGGCACTCATGTAGATTATAGTCTTATGTATCTGATCTTGGTTCCTATTTTATGGGACATTCTCTAGTTTGGAGGCTTCTTCAGTCCTTCACTAGGCTTCATCTCTTTTTGGAGTAGGGTTTTTCCCATGTGGTTTTCTCTATTTCTCCTCTTTACAAAGATTTTTCGTACTTGGGTACCTAATCAGGCCTTGTTGTTGGGACCCTTCTTCCTACTTTCAATAGATATTTCTAGGTTTGTAGCTTCTCCTTAAGTTTATCTTAAGGGGGGTGTTAGAGTAAAAAGGTATTTTCACTTATTAATTAAATCATTATTGATTTAATTATTAAGTCACTTTTAATCTCTAGCTCACTTAAGCTAAACTTTATGCATATAATAATCAATTCTATTATTAATTATTATCATGCAACCTAGGTCTCTCCACCTTCTAGTGTTTGATCTCCTTTATAAGGATTGATGTCTTTGTAATTATTAATTCTTTTGTAATTCCCTCTATTATGTTTCTGAATGAATATTTTATCTTTCAGATCATTATGAGTTGTCTCCATTCTTTACTTCTGTGACAGGTATTTTGCATATAATGGATCTTGGTGATTGAATTCTTTGAATTCTAACAAGTATACCTCTAATGTTTTTGTAAATTATTATAAGAAATATGGGATGAAAATGGAGTTAACAACCAGTTATACTTCGCAGAAAAAAGGAGTGGCTAAGAGAAAAAATAGGACCATCGTTGAGATGGAAAGGAGTGTGCTTAAAGCAAAGGGACTCCCAAATGAATATTGGGAAGAGGTTGTAGAAACAAATGTATATCTGATAGATAGAATTCCTACAAATGAAAACCATGATGAAATCTCACTTGAGAGTGGAAAAATATAGATGGATGGTTGAACACTTGAGAGTTTGGGTGTGTATCATATGCACACATGCCAAAGGATAAAAGATAAAAGTTGGATGACAAGGGAGTGAAGTGCATCTTCACGGGCATATACACACGTACCAAAGAAGAAAAGATAAAATTTAAATGAAAAGGGAGTGAAGTGCATCTTCACAAGCTATAGTCCTGAATCAAAGGCATATAGGTTGTATAACTCGATCACAAAGAAGATCAACACAACTAGAGATGTTGAGTTCATTGAGAATGAGTCATGTGATCGCTCAAGGGATATATCTTCAAGCACCTTAATTAAAGTGCCCATTATTGATCAACAAGATGAGTATGATGATCAACATGATGAATCAATGTCAGATATATAGAGCTCTTTACGACCCCTAGAAAAAATAGGCAGAAAGGAAAGAAACCACAGACATCCAAAGAATTGACTCATGCCCTGACAACTCCAAATTGGTACACAAAGAGCTCCAAATGACTCCTGAATGGACCTGGACAACACAAGAGAAAAAATAGTGAGAGTTCTGACCCCAATCTCATCTCCCTAATGCCAAGAAGGAACAAGAGTCTAAGGGAGATATACCAAGATGAAAGGTATGACGATGAGTTTCATGAAAACATAAAATTTTCATTATTTTCTCATAGCGATCCGATTTATTTTGAGGATATTGTGAATGAAGATAAATAGTGTAAGGCCATGAATGAGAAAATAGATGCAATAGAAAGGAATCAAACATGAGAGATAACTGATTTACCCCCCCCAACCAACCAGAAAGTTATTGGGGTTAAATGGCTCTAAAAGACCAAGAGAAATGCTAAAGGAAAAATAGATAGGCATAAGGCTCGTTTGGTGGTTAAGGGGTACAAACAACCATTTGAAAGAGACTATGAGGAGATGTATGCCCCTATTGCATGAATAAAAATCATGTGTTTTGTCATAACAACTGCATCCCATCACAAATGGTTGTAAACTCTTCCTTCCTTTTAATGAAGTGTTCAAAGAAGAGGTTTATGTGGTGCAGCCACATGGTTATGAAGTTTCAGATGAAGAAGATAAGGTGTTTAGGCTGAAGAAGACTCTTCATGGGCTAAAGAAACCTCCATGGGCATGGTACAATAGGATTGACTCATATTTGATGAACAATGGCTTTAGCAAAAGCAATGGTGAGCCCACTCTTCACATCATGGCAGTTGATGGTAATATTTTAATTGTTATCTAGTATGTTGAAGATTTAGTTTTTACAGGGATGATGATTTCCTCATTGTAGATTTTAAAGAGGCCATGAAAATTGAGTTTGAGATGAAAAACATAGGTCTCTTGAGGTATTTTATAAGCATAGAAGTAAAAAAAAATAGATGATGGTATATTTATCTCTCTAGAAAAATATGCAAATCAGATTTTAGAGAGATTTAGAATGCAGAACAGAAAGCCTACACCAACACCAATAGAAGTAGGTCTAAAGTTGAGCAAGAAATCTTGCAACAACAATGTGAATTTGACCATGTATAAAAGTTTGGTTGGAAATTAATGTATTTAACTGCAACTAGGGATGATATAATACATGCAGTAAGTTTGATTTCCAGATTTATATAGTCTCCAAAAGATTCACATTAGAAAACAAGTAAGAGAATTCTAAGGTATGTGAATGGTACCAAAGGATATGGTATTTTGTATACTACAACAAATGATTTTTAGTTGGCTGGTTACACAGATAGTGATTCAAAAAGAAGTTTGGATGATAGGAAGAGCATCTTCAGCTATGCATTTCATATGGGTTCAAGATAAATCTCACGAGCTTCCAAGAAGCAACCCATTACTACTCTATCTAAAATAGATGTTGAGTATGTAGCAGCAAATGCATCGAAGTGTCAAGCTATTTAGCTGAGAAGGATCTTGGCAGATTTGAAAGAATAACAAGAGGATGGAACCATGATATTTTGTGACAATATTTCCTCAATAATTTTGATGAAAAGTTATGTCGAAGAAGCAAGCATATTAAAATTAGGTATCATTTTCTTAAGAATTAGTTGAGAATGGTGAAATAAAAATGGAGTTTTGTAGGTCTGAGTAGTAGCTAGAAAATATTTTCACCAAGCCATTAGGAAAGGAAACCTTTGAGCGCCTTAGGAGAAATCTGGGGATTGTTAGTTTGGATCAAGAATGATCTTATTGATAGCTCAGTACAAAGGGGGAGTGTTGAAATTTTAAATTAAAGTAGTTATCCTTGAGCCTCTGAAGTTTTCACCTACCTGTCAGGAGCTCCTAGTAGTGAGTTAATACTATCCAGATCCAACTGGCTCCTTACGTGCAACAACAATAGTCAAATGAATTAATTTTTTTTGGTGAGTTTAAATTTTGAATTTCTGTGGGAATTTGTTTGGACAATACATGACAAAAAGAGAATAATTTCTCCATATTTATTGTGAAGTGTATGCGGCAACAAAGAGAAAAAAAAAAATTGTGCTCTATGTAATTCAGATTTTGTAGTAGCAATAACTGTGTTTGTACTGGATGAGCAGTAATTGCTCCAACTCCTAGTGAGTAGTTTGTAAGAGCTTTGTGTTGCTTAGGTGTTTGGGTACAACTCCAAAATGTTGCAACATAGTTTTTTATTTGTAGAAATAATTTTCAGATTTAATATAAAGAAAGAAATAAATCTTGCAAGCCTCCAATTGTGTTATCTCAATTTATTTTATTTTGTTGTGAGTGATTGGGAAAATTAGAGTTTGCAAGTTTTGATTTTTTTGTGCCCTATTTTGGGGAATTTATTTATTTTTGTGTAATAAAGCATTTTTTGTTATTTCCATATTTTAGAGTGATTCTAAAACCATTACAAATTGGCCTTATTAAGCTTAAGGATAGTTATTTTTCCTTTATAGTTACAAACAATTCAATATTTTTTAATCATGTGTGGCTTAGGCATCTTTCAATATTACTAAGAAAGTCTAAAGGATCTTATTAAGAAGAAGAATTTATTTGATTATGTATTATAAATGGTGCCATCACAAGCATAATTTGACATCTGTAAGTCCTCATTTTGTGAGGAAATGTTTAACTTATATACAAGCATAGTTTTAAACTTGTTATAGAGTTGTTACTTGATTCTATTTGTGCTTGTTTCTACATTCATCGCAATAAACATATGCTCAAATCACTCTCAATAATACACTATCTTTTATGTTGAATATTATAGCATCTGGATAAATGATCTAGAGTCCTACCACTGGATAAGATTTCAATTAATTCAATTTTTTATAATTACTTCTGAGGGGTGCTTCCTGTTATACTCTGAGTTTTTCTTCTTCTTCTCTTTGATATTGCATTCATCAAACAAATATTTGAACCTATTAAATGTTAATTTTAAAATTTTCAAACTTATCAAATGGTATTTATTAAATACCCACCTGAACAATAATTGTACAACTTTTGCACAATATTTCATGGAAAGGTGCTTATGTGACAAGACAATACTTCAATATGGGTCATTGGATTTGATCCAAAAATATTGAATTCTTCTTCCAGGAATTGTTGGATGGCTAGGAAACCTTGCAATTATGGCCTTCATTTCTCTCACTCGTCTAGGTATTGCAGCAATCTTTGTGACCGTATTTGCAGCGTCACCCTAATTTTGCATTTTAACCAAAGCATTTATGTCAACATTCTTGACCTCCAAATAATTTGGCAAGTTCTGGACATTTAATACTAACCCAAATTGTCCAACTGCATTTCTGAGGATTGTATTGTTACTTGTGGTGAAAGATTGAGGATATGGATTTGATAACTTCTTAAAATTATGTCACTTCAATCACAATTTTTTTTATTAGATCTAAGTTTCTATAGAAGGAAGATTATTATTTTTAGATATTGAGGTTTTCTTTGCTATAGTCAAATATCATGTGGAAACTAAGGAGAGAGTTTATCTAATGCACTTTTATGAAAATGGTTTAAGAATAAAGAAATGATTTGGAATACTAGCAAAAGTATGTATTTGTTCTAAAAATATGTATTTAAAATTAAAAAAACCCTTCAATTTTTAAATTACAATTAATTATAAAATTACTTTAACCTATGAGTCCAAGTCATCATTATTTGATCTAAATTAATTTTCAAATATTTATTTATTTTCTATTGAATTGGTCTAATTTAAGCTTAAGAAAAGAAATCGTCTTTACAACTACATAACATTAAAAAATTTGAATTAACGTGTGCTTCAGATATCTTTCAATATCTCCGTCAAAAGAGAAGGATCTTATGAACAAGAAAAAGTGCTACGATGACGTATTATAAAGAGTGCTATCACAAACCTAATGCAAGTCGCCATTTTATGAGGAATTGTTCAACTTATATACACGCACACTTTGAAATGAGATACCAGTTTTTTCTTTGACTTAACATTTCTTGTTTCACAATAAACATATGTTCAAATAATATTTCCTGTGTTGATGACAGGTTCCCACGCCTTTTGATGAAGTCATTTTCAAGGTCTAGTTCAGAGGAAGGATTCAGAAAATACCTCACGCCCATTGACAATTCAAAAATCTGGCAATTGACAGAGGAAAAGGTAACAGAAATGATAGGATAAATTAAAGACGGAGATTAATCTTGTTTCTCTTTATTATTAAGGAAAGTAAGTATTTTTCTTCGTATGATATGAATTTATATTGAGGAAATGGGAAGTGGAACAGTCAACCGTCGTCGGCTCAATTGGCTTTGATTATTGCATTCTCGGATTTTGCCCATTCATTAGGACTAGCAAATAATGAAGCAACTACGAATTTAGTGGGGACAACGATGCAAAGACTTCCTTTCCAAAAAGGCTTAGGCTAAGCTTCAACAAAACGTATCAAAGACCAAAAAAAAAATGTTAAACTTTTTTTTTTTCAAATTTGCAAAAATATATTGGTTTTTTTCGCAATTTTTTTATGGTTTTCGATCATAAAATATGATCATGAAGAATAAATGTTGAAAATTTCACAAAATTCTGTTAGGTTTTTTGGTTTTTGAAATTTGGTCGAAGGTACATTTTGTAGAGAGCTTAGCTGCGTCCCTCCTGGAATACCAATATTGACTACCACCACCAAAATGCCATGAATAAAGCCCAATGATGGGATCGACTAGTTGTTTGATTTCATTAATGAGAAGCAATTGGGATGAAAAAACCTCACTCAAGAGTTTTATTTTTTTTAAATGAACAAGGTTAATTATTTAAGAGTATAGCACATTTATTATTTCGTGATGGATTGAAACCAAAATTCTTTAGGGAACTCTCTATCTTGTTATTAGATTTATTATTTCTCACAAATGAACTTAATTCCTTTTTAGTAAAGTTTTCATCTTTAATTACCATGTTTGAGATTATATAGATTGGAAGGTTTCTAAAATGCTTCTTGGCTAGAGGATTTTTTATACTTTCTTATTAGTAGCCATTTTAGTTAACTTGGTGTACCCTAAGAGAAGGGTGAGGGACATAAATCCCATCTATAGAATATCTAATAGAAACCTTCTCCTTACAAATATCCTCTCAACTTCTCTCAACTCAATGTAACTTGTTTTTTTAATTGATATCATATGTCATAGTTATGTTCACAAGAGGACCAAGCACCTTTCTTTTATGTCAAAAGAAAACCTAGGTAGTTAGGGATTAGAGTAATCCTTATACATCTTGTGTTTTTCCACCCAAAGAATCTTCATACATAATTTCTTACAATCAAAACTCGCTAATTTCTCATTTAATTTTATGTTCAATAATTTGAGAGACTAACTTAGTAAATGCACATGTGTATATTGACAAATGGTACATCTTTTATGAAGTTGGACACATTTCCCTATCCTTTGTTTATCCCTAAATGCACACACACGCACACACACACACACACACACACACACACACACACACACATTTATCCACAACCTATTTACGTATATGCGTAAATTTCAATACATTTACTCAAAATCTACTTTAATCATGTACATCAAAACACCTCTCCCAATAGATCAATCACCCACCTTGTTTGTTTTATGTCCAAGGATATTTTTGGGATATAGTTCGTTGACCTTGTGCTTATAGACTTGACCCTTCTCTCTCTCTCTAGAAGGATTAGAACACTCTAATTAAGTACTTTAAAATGAATTTGAGATTTTTTTTTAATATTTTATATACACTTCCACTCTATATGACCTGAGATAACATGTCATCTTCATACATATGAACAATCTTCAAAGCTAGTTTTATATATCTCAAATCTAGATAGAAAAATACAAAAGATTTAAATTAGAAAAATAGAAACTAATAATATAGAAACAGAAAGATTAGGTCTACACGATAGAAAGACAAATCTATAGACACATAACAAAGCTTGAGAGAAAATATAGAATATTACATAAATAACTTGTTGAAAATGAGGATAAAATATACATCAAAAAATATCTTAATAATTACTACAACCAAACAAATAGATAACAATTGATTACTAATGGAAATGGATAAAAAAATAGATGCAAACTATAACTCAAGAAATTATGTGGACAAACCCTCCCAAACCAAAGATATCAAGTCTTTTATTAATCCTTCAATTGAGTTACATCAATACAACTTCTCTCTTTGAATTACTCCAACACTTCAGTGCTTCAGCAATATGTGAATTACATACATTATGCTTCAACTCAAGCACTAGAAATATAGGAAATAAATACAACACAAAACACAAATGCTTTCCAAGATCATTTAGGCATAAATAACATAAAATAGAAATCTTCCTCTTTCAACTTGTGATCTTATCAACCTTTTGAATGATATTCCTTATCTTTTCCAAGCTTTCATTCAACTTCCCATTTTCCATGCTATTTCTATTTTCACAACTAAAAAGAATCTTACAAGTTGTCATAGTTGATTTTAACAACTTTCGTGACAAATAATTTTACAAATTATCAATTATAATTAAATTCAATTTTAGTAAAAGCAAAATTGAGACATTTTTTCAACCAATAGAATGTTAAAGATTAACGAATGAAATACATTTAAAAATTCAACATCGCAAAATCATTTATTCTTTATCATGAAACAAAACCTTTATTTTTATATCAAATTTTAATATTCAAACAAATTACAAAAATTAAATTAACTTAACAATCGACATTATTTATTTTAAACTAATTGTCTCTCTTTATTTACATTTGATTGAATCGACCTTATTAATCTTAAGTAAAGGTGCTTTTCCTTTACAACTAATTATATACAATTCAAAATTTTATAATGATGTGTGGCTTTGGTATCTTTCGATTTCTCAAAAAAAAAACATCTTTTGAAGAAGAATAAGTTATTTAGTGACTTATTATAAAGGGAGCCGAATTAAAAACATGTGACTTGTCATTTCATGAGGAAACATTCATCTTAGATATAAGAATAGTTTGAAATGATTTATAAGACTCAATTTTCCTTGTTTATAGATTCATAAGTATGAAAAAAATATTCTCAATAATATGTTTGAATTAAATCACTTGTTCTGACATCTTTCTATAAATTCAACATACTTTAATTCATAAGATAAGAGGAAAGATTATTATGGAGCATTGAACGCAGAGAGGAGCCTCTCAAGATTGATTCCAAAATGTATAAGGTAGATGGAGTTCATGTATACAACAAGTATAAGGATACCAGTCTGGCAGAATATATTCTTCAAACTAGATCCATTATGGGAGTGTAGAACTTGGGATCCGAGGAAGGAGGGAAGGCCTATCACACATGGTCAGATATCTAGACAATTTAAAAAGAAGGGGATTCATCTTTGCAACCAAGATGATAATTTTTACTATAGAACAAAACCTAGGAATTTGTTTCCACTTAGAATAGTAATAGATAATTTTAGAAGGGAAACCAAAAGGGAGAAGTTATGGGAGGGGGGGTCGGAAGGAGGTACTTTTTTCAATAAAATTATCCATTAAGATATACAACTTTGGCAGGAATTTCATCGCCCCCCATTAAAAAGTAAAATAGGGAAACTACAAAATGAAGGCATCAATCCAAACAAGGGAGATATCTAAGTAAGGAGGGAATTTTTTTTAACAAAAGAAATATCAAGGGAAGGTTTTGGATAAATAGGAGGCAAGAAGGAAAGGACAATTATTTTTTTAAGAAAAACCCTAACTTTAAGGAAAGGATTTGGGAAACTCAAAAATGAGGTAGAGTGGGAAGGGGTGATTGAAAAGGAAACCCTAATGATACTAGAAAAGATATGTGGGTTCATCCTCATAAAGATCACCAGTTCTGGAAGGATAGAGGTAAGGAAATTGAAAAGAGGGGGGTTAACGTTTGGAAAGAAAAAAATATTAACAACCAAGTTAAACCTTCATCTAAACGGGGTGTTTTAGAATAAACTCATTCAGAAGATTCCATGGGCAAATTTGCAGATATGGGTAACCCGAGGTTTCCAAATATTTCAAATGTTGGGCTTTAGTTACATCCATTCAAAAATAAGGACATCAGTATTATATTATTGGAATTGGTGTTGTAGTCTAGAATCACAAAGTTGTAATATTGAGCTCTTATATGTATGTTTTGGAATATAACCATTCTTTTTCATGAATTGTCTACATGGATAAATAAAGAATGAAAAGAAATAGAAGAGGTATCATGTAGACAATTCTCAGCAGTTTTTTATTATTTTCTTTAAAACAAAAGATGCTAGAGATGATATCTTTAAGCACAAAGGATGGTTTTATAAATATTATGGTCTTCATATGCAAGCTTGGTCTCATAATTTCAATCTTGAAGACATGTTTATTTATTTTTGGATCCAACTTCATAATTTACCTCTAGAATACAAAGAATCGACAATTTTAGATATTATTGGGAACAAATTGGGCATTTTTTTGTACCTTGATCCAACCCTCTTAAAGGATTTTAATCTTCCTACCAGAATCTGTTTGATATGGTTATGGGGAAACCTCGTCCCTCCTTGCTTAAAATTATATCTAAACATGGGGAATGGGTTCAAAGCATTATATATGAAGATTATGACAATGAATATTTAGCAAGAAAAGTGTCACCAATCAAATTACATTCCCAATATAACAAGAATGATATTGAAGTATTTTCTATTGATTTGGACCGAAGAAGATACAATGTTAACTCTATTTATAGGATTTTGTCACACTTATTTCCATAACTTGAAGAAAGGCTAAATCAAGATAAATTTTCATCAATAGTAGATTGTATGGAATCAGGTTTTATCAATAATAAATATATTGTTCTTTTTATGGATTATTTACAATTAATATGAGCATAAGTATAAGTATCTTCTAACTTATGGAGAGAATAGAAGGAATAGATTAGGTAAGAATAAGGGTTATTTTGAATTTTATGAGAAGAATCTATGCATTTGGTCAAGAAAAGACTTAAAAAATATTCATATTGTTAATCCAGATAATATGGCAAAGGAGGCTTTGAAAAGTCTTGAGTATAACAACAATGTCTAAAAATCTTTGAATGATTTAAATTCAAAATAAGATGTTGTTCAAAAATATTTGGTAAGTGGAGGGATATGTGAAAATTTGAGAGAAGAGACAAAAACATTAGGAGTTCGTAGGAATCAGTTTCATTTTCAATAAATGGAAAACTTTGTGTTAAAGTGTTTTCAAGAAACACAAATCAGGCTTTTTGAGGAAATGGTAAATCAAGTCCTCTCAAAATATTATGACAATAAGGTGATAAAAGTTCAATGAAGTGATTCTCTAAATTTATTTGTGAATGAAAAAAAAAGGACATTGATATCTTTGATCAATCCTTAGCAGTTAATCAAAAAAAAAATTTAGATGGGGATGACCCTACAGCACAATGGAAATTATGATCTTTGTTGATAGGGAGGTTCATTTTTTGAATATTTCCCAAGGCCTCTCGTATGAAGGATGTATCCTTCCCCTACGCTCATTATGGAAGATGGTTACCAAGGCATTTTACTGAACTTGTTGGTGAACCCGAATTTGCAGTGTGATGTCATCCTAGTGTGCTCAGTCGATGGGAGATATAAGGATGTTGAGAAATGGCATTGTAGTTTCTGCTTCCATTTGGTAGAAAGATGCTTTCGACATGTGGAGAGATAAGGTGCCATGCAAGGGAGATATAAGGGGAGGTTGTTTTTTTTAGAGGAATTGGTTTTTCACCTTGGTGGGGGATTTGTGTGCGATCATTGGGAGGTATAAGGAGCATTTTTAGGAGAAATAAGGAGTTTTGATGCATGGTCAACTAACATTGAGGAATAAGGAGAGGTGTTTCCACATGATTGGGAGATATAATGGGTGGAGAGATAAGGAGTGCCATCAAATTAGAGATCACCTTGAGCCAAAGTTGGTAAGACATTCATGCCATAGTACTAGTAATAATCCAACCAGACAGGGATGAGGGCCCCCAACTATGTCCTCACTGTTCAAAGCTCCAGTCAAGTATGATTATCGATAAAAAAAAATTGCTTCAGATGGTCTTCATGTAAAGTCTAAGGATTTAGTAGAATTGGTGCATATGGATAAGGTTTCAATGTGAAATGGATTTATTGATCATCAAAAACTAAATTGCACCCCATTGTCCAAAAAAATGTGTAGAGGAAGACCAGTAGGGAGCTCCAAAAAGAAAGATAATGATTCTATCTATGAGTCTTCCACCCATCAGGTAGAGATATATGGAAGCTCTAATTCAAGATGGAGGAAATTAGCCAGATTGTTGGAAAAAGAAAATTAAAAAGGATCCAAATCATTGCCAATAGTGAATAATATAGAAGATTTTATTTATGAGACTATTCTAGGAAGCATAAAGGGAATATATCTACAAAGGAAGATCTGATAAATGAAGTACTTCAATATTATTCCAATTATAATAAGGAAATAATCCTTATAGTGAAGTCATGAAAGGAACTACAAGCAGTAGGAAGTCTTCTTACATTACAGCTAAACATGAGTAGTAGGAGGTATTCTTCCATTACAACTAAATATGAGCATTATGGAGGGTATTTCTTGTTGGTTATATATGCTTCCTTAGTTCGATGGAGTGATTCTATGTATTAATTATTTTTTCCTATATACTAGGCAGATGCAGTGGCTGGGTACCTATGCATTTTGGTGAGATGGATCATTTACCATATGGACACTCTTCTTTCATTCCTATTTTGGACGCTTCAGACTTTGGTGTTTTATGTCATCTGTATCTTTGAGTTCTGTTGTTTGCCTTTGTTTTACATACTGATTTGAGTAGTGTCATTTGAGGGCACTCATACATATTACAGTCTTCTCTACCTGATCAGATTCTATTTCAGTGGAGATTCCAGCAGTTATTCCTTGACAGTGTTTATAGCTTCATGCTTTAGTGGTGTTCTACATGTTCTTCTTTTGATCAACTCTTCAGACATGGTGTTTTTTCCATCTGTATCTTTGAGTTCTGATGTTTTCCTTGTTTTCCATCCTGATTTGAGTAGTGTCATTTTAGGGTACTCATGCAGATTACAGTCTTTTGTACCTGATCTTGGTTCCTATTTTATGGGACATTCTCTAGTTTGGAGGCTTCTTTAGTCCTTCACTAGGCTTCATCTCTTTTTGGAGTAGGGTTTTTCCCATGTGGTTTTCTCTATTTCTCCTCTTTACAAAGATTTTTTGTACTTGGGTACCTAATCAGGCCTTATTGTCGAGACCCTTTTCCTACTTTCAATAGTTATTTCTAGGATTTTAGCTTCTCCCTAAGTTTATCTTAAGGGGGGTGTTAGAGTAAAAAGGTATTTTCACTTATTAATTAAATCAAATTAATGATTTAATTACTAAGTCACCTTTTCACTTATTAATTGGGTAAGTGCAATAAGTTGGGTGCCAATTCGGTGGAAGTCTTGTGGACTTGAAAAATGGGTGCCCATTTTTTTCAAAATGGGTGCCTGTTTTTAATTTTATTATTATTATTATTATTATTTTAAGAAACATATTTTTCTATGCCGATTTATTATATTTAAGAAACGGGTACACATTTTTAAACGTGTGCCCATTTTTTAAATTTAGAATTTACAAGACCACCCTTTGCATTGGATTTCGGTTCAAGACACGCTTGGTGGAACCAAGCCTATGCTTGGGCCTCCAAAATAATGGCTAAGGCATTTGAATACTAGATTTCTATCTTGCCGTAATTTTTTGAGGGTCTTCCTAATCAAATTTTTTGATGAAATGAAAACTCATTAGAGCACTTATTGTCTAGATTTATAAAATATAAATTTTATAGTGATATGATTAATTTTACTATTTATTGATCAAAAGTGGTACCTAAACTTAAAATAGTAAGGTTCACTAAAACTTTAATAACTTTTTTGTTTTAAATTTTTTTTAAAATAATGTATATGACATAAATCTACATAGAATTTCCTTGAAGATTAAATTTTTTTTTTTGAAAAAATATGAATTTTTCATCAAATTATGGTGGTCGTACACCAGAGGTTTCAAAAATATATTTGTAATCAATTAAAAATTAATTAAAAAAATATTCAATAAAAAAAATAAAAAAAAATTTCATCAATCTTTGGTGTCTTAGGTATCTTTCCCCAGAAAGATTCACAAAAATTCATTTATTTAGGTCAAAATATGGTGGTCGTACACGTGTGTGGTATGGTCCTGAAACATGCAAATTGAAAAAGTAGTTTTTAAACATGTCTACTAAAAAAACTTTCTACCATGTGGGTATTTAAATAAATTACATATTTAAAAAGTAGACTCCGAGCACTACATTTTCTATTAGTGAAGCATTTTTAAATTCAATCTCTAAGTGCCTCAAATTTTAAAAAATAGGGAAAACACTTCCACTTTTTGCCCAAAAAGTGGACTCAATTTCTTGTTGGAACCCAATTAAATCATTATTGATTTAATTATTAAGTCACTTTTAATATCTAGTTCACTTAAGCTAAAATTTATGCATATAATAATCAATTCTATTATTAATTATTATCATGCAACCTAGGTCTCTCCTCCTTCTAGTGTTTGATCTCCTTTATAAGGATTGATCTCTTTGTAATTATTAATTCTTTTGTAATTCTCTCTATTCTATTGTTGAATGAATATTTCATCTTTTAGATCATTATGAGTTGTCTCCATTCTTTACTTTTGTGACAGGTATTTTGCGTACATTGGATCTTGGTGATTGAATTCTTTGAATTCTAACAAGTATACCTGTAATGTTTTTGTAAATTATTATAGGAAATATGGGATGAAAAAGGAGTTAACAACCAGTTATACTTCGCAGCAAAAAGGAGTGGCTAAGAGAAAAAAATAGGACCATCATTGAGATGGAAAGGAGTATGCTTAAAGCAACGGGACTCCCAAATGAATATTGGTAAGAGGTTGTAGCAACAACTGTATATCTGATAAATAGAATTCCTACAAAGGAAAACCATGACAAGATCTCACTTGAGATTGGGAAAACATAGATGGATGGTTGAACACTTGACATTTTGGGTGTGTAGCATATGCACACGTGTCAAAGCAGAAAAGATAAAAGCTGGATGACAAGGGAGTGAAGTGCATCTTCACGGGCATATACACATTTGCCAAAGGAGAAAAGATAAAATTTGAATGAAAAGGGAGTGAAGTGCATCTTCACAGGCTATAGTCCTAAATCAAAGGCATATAGGTTGTATAAATCGATCACCAAGAAGATCAGCACAACTAGAGATGTTGAGTTCATTGAGAATGAGTCATGTGACTGCTCAGGGGATTCATCTTCAAGCACCTTAATTGAAGTGCTCATTATTGATCAACAACACGAGTATGATGATCAACATGATGAATCAATGTCAGATATATAGAGCTCTTTACGACCCCTAGAAAAAATAGGCAGCAAGGAAAGCGGCCATAGAGATCCAAAGAATCGGCTCATGCCCTGACAGCTCCAAATTGGTACACAAAGAGCTCCAAATGACTCCTAAATGGGCCTGGACAACACAAGAGAAAAAATAGTGAGAGTTTTGACCCCAACCTCATCTCCCTATTGCCAAGAAAGATCAAGAGTCTAAGGGAGATATACCAAGATGAAAGGTATGATGATGATTTTTATGAAAACATAATGTTTTCATTATTTTCTCATAGTGATCCAATTTATTTTGAGGATATTGTGAATGAAGATAAATAGTGTAAGGCCATAAATGAGGAAATAGATGCAATAGAAAGGAATAAAACATGAGAGATAACTAGAACAACAAACCCTTTCGGTTGCTCAATGTATACCTCTTCCTAAAGTATTCCATTTAGGAATACAGACTTGACATCCATTTGGTATACCTTGAATCCTTTACATGCAACATAAGCAAGTAATATTCTCACTCCTTATAGCCTAGCAATGGGTGCAAAGGTCTCTCCATAGCCAATCCCTTCTTCTTGTGCATTTGTTATTATCAAGTGCAGCATTGATAGATTTTGGCTCAAAATTATAAATAAGACATCTTGCATTTAGAGACTTACTTTTGGTTCTTATACCAGCCTTCTTGTCTCCTATGATCTGGTTCTGTGGATGGTTCCTTCTGACATATCTGGCAAGTACAGGTTCAATTCTTTGTCTATCATCTTGATCATTAATTTTTCCTTCATTCTGATCTCCATCGCTTGGTACAACATCTTGAGCAGTATCTTGATTATCAGTATTTGCAGCCTGATGCTCAGGTGTAATAATCTGTTGCTCAGGAGATATACATTGTTGATCGGGTAGAGTGTCAGGTTCTTCATTGTAAACAAACCTATTGTAGTCCTCTGGTTCTTTTGTGCTTTTCTTTTCATTCTTCTCTGCATATTCATCTATCTTTACATTTGCACTTTCAACAATTTTGTTAGAGGCTTTATTGAGACATTTATAAGCCTTGCTCTTGGTGGAATACCCTATAAAGATTCCTTCATCACTTTCGGAGTCAAGCTTTCCATTTCTATCATCTTTTAAGATATAACATTGACTACCAAAATTTTTGAAGTAACTTACATTGGGTGTGTAACCATACTGTAGCTCATAAGGTGGCTTCTTGGTGTCTTTCTTCAATTGTACTTTGTTCAATGTGTAAACAACAGTATTGACAACTTCCCTTCAGAAGATTTGGGTGATGCCTTTCTCTATCATCAGTGTCCTTACACAATCAACAATGGATATGTTCCTTCTTTTAGCAATTCCATTTTGTTGTGGCGTTCTCGGTGCAGAGACCTATCTTTTGATTCCATGCTCATTACAAAAGTTAGTGAATTCATCTGAAATAAATTCCCCTCCTCTATGTGAAATTAAACAGTTCAATTCTTTACCACTTTTTTTTTCTACCATTGCTTTGTACCATTTAAACATCTTGAATGCTTCAGATTTATCTTTTAGAAACAATACTGTCATCATTCTAGAGTAATCATCAACAAAGAGAATAAAATATCTATCACCATAATAGCTCTTTTTCCTCATGGTTCCACATAGATTAGTATGGACTTATTCTAGAATGGCATCAAATGTATGGGTTTTGCTTTTGAAACTAGACTTTGTCATCTTACCTTTTTGACAATTTTTGCACATGATATTGTCGGGCTTAATCATCATCGGTAAGTCTCTTACATTTCTCTTTTTGCTTATTTTTATCATGTTGTCAAAGTTTACATGACACAATATTTTATGCCACAACTATATGTCTTTGTTTCTAGCCATTAAGAAAGTGGTGTCAGTATCATTCAGATAGAATAAGTTACCTTTTCTCTACTCACCGATACCAATCAGATTTCCTGATTTATTGAAGATCTTTTCCTTCTTATTCTCAAATGCTACTTTGTGACCTGAATTATTCAACTGAGAAACACTCAATATATTATAATTCAATCCTTTCACCCAATAAGAATTTTCACATTTTATCAGGTTATTCAACATTATGGTTCCTTTACCTTCAACTGGAAAAGGTGTGTCATTACCCATTCTTACTGAACCACCATTATAGTATTCAAAAGTCTCAAACTTTTGTTTTTCACCGGTCATATGGTGAATGCAGCCACTATCTATGATCCAGACATCATTTTTGCTAACTTTAGATATGAGTGTAGTTTCTACATACCTTTCTTCATCATCATTTGAATCATCTTTTACTGCCACAAATACCATCTTGATGTCTTCATCAGATTCGGTGTCAGTATCTTCATCTTTTCATTTACCTAGGTAACAGGCCTTCTTTCCTTTGTCCTTGTAGTCTCGGGTATCTCTTCTTTTTTATTGTTAGTTGCTTTTTTAATCACCTCTGTCAAACTTCTTTTCAAATGACCTGTCGTTACTTCTGTCATCTTTTCTTCTATTATCACATCTTGCAACAAAGTATCCAATCTCTTTACAATTAAAACAAACAAGTAGTAATTTACCTTTGTATTTACCTTTGCCTCTCTACATTATTCTAGCCATAAGTGCTTCAATTTCATCAAGATCTTCTTCTTCACTTTCACTATCACTATCTTTTCTCATAGTGTGTTTATGACTTGATTTACTTATTCTCAAAGAAGATTTGAATGCAGACTCTATGTTTGGTAAGACACTATTATCAAAATTATTCATCTCAAATGAAATCACTTTTCCAATAAAACTGTCTAGAGTAACATTGCTATTTGCTACTACTCTCATTTCTTGAATGGAAGATACTCTAATAGCATAAGTAGGCAACAAGGTTCTTAGTATTTTACTTACCACTGTATCTTCATCTAGTACACCTCCAACTCTTAGGATAGCATTGACTACCTCTTTGATTCTTGTATTGTACTGTGTGATGTTTTCACCTTCTTTCATCCTGAGATCATCAAAATTTCCTCTAAGGCTTTCTTCCTTGGCTCTTAGAACATTTTTATCACCACATGTACAAGCTTGAATTTGTCCCACATCTTGTTTTTAGTTGTGCATGCTTTGACATCTTCAAATTCAGCATTAGAGAGTGAGGAAGCAAGCTCTATCATCATGCAATTGTGCTCATGCTTCTCTCTCATTTGTTCAACTATGGGTGCTCCTATGGGAAACACATATTCATTATCTAAGTATTGAGTAACATCATTTCCAATACCTGATAAGAGGAGTCTTATTTTTCTTTTCCTTGAAGCAAAGTTATCTTTGTTCAACTTAGGCACATCTTGTCTATTCATCTTGTGATCTTTAGCTTGAGCTGTTAAACTCTCTTTCTAAGAACACAAGCTCTGATACCAATTATTAGTAATAACTTAGAGGGGGGGTGGGGTGAATCAGTGACCTCAAAAGTTAATCCTTAAATCAATCCTTCAAACTTAGTACCACAAATTATACCTCTAGTTATCTTCAGTCCTATAAGATGAATGCCTTGAAATACTTTTATCAAATTAGTACTTGTCAGAATGCTTTGTAAAACCTTCTTCCATATGTTTACCGATAAGTAGTCTTACTATTTACCAAAACACAGTAAATAACTAGTGTATACCAATCAATCCAGATTTACTTAAGTGAAATGCAAAACAACAAAGTAATGACTCATAGACACATTAACACATGGATTTTTAACGTGGAAACCCTGTTAAGGGAAAAACCACTGGGACCAGTACCCCAAATTTTCACTCTTCTGAAGTGAGCTCAGTTAAGAGCCAACCCTGTTGAAGGTTACAAACACACTATTAGGTGTGACCTTGTTAGAGGATTTTAAAGAATAGTTTGTCAATTAGTATTTGGCATCTAATGCACTACCATCCTTGATCAAACAATCACTTGGCCTGTCAATAGGTATCGGGCATATCCAATGCTACTTTCTATGATCAAAATTTTTTATAATCCTTGGGATGTATCTCAATTACAAAATACTTTTAAGTCCTGATCGGTTAAGAGACTTGATGCTTCAATGGTTAAACTAAAACAGTAAATTGATCTGTTCACATATACAACTTGAATTGCAGATTTTTTAGATCTATTGTAAGTACATTACCTTTCTGATCAATATTATCAATTCAATACCTTTTCTCCACACTTTTCTTCTCTATGATGTTGTATCTATGTTCGTCGGTGTCTGTAAAATTTATCTCTTTCCTCAGCTTGATTGATCACGTCTAAATGAAGACTTTCTTCTCCTTCAAAATCTCTTCAACGTCTATTCTCTTGTCACTCTTCTTCACCACCTTTGTAATGAATTAGGTTGTCTCTTTATAGACACGATTCACCATTTCTTGGCTTTCTTGATCTTGGCATGATCCATAATTCTCGCCAATTAGATTTAAAGAAAAAATCCAGGTTTATCTCGTAGAAATCTTCTTGCCAACTGGACAAAGCAGCTTTAAATCCTTTACTTATCTCTGACTTTATCTTGTCGATTAAAACAATGATAAGTATCAGTTAAGTCTATTTTTAGCTATTAATAGCTAAGCATTTTGTCATTTCTTAACTCTCTGTTCTTTCAGTCAATACTTCAGCTAGTCATCGGTGATAACTGACTGTTCTGTCGGTGTGACTTTAGTTGTCTTCGGGATATCCGTCCATCAGGAAACACTATAATTATGTCTGTCGGGTTACTCTGTACTTTTCTCGTTGGGCACTACTGTGCATTTGCTCGTCGGGTAACACTGTGACTTTGCTCTTTTACTTTGACCGTCAGTGTTCAATCTGTCAGTGTATATAGTCACTTTGTGAATACTTGACTTATATGCATTACTAATAGCATAGCCTTTTATTCATCGGTTCTTTGAAGTCTTTGGCAGTATGTCCATGACCATACAGATTATATCAAATTGACATCAATGACAATACAATACATTAACTGATTTAATGTCTTGCATAAACTTTCTTATGTCTCTGTGATCATCAACTTAACATCTTCAAACATTCAATCAGTTATAGTTCATCAAGGGGAAGAGTTCACTTCCCACCCGAATTTTATATTGCTTGAGGACAAGCAAATTTAGGAAGGGCGGACTTGTCGTAAGCCCTATTTTGGCTATAAGCCCATTGTCTATGTAACAAGCGTAATTTAATTAATACATGTAGAATAGTATAATTTTGCACAAACAATAATTAATTGGCATATATTAAACAATATAAAATTAATTAATCAACATATATTAAATGATATTAAATTGACCATAATTAATTAAATATATTAAATAATATCAATATTGATATTGATAATATTAATAATAACTACTTAATAATTAATTAACTATACTAAATGATATTATTGTAATATTAATAATAGCTATATAATAATTAATTAAATATATTAAAATGATATTATTAATATTAATGTTGATATAGATAATATTAATAATTATATTTATATTAATCATACTAATAATATCCTAATAATATTAATATCCTTAACATCAAATAACCTTAATAAAATAATATTATATTCATATTAAGCATATCGTAGTAATGGTATATGACGTTAATATTAATACGCTTAAAGTTAACATTAATAAAAGACCAATCGATTCATTACCGTGATGAACCAGCACTTTACGGGTTATATCATTTGGGAGTCCACCATATTAAAGCTAGACGATTGGCTTAAGGAAGGACAAAGAGTGAAGGATAAGGAGAAACACGCCAATAAATAGAGACCTGGTGAATACGCCAAGGAAACATCGTGGGAGGATAATAGAGAAACCATCCGCATATGTTTGACGTGAAGGAGCTAAGGATAAACATGCACCCAGTCATAACTAAACACGGGTATATTTCATGGCAGGAAGGGTGACAATTTTCCTTCACGACACAATCTGGGAAAGGACGTGAACATCTAGAGAATTCGCAGAAGGAATGAAACTGCAGAACATGGGCTAACGACTTAGATTCTACATAATTGTAAGTATATCTATTTCATATTAAATTACCAGTTTCAATCTCCGGAACATTAAAAAAATACAGAGATTGTATGGTACCTTATGGAAGTATTCTAACAGCTACATAAATAACTTTATTCTATTAAATCCATTCTTAAATATGTATCAATACATATAGCATACGTTATCTAAACTCATCCTTGGGATATCTAATTAAATCACTTATGAATGAATGAATAACAATAAAATACTAATAATGGAAGAGATAAATTAGTAGGTAAGAGGGAATAAGGCTGGTCTCCAGATTGCATAGGATATGTATACTTATAGTTTGGACTTATCGAGTCTGAAACCTCTACAAGATGTCGAGGTTAGGACTAGTCTCCAAAACTACGTAGGATACGTATACCTAGAGTTTGGACTTATTGAGCCAAAGAACCCCACTACAATATATTTCTTCATATAATAAGATAAGGGTGCGTTAGGGACGGTAGGCACCCACTAGAGTTATTGATGAGGGTAACTCTCAGAATGTGATTGAGATTCTGCCTAAGGGCTCCTTTGGGTCTTCTTTGTCCTTTTTGCTAACCATCCAAATAAGCCTCTTAAT
This sequence comes from Thuja plicata, assembly GCA_018584345.1. NCBI lineage: Eukaryota > Viridiplantae > Streptophyta > Pinopsida > Cupressales > Cupressaceae > Thuja > Thuja plicata. The sequence continues at coordinate 1,358,216 of MU228515.1, read as the reverse complement.
ATTTAATCAATAAAGAAAGAAATGCATATATTTGTCCCCAAATATTGTATTTTCTTAGATATTGTAGAATCTAACATGTATATGTATATAAATTAATGATGTTTCCATAGGAAATATATGTAAGAGGACCGGACGCGACATTTCAGATTGTCCAGATATAGTGTCCCCTTTATCTTCTCTTTGAATGTTGCATATTCCTTTTCCTGTTTCCTCAATGAATCATTTGCTTCCATCACTTCTCAAGGGTGAGGATTCGATAACTTCTTAAAATTTTGTCACTTCAATCACAATTTTTTTTATTAGAGGTAAGTTTCTATAGAAGGAAGATTATTATTTTTAGATATTGAGGTTTTATTTGCTATAGTCAAATATCACGTGGAACTTAAGGAGAGAGTTTATCTAATGCACTTTTATGAAAATTATTTAAGAATAAATGAACGATTTGGAATACTAGAACAAAAGTATGTATTTGTTCTATAAGACTTGTTGTTCACTACTATTTTTCTTAGTTTATTTATAATAATATATTATCTTGTAGTATATTTATCATAATATATCATCTTGTAATATATGAATAATCTACCAAAGATTTTTTTATGTACCACTAGTTTATATAGAAGAATTTAAAGGGTCAAGTAGAAACTATGAATATAAGAACACAAATCCTACACAACAAAAATGTAAATTCATAAATACATTTAAAAAAAAAAAACCTTCAACTTTTAAATTTATTTTTTAAATTACAATTAATTATAAAATTACTTTAACCTATGAGTGCAAGTCATCATTATTGGATCTAAATTAATTTTCAAATATTTATTAGCCGATAGGCTATTATACATGGGGTTTTGACTAAATCTCGTCTCACGCTCGGAAACAACTCTCGTCTTCCTAATAAACAACTCATGCTCCCCTGTAAACAAGTCAATCCATCATAAATATGTCATCGGAGATATAAGATATGATTTTATATAAGATTTTGTGTTATCTTACAGATTTTCTTTAATTTGATTTTATATTTATGAGAGATTTGATTTGTTTTTAATTCATTTTCTTCTGTGCAACTGAAGCCAGCGCCTAATATGTCAATAAATAGAATGCATATGGTGAGCAAATTACAAAGTAGTTGGTTTTCAATCTTTCACAGTTGAGGCAGAGGTGCAAAGAAGTGGAAGCAGGAGCCACACCATCCATAAAATCAATGGGAAAGGGAACATTAAGTTTCAGTAGGAGGTGGAATTAGTGTAATCTCACTCCTAGTGTAATCTCACTCCTGGTGATCCCACTACAAGATACATTAGGAATTCTCCGTCCCCAACATGAATTGGCATTCAGATCTCCATTGTGAGGTTCCCAATTCGGGTCTGGCTACAAAACACTACAGATCTAATTCAATCTGGAAGACCCAAGTGATTGTCTCTGTGATTCAGATGTACCCTGAGTCCCAATCCCCCATTTTTGTTGCTGCTATACATTGAATAATCGTATAAAAGCATGGAATGGGAACCCATTATGGAGATCAAATAGAGAATCAACAACAACTTGAATCACATTCCCTTCATTTTCATTTTTGGTGTCTTTAACAATTGGGATTTTTGAATCCCCTGAGGAGAAACACATCCAAAATGAAAAAAATTCAGTGATCTTGATGGGAGAAACAAAGAGTTGTGAGGTTAATTCTTGCTGGCTCAAGATTCACATCCGAATAAAAATTGTCAGGGATTTATATGCCCGGTAAAGTTTGTTTCATAGAGTGTGTAATCCTGGTAATGGGGGATTCACGCGACAATGTCCTTATCTCCATTGACATGGATTTTATGTCATATTGCAATGATTTTCTAGTCTATCATATTAGAAGAAAGACTACAGGGACTAGAAGAACAAGATATCTTCGTCACATGCCCCAACCTTTCAAGAATAAGTTCAGGAGACCCCAGGAAGAAAGCAGTTGCCCCAACCTTTCTAGAAATTGTTGAAAGCCTAGATTCCACTTTAAAAAAATAGCCTAGATTCTAGTTAAAAGCTTTCTTTCTAGAAAGAAATGTAAGTACATTTTTTTGTGGAAGAAGAGGGTGCCTCTTACCATTCACGCGAACTGCTAAAAATAGCTACCCCATACCTCTTCTCGGTCCTTACCTCTGCTTTCCCCTAAATTCACACATTCCCCATAGCAATTAGGGTTGAGAGCCATTACAAATGGATGTGAAAAATATATTAAAAAAGATTTATTTTCTTTTTCTATCATATAGATAAAAAAAATATGGCAGCAGCTAGTCTCCATATAAAATGTACCAAAGACAAAAAAAAAGAGTCAAACTATTTTTTTTTCAGATTCGTGAAAACATACTTTTTTTTTGGCAAATTTTTTGTGGTTTTTCACCACTAAATATGCAAATCTTGAAGAACAAATAGTGAAAATTTCACAAAAATTTGTTGTGTTTTCCATTTTTTGAGATTTGGTCAACGGTGCATTTTACATGAAGGATAGCTGCGTCCAAAACATATTAATAGTATTTCTCTCTCAAATATGAGATTCAACACATATTCTAAAATTGCCACATGAGCTCTTTTTTATAGTGCTTCCTTCTGTTGTATCAATGCATCTATTTTAATTTTAAGTACTTTTGCTTCCATGTCATGGTCGCCTTGTCCATTGGCCATGTGAGTAGCATGTTGAGCACATTTCCCCAAGTACTTTAACCACAAAATAATAAGAATAAAATAGATAGGGGAATTAATAAAATAAGATAAATATTGCACACGAATTGCGATGAAATTTGGAGTCAGTTTTGAGTGCTACATGGGATTCAATATGCTAAACCAAACTTAGAACACACAAAAAAAATCCATACTCCTCTAATGCCTTGGTTTTGTTTCATCTTGTCTTATTAATTGCCAAGATGTTTCCTTCATGAGTCGATGCAAGTAAGATAATGTCTGGGTATCTCCAAGAATATTTTGATTCATATGTTCTTAATTGGCTACCAAAAACAAGTATAAAATGAAAAAAATTAGGGTGGATTTTTACCTATCTATATTTAAATTTAACATTTTCCCCATAACTTGGATTGGCCATCCAAAAATTAAATAAGGTGACTGATGTTTTTGATATTGAAAGAAGACAAAACAAGGGGGCTAACCTAGAGAAACAACAGGAGGCAAAGCCTCAAGGAACACAATTAGCGCACACTAACAACACAACACAGTAACACCAAGCATCATCCTACCCCTTCCTTAATATCAAAAACCCCATCCACCACTTAACAGACATCAGCAAAGCAAAATGAGTATTAAACCTACTCCACAGTAGTACAACAAATGTTTTTTAAACATACTAAGTTACGAGTGCAAAGTAAACTACCAGTATCATAACTAGAAGCCCGTGGGACTAGAAACCAACCACAAGTGTTAGAAGTTCTAACAAAGCCCATAGAACTGAAAAAAAAGTGTTGAACCAAATGAACAAAGAAATTATGGTACAAAACATAGTCACACCGCACCACAGAACCCAACAGGATCCCAAATTGCTCCTTGTTGGAACGGGACATGAGTAGTTGGGTCCAATCATCACCCAAAAAATAGAACAAATCTTTTTCCACGTCGCCTGCATTGCCCTCCTCATTCGCCTTCTCATGGTACAGGAGACTAAGAGTGGTGGCAGAAGAGTGTATGACTTTATTGGAAAACTTAGCCAACCTATTAAAGCTCTTGTCCAGCATGCATAATTCTTCCTTCCTCCTTTTAATTTCTCCATTAGGGCCCGTTTGTTTCATGGAATTAGACTGGAATTGACATTATCTAATCCAGATAATGCCAATTCCATGTTTGTGTCCATCTTACAAAATTGGAATTGGAATTTTCAAATTCCAATTTTGCCCCAAAATGGGAATATGCATCTTCCACCTAAATAGGTAGAATTGGAATTGGCTATTCCAATTCTAATTTTTATAAAACCAAATTTAAGCTTTACACGTGTGTAAATGTATGTGTATGTGTGTATATGTGTGTGTACACACACACACACACACCCACACACACACATATATATATATATCTGTGTGTGTGTATATATCCACACATGTGTGTATATGTATATATGTGTGTGTATACACACACATGTGTGTGTATGTGTGTATATATATACACAAATATGTGTATATGTGTATATATGTATACATGTATGTGTGTATATATATATGTGTGTGTATATGTGTATATACGCATGTGTGTATATATACATATGTGTATATACACATGTGTGTACATATACCCACACATGTGTGTATGTGTATATTTGTGTATATGTATATATGTGTGTATGTGTGTATATACACACATGTGTATGTGTGTATATACACACATGTGTATGTGTGTATATACACACATGTGTATGTGTGTATATACACACATGTGTATGTGTGTATATACACACATGTGTATGTGTATACATGTGTGTGTATATATACACACATGTGTGTATATGTGTATATATTTGTATATACATGTGGGTATATATATGCACACATGTGTGTATGTGTGTATGTGTGTATATGTGTGTATGCGTGTGTATATACACACATGTGTATGTGTATATAGGTGTGTATATATACACATGTGTGTATATGTGTATACATGTGTGTATATACATGTATACACACATATGTGTATATGTGTATGTATACACATATGTGCATATATACACACATATACACACGTATTAAAAAATTAAGAAATAAATAATTAAAATTTCTTATGCATCTTCTCAGTCATATTCCGAGTGAACTAAATAGGTCCAGCCCATATTCTAGAATTCATTTTTCAGAATAGCAGAATTCTAGAATTCAGTTGAATTCCAGAATTGGCTATTCCACCATACACAAATTTCGCAAAACAAATGGGCCCTTATTGATATCACAACCCGCGCAAGAATTCATCTTTGTGTCCTCGTTTTCAGCAGCCTGGGAATTTTTTCCTATGTCCTCAACATCAATTTTTTTCCTTATCCTTCATGCGAGGAGGGGAGGAGATGGTTGCACGGGAGGCACTTTTTACTCCAACATTATTCATGGGGCCAGTTGGGTTGCCAGTATCATTTTTGAAGCTCGCAGAAACATGAGTTGAGCTCATACTATTATCCGTCTCCTTTTTCTTCATCCCAAAGTAATCATTGCCCTCTGAACCAGGTTCATCCTCCTCCTCATCAGTATACTTTCCCTCACTGCCTTATCCTTCCTCTGGGGTTTAGCAACAATCATGTTAGATCTTCTATGGGTATCCCCACATTCAATGTCAGACTCCACTAGGTGGATACAAGTTTCCATTTTGGGATTTTTTGCTTCAACGGGAGGACCAGACTAGACACATTTATTTTTATGACCAGTATTAGGAGGAGTATCGTTGGGGAGGTACATGAAGATTGATGAGGGGTTTTGGATTTTTTAGAATTCTTTCTCTTGTTCACCTGGGGGTCCACATAATAAGGTGACTGATGTTAACGTTTCCTTGGAGGAGTATTTTAAGAAGCTAATGTATGTCTCCTTCCATTTATTAATTAGCTAACTAATTATTATAAGCTTCGGGCTAAGAAGTGTGATTTCCTTAGCTAAGGGAAAACTTGACTTAAAATTCATATTAAACAAATTATAGAGAGAGATTACTCAATTTTCTCTTTTTATTTTTCTCTAACTAAGATTTATACCCTTCTTTTCTTATTGTTTAAATAAATAAAATTTGGTAAGAGGGTTTATTTAAAAAATATAAAATCTTATCTATTCTTCTTTTTTATTCTTTCAATTAATAAAAATTATATGTTTTATTTTTATTAAGTAAAATAGGTTTTACAGTGTGCCTGAAACCCAGAACAGAGTGAAAGATCAGAAAGAAAGTCTAGACTGAAAGGAAAGAGCCAATCAAACAAAAAAGGCCAACGCAGGGCCGCAGAACCAGGTTTTGAAGGGGACTCAAAATCCTATACACTCAACGCTACTAAAGAATTGTTATTTTAAACTAGCAGCCCAGAGACAGTAACCAAATAGAAACTAATAAAGATGAGACACTAAAACCCTAGTTGCCCAAATAATAGGCCAAAGCCATACATTTTTACTGGAGTTTAAAACTCCCCAACAATAGACCAGGGTTTTGACATGGAACCCAGAACCAACAACATGACTTCCAAAACCCCAACAAGAATACTGAGAAGAACATTCCAATCTAGCAAAACCAAAACCATGTAACTAGAAGCAGAGGTTTTCCTTCTGTAGGTTCCAAAGGCTCTAATATGAATCCACTCCAACTCAATAGGAGCAGAACCCATCTCAATAGGGAAATCAGAGAGAAGAACATACAAGGAAGAAAGCCAACCTCTTCCTCACCCCAATATCAAGCACCCAAGTGCAGGTAACACCCCCACAGAACTACTTCCAGACTCTTCCACAAGGCAGACCTCCACCTCAAAAGGAGATGCCTCCACCTCCATAAGTAAAGTAGTAGAGAGAAGAAGAAGTAAAAGGAGATCAACCTGAGCATAGATAGCGAGAGACCTCTCCACCTCCATATAAAATAGCAGGGGAAGGAGAGTGGAGCCCCCAGCCACAACCTCGTTAGATATAACTAGAATATTATAGGCTCCAAGACATGGGACCGACAACCCCATAGTAGCAGCAAAGCACTCCAAAAAGTTAACTTCAAAATCATAGGAATGCCTCCAAGTAAAACAAGAAGGACAGGGGCAAAAAACCCCATTACTTACGAGATGTCCAACACGAACATGCATAGAAGCTAGAAATAGGCCCATGCATAACAGAGAAACCCTCCTAAGGGTAGAAGAAATCGGGTTTTAGAGAACACTCCCCACCCATCTGAAACCATCAACAAAACCCAGAACGCAGACATTGCATCCACAAAGGATGTCGATAAAAATGCCAACACATAATGAAAGGGATGGAACCATTAAAATGATCATTTTCTTCAGGAAGCACTCTGCTCCCACATTCATCCCTCGCATCCACAAAGGATGTCGATAAAAAGGAAAACAAAAATGGACCAGAGGCTTTGCCGAGGGTACCAGATATCCAACCTCCCGCCTTCCACAACCTAAGGAAGCCCTCACAACCAAACGAGCGGAAAATTTCCTCCCAAGGAGAAAAAGGGACCACAACAGAAACGTCCACCGCAAACGGCTGGCAAAATAGCAGCTTCCCTCGGCCAACCGAGCCACCCCCAGACCACCCAAAAACCAAAAAACTAGCGTAGGAAGGGTCCAAGGGGGGTGGATCATCACCATCACCATCACAATCGTCTCCATCCTCCGCAAATCCAGAAACCCTAACTCTCGCTCCCATCACATCCATCAAAATTATATATTTTGTTATATAAGATGTAACATGATATTTAAATAAAAAAAGTTTGGTAAAAGAAAATTAATTTGAAAGTGCAAATTTACTTATAAATTTTTTTTGTGAAGTTGATTTAGTTATTTATAGAAAAGGAAAACTTAGGATTTAGAAGACTATATTATATACTTAAATGGTAGATTTCTCCTAGGGTAATCAACTAAATTAAGCTTAAACTCAAGGAGATGACAATTTTTTTTAGATAAGTTAGCTATTATAGACTAGCAATGCTAATGAAACTACATCCTTTAAGGAATCAAGAGATATACAATGTTGCTCTAGGATCCTAATACTTAAAGTCTACAAGGATAGAATCTTGATTCATCAAAATTATTTATTTATTTTTTAGAATTAAATAAGGAGCTTAGGCATTAGAATTAGGCTCATAATATTTTAACGCATCTTGCCACTCCTCTAACAAACCAAAGAGGTGCTTAGGCATTAGAATTTTCCAACACATGATAAACAAATGAGCTTAGGCATTGGAATTATCTAACACCTAATAGATAAATGTGTAATATTAAATTGTCACCATGATCTCTCCATCATATAACCCAAATGTCAATTAAAATAAAATAAAAAATAATTTAATCTTATAAATTAGATCCAATAAAGAGCATTCAAAAGATGCAACAATGATCCTGACCTAATTTGATTGTACAAGACATTGGATTGATGAATAATAAGTTATCTTAATAGAAAAAAAAATTAATTAGGATTCTACTTAAATAGGTTGTCTAAAAAGAATTGGCTTAGTTGTGAAAAATGGAGTTAACCTATTAAAAAATATTCAAAATACAAAGAAAAATAGTTATATAGAGTTTTAGAGCAAATATAGGTTGGGTCATATACATGGGATTCTAATGACCAGGATGCACAAATATCTTCCTCTCAAAATTCTATAAACTTAAAACCAAATATTATGGATGTCCCCCTAAGTATACATATACCAACCATTTGTCCCAAAGCTTTTAACAATCATAAAATATAAAAAGCTAATATGAAGAGTTAAGTAAACAAAGAATGTGTTGTGCTAGGGTAGTAAGGAAAATGTGAATAAGTAAGACTAACCATTGGCACAAAAGGAAAAAACTGATTCCTTAATGAGCAAATGAAACAAAATAAACAAGAAGAAATGAATATGCATTATATCTTAATATAATAAATTAAGTATTTGTGTTATGTTTAATCTTTAAAAATTTATTTATCAATTTTAGTTATTTTCGTAGTAGACTTAATTAAATAAAATCATAAAATACTAAATTCTGACTATGTATTGTCGATGCATATATATAATTATACCTTATAATATTAAAATATATAGCTGTCTATCGACATAACCCTTACATCTAATGCAAGTGCTAGTTTATTTTCTATTGAGTTGGTCAAATTTAAGCTTAAGAAAAGAATTTGTCTTTACAACTACATGAAAATAAACATTTTGAATTAACGTGTGCTTCATATATCTTTGAATATCTCCGTTAAAACAGAAGGATCTTATGAACAAGAAAAAGTGCTACGATGACGTATTATAAAGAGTGCTATCACAAACCTAATGCAAGTCGCCATTTTATGAGGAATTGTTCAACT
>MU228515.1:1333855-1349135 GCA_018584345.1 Thuja plicata | reverse complement strand
TATTATAAAGAGTGCTATCACAAACCTAATGCAAGTCGCCATTTTATGAGGAATTGTTCAACTTATATACACGCACACTTTGAAATGAGATACCAGTTTTTTCTTTGACTCAACGTTTCTTGTTTCACAATAAACATATGCTCAAATAATATTTCCTGTGTAGTGACAAATTCCCACGCCTTTTGATGATTAAGAAAATACCTCACGCCCATTCAAAATTCAAAAATCTGGCAAGTGACAGAAGAAAAGGTGACAGAAATGATAGGACAAATTAAAGACGGAGATTAATCTTGTTTCTCTTTATTATTAAGGAAAGTAAGTATTTTTCTTCGTACGATATGAATTTATATTGAGGAAATCGGAAGTGGAACAGTCAACCGTCGTCGGCTCAATTGGCTTTGATTATTGCATTCTCGGATTTTGCCCATTGATTAGGACTAGAAAATAATGAAGCAAATATTGACTACGAATTTAGTGGGGACAATGATGCAAGGACTCCCTTTCGATGAAGCCACTCGATAAGCTCAGACAAAATGCACTAAGGTTCAATATTTTTGAAGGTACATTTTGTAGGGAGCTTAGCCGCGTCCTTCAAGGAATATCAATATTGATTACCACTATCAAAATGCCATGATTAGAGCTCAATGATGGGATCGACTAGTTGATTGAATTCATTAATGAGGAGCAATTGGGTTGAAAAAACCTCACTCGAATTTTGTTTTTAAATGAACAAGGCTAACTATTCAAGAGTATAGCACATTTATTATTTCGTGATGGATTGAAACCAAAATGCTTTAGGGAGCTCTCTATCTTGTTATTAGTTTACTATTTCTCACAAATGAACATAATTCGTTTTTCAGAAATTTTCATCTTTAATTACTATGTTTGAGATTATATATATTGGCAGGTTTCTAAAATGCATCTTGGCCAAAGGATTTTTCATATTTTCTTATTAGAAGTCATTTTAGAAGGAAAATGTTGTAACCTAAGAGAAGGGCAAGGGACATGAATCCCATCTAGAGAATATTTAATAGAAACCTTCTCCTTACAAATATCCTCAACTCAATGTGACTTGTTGTTTTAATTGATATCATATGTCATAGTTATGTTCACAAGAGGACCAAGCACCTCACTTTTATGTCAAAAGAAAACCTATGTAGAAAGGGATTAGAGTAATCCTTATACATCTTTTGATTTTCCCTCTCTTCAGGTCCTACACCTAGGATAATATGGGTAGGCATAGAGTAATGACGAAAAAAACCCAAAGAATCTTCATACATAATTTCTTACAATCAAATCTCGCTAATTTCTCAATTAATTTTATGTTCAAATTGAGAGACTAACTTAGTAGATGCACATGTGTATATTGACAAATGGTACATCTTTTATGAAGTTGGACACATTTCCCTATCCACACACACACACACACACACACACACACACACTTATCCACAACCTATTTATGTATATGCATAAATTCCAATACATTTACTCAAAATCTACTTTAATCATGTCCATCAAAACACCTCTCCTAATAGATCAATCATCCACCTTGTTTGTTTTATGTCCAAGGATATTTTTGGGATATAGTTCATTGACCTTGTGCTTATAGACTTGACCCTTCTCTCTCTCTCTCTAGAAGAATTAGAACACTCTAACTCAGTAGTTTAAAATGAATTTGAAGCTATTTTTAAATATTTGATATACACCTCCACTCTATATGACCTAAGATAACATGTCATCTTCATACATATGAACAATCTTCAAAGCTAGTTTTATATATCTCAAATCTAGATAGAAAAATACAAAAGATTTAAATTAGAAAAGCAGAAACTAATAATATAGAAACAGAAAGATCACGTCTACACGATAGAAAGACAAATCTATAGACACATAACAAAGCTTCAGAGAAAATATAAAATATTACATAGATAACGTGTTGAAAATGAGGATAAAACATACATTAAAAAATATGTTAATAATTACTGCAACCAAACAAATAGATAACAATTGATTACTAATGGAAATGGATAAAAAAATAGATGCAAACTATCACTCAAGAAATTATGTGGACAAACCCTCCCCACCCAAAGATATCAAGTCTTTTATTAATCCTTCAATTGAGTTACATCAATACAACTTCTCTCTTTGAATTACTCTAACACTTCACTGCTTCAACAATATGTGAATTACATACATTATGCTTCAACTCAAGCATTAGAAATATAGGAAATAAATACAACACAAAACACAAATGCTTTCCAAAATCATTTAGGCATAAATAACAGAAAATAGGAATCTTCCTCTTTCAACTTGTGATCTTATCAGCCTTTTGAAAGATATTCCTTATCTTTTCCAAGCATTCATTCAACTTCCCATTTTCCATGCTCTTTCTATTTTCACAACTAAAAAGAATCTTACTAGTTGTCATAGTTGATTTTAACAACTTTTGCGACAAATAATTACAAATTATCAATTATAATTAAATACAATTTTAGTAAAAGAAAAATTGAGAGATTTTCTCAACCAATAGAATGTTAAACATTAATGAATGAAATACATTTAAAAATTCAACATCGCAAAATCATTTATTCTTTATCTTGAAATAAAACCTTTATTTTTATATCAAATTTAAATATTCAAACTAATTACGAAAAATTAAACTAACTTAAACATCATCATTATTTATTTTAAACTAATTGTATCTCTTTATTTACGTTTGATTGAATCGAACTTATTAATCTTAAGTAAAGGTGCTTTTCCTTTACAACTAATTACATAAAATTCAAAATTTTATAATGTTGTGTGGCTTAGGTATCTTTCAATTTCTCAAAAAAAAAGATCTTTTGAAGAAGAATAAGTTATTTAGTGACTTATTATAAAAGGTGCCTAATTTAAAACATGTGACTTGTCATTTCTGATGACATTCTTTTTTCCATTAGTATGCAAAGAACACTTTCGGTAAACATACACTGAAAGACAGGACAAAGAGAAAACCAAAAATACAGATATCAGAGATCATCAAAAATTGCTAAGTACAAAGAAAACTGACGACACAGTTTTGTGTGTAAACTAAAAATACAAAGTTGAAAGGATAAAGAGGAACCCGACAGTGGAACCTGACGAGCAGTGCAAAGTGCAAACTGAGAGAACAATCAAAGAGGAACCCAAGAGACAGTTCAAGCAAGGAACACCGAGAGACAATCTAACTGACTTCAGAGCATAACCGACCAACAGAAACTAAAAGTCAGTTGAAGCCCGCAAAAAGTGGATCTGACTTCCACGTTAGATAAAACAGTCTTATTCTATTTATAGAGTTTTGATTTGTTTTTAAAACCATTTCCTTAGGGACAAGAACCATTATTGTAAGTGTTTTAATCAGTCTAAATGATTTAAAACACATAAACTAGGAGATCAAGGTAAAGTTGTAAACATGTGATCATAGAGTTAATATTGTTTTACGTGAAACTTAATTAGGTCAATCTATCTTATAAATATCTATGTTGTAATCATTGATTATTGATAATGTGATTATGGATGAGAGGATGAATGAAGCCTACGAGCACATCTATGGATCAGACTTAAAGTTTCAAGAACCAAACCAGCAAAAGGTGAATTTGGTTATCAAGAACCAAGAACAGAGGCTACCAAGAAACATAGGTATTATTCAATCACATTAGGTGATATACTTACATGTAATCTTAAATGGATCTATAATCAACAATAGGAGATTACATACACTAGGTCAAAGTGTAATTTGCTTACATTCTAACAAGTGAAGCAAAGTGTAAAAATCCTTTTAAGGAAGGTGGATTTAACCATCCAATTGTAAATCTCTTAACCCAATGCACACTAAACAATGTTGTTAAAGCTCTTAATAGAGTAGAATTTAACAGGTCTCCACAGATACTCTTAATAGGGTAGATCATCAGAAGTGATCAAATTGTAATCCTTAACCGGCCCCTTCCAGTCTGCAGATAGTGAAGAATTTGTGGGTACCATCCCCACCGCAGTTTTTACTTCCTAACAGGAGTTTTCTACGTTATCATATCTTGTGTTATGTGTCAATTACTTTCATTAATGTTTCTATGAATGTTCACATGATTGATTAAGTTTATGAATTGATAAATCTTACATCAAGATAGTGTAGAACAAATGGTTGGATAAACAATTGATTACTTAAAGGATAACTTAGGTTAAAATATACAAAAGTTTTAGAGGTACTGATTCACCCCTCCCCTCTCAGTACACACTTCCCATTAATTCCAACAATTGGTATCAGAGCTAAGTCTCTTATCTGGAAAATCTTAAAGGCTTAAGAAAAAATATCATACAATGGAGAAGTACAGACTTGACAAGAGTATTGAGATGAGATAGTTGTTAGATGAAAGAAAGACTATGGCATCTCATTGTAATGAAACAAATTACCATGAGAAAGAGATACCAGATTTCTTTGTGTCTTCAGGATCAAATACAAGCAAAGCATTAGACACATCAGAAGAAAGCATCACAAGCCTAAATGAAATAAATCAACATTTGGCTAGACAAGTGAAATCTCTGCAAATCGGTCAAGAGACACAGATGGTAAGAATGATTGATGTCATGAACAGTGCTAGACAAGCTGAGCAAGAAAGAACACTAGTTATTGATGATAGAAGGAAGGTTACAAAAAAGCTACAAGAGAGAGAATCTAAAATACAAAGATTAACAGAACATCATCATGAGATTACAAATCATATTATTCTTATGATTCAAGAGGCAAACATAATGAATGTTGAACTCATTGAAAGAATAGAAGCAATCGGTGAGCTAAGGGAAGAAAATGAAAAGCTGAAACAAGAAATCAGAATTCAGTAGCAGCATAATGAAATAATCAAGAAAACTGAAGAAAGAAAGAAAAGAATGGATGATTTTCTTGATGGACAATGAATAATTAACAAAAATACCGGTCTAGGATATACCAAGAATGGAGAATCACCCAATCAAGCTGATCTAAAGAATTTTTATGCAAATCCAAGACCAAGAAAGTTGACATGCGATCACTCTGGAAAGCAAGGCCACACATCAAATGTATGCAAGAGAAAAATGAAAGGTATTCCTAAATCCACATCTTCATTCATAGGATTTTGTTATAAATGTAACAAGAAAGGACATAAAGCATATGAATGTAAGTCTAAGATAAAACACCCAAAGAAGGAAACCTACATTGACAAATAATGGCCTACTTGCAAAATGAATGGTCACACAACTCTTGAATGCTAGAAGAAGAAAAAGAAAGCATGGAAGCCTAAAGGTCAAGAAACTTCCTATCAACCGAAAAGAGTCGGTAACCAGTATGTATAGGATTACAACACATGGACAAATTGTAAAGCATGTGGAAGATTTGGTCACATTACTACAAATTGTATGAGACAATGGACAAGAAAGTCTAGAGGCTGGACTAACCTCAGAATGACATGCTTACACTGTCATAAAGTTGGTCATCTCAAGAAAGACTGCAGAGACCGAATGACAAAGACCAGCACAATTCCCAATGGAAATACCATTGAAGACATCTAGAAGATGAGAGACAAAATGTGGAGGAAATCTACGAACAATGATGAAGCTGGACTGAGCAATGCAATTGGTGACACCCTATCTAATGGATCTGGTGATATCACCATCTCCACCTAAGCAGAACAAGTAAGTATGGAACTGCATTACACTAAGTAGTATTTTACAATAGTTCCATAATATGTTGATAAAATGCCAAATTAGCATAAGTTAAGATGCATCATGATATTACTTGTTAAAATCTGTGAAAACTATTCCATCGAGCAATACATACCAAAATTCATCGGTACACACTCAAAGCTAAAACTATTTGCACTTACTGAGAATTGTCGGTTAACATGTAAAAGAAAATTTGCTAGTGTAAACTAAGACTCGTCAGTAATCAAGCAAGTTGAAAAAGTTATCTTCGTCATACACCGAAACCCATCGGTAAAAGTAAGAAGTTAGATGACTGCCCTGAAACATCGCATTGTCACCGGAGAGAGAAGTTAATGTTTAACCTGATGACTCCGTCTTCACATACTGAGGAGTGGTTGAGCATTAATGACTCAATTTAGGGAAAACATCTATAAAAGGGCGATGGAAGGGTTTCATTATTCACCCACAAATAGAGTAGAGTGAGGAAAGTGAAATTTGAGCACACAACGATAGCATCATAGAGAGACTTCAACTCAACCTAGAGAACTCCAAACATATCAATGACCACTACAAAAGTAAATAGTAAGTTCCTACGTTAACCGAGAACTCTTTTTTATGCATTTTTCAGAAAGCCCTAAAATATCTGAAACAATGACCACGACTTCAAGAACTACCAAACTAAAGAACATCAAGAAGGATAAGGTTAAACTTATCAAGAACTCTACCTGTGAGGAACACCACTACAAGATTTTCCCTGAGGTTGCATCACAACCCGAAAATACTAGAGCATTCTTGCGAATACCATCTAGGGTTTTTCTCGTCGAAGACGTGCGAGCATACATTCACTGCAAGATTGCAAAAATTGGTGACTTAGAGGTGGAACAAGCTTTCAAGAAGCTATGTAATTGGGATGGATCCATAAAAGATGAACATAAACACATATGATTGAAAGGGCTCACCAATTCCCTATTGTTCCCAAAGGTATTCAAAACCAAGTGGATTCGGTTAGTACTAAGCTGAATTCACAACCATAAGCTATGGTTGGATGAGCCTAAAATGACAACCCGAGATGTTATTCATACATTCAGTGGTTATTATATAACTGATAAGGTAAAGGCATTGAAACACCCACCCAAGGTTGAGATTGAAAAGAACACAGGAGCCAAGTGTGATGGAAGAGGACTGAAGGTATCCACTATCACTAACGATGAACTAAAATTTGGAGCATGTGTCCTAGGATACGTATTATTTCAAGCTAGCAGGATGAACAACATAGCATCCAAAGCAGTGGATAATGCATATAAAATTGTAAAGAAAGGAACTCAGTTAGATCTATCAAAACTTCTACTTAACCAGTTAGAAGAAAATTTGAGAACAATCAGAAATGCAAAGACAAATACATGTAAGTTTGGCTCACTTATCATGTGCATTTTCTTTTACTTCCAAGAATCATTTCCATCACTAGGAGATGTAAAATGGGATACCACAAGACCAGTCACCATACAAATCAGTGAATACATAACATCAATGGGAGATAACTTTGAAATAGTTATGGATGAATACTTTACTGGATTCAAGGACATAATGCAGAAAAGAGTTAGGATCCCAGAGAAACTAATTGAAAAATTCAAGAATGATATATGTTTCATGCTTGACACCAACCACACATACATCAAGCCTATTGTACCAAGGACAACATGGTTACAACCATTGGACTATGAGGTAAACATTGATCAAGCATCCAATGCAATCAATGCATTGATAAATGAACCCTTAGACAAGACACAACCAAAATTCAGAACCTATGAAGAGGCCAAAGAAACAATCAAAACCATCTTGGTTGTAAACAAAATTGATAGGAAGAAAGATAAAATGGTAAAGAATTTGAAGAAAAGGTTGTCGGTTATAGAGGAGAAAACTGAACAAAAGGAAGAAACAGAAGGACAGTCACCCATCAGTGAGGCTAAGCAAGTAAGTGACTCTAACTCTACAGATTCAGATACTCTATTGCCAACACCAGCTAAGAAGCCAAGAACCACAGTTTCTTCAAGGACAAGAATCTAGACAGCTAAGGACACAAGTCCTTCACCCTTGAAGAAAGGTCAAGTAAGGATCTACAAGAGGAAACCGGCTACACAGAAAAGAGGGCCAACAAAGAGAACAAAGTTAATTAGAACCAGGGAAGATATTGAGGACACATAACAAGATGAAGGTGTTCATGAAGAAAAGAACAAGATTCCTAAAACCATTGATGAGGTATGTGCACAAATGATCAAATCAGGATCAATTATTGACTCCAAAGTCAAAAGATGGCTAAAATTGGATCCCTTGGATCAAAATAAGATTGAGGAAGCAATCATCAAGATGATGTACATATAAAAATACCTCCCTATATAACTATCAAACAAAATTCCTAAAGAACTTCAAGATAGGCTATCGGCAAGATGGACTTTTGCCTTGCACTCTGAGAAAGAAATCAGGGAAAGATCCCTAGTATCAGTCATGCCTCCAGAATCCAAAATGGAGGAAATCAAAGAAATGATGAAGGCTCATTCCAAAAGGTTCTCACCAAAGATGAGAGCCTACCAAGTGCTAAAAGGACATCTACTAGAGTTAGACCGAAAGAGTGAATCCAAATGGAGGAATATACTAAATATTCTTGAAAAGGATACAAGTCCTAAGCCATAGAGAACTCTAACTAAGAATCAAGAAATCGAGAATGATCAAGCTACTGAGACAAAAAAACCATTCATCATCACAGATGTTGAATTGGAAAAGGAGGAACTGGACACCAAAGGCAACAAGGATATGGATGTTGCAGATGAGACATGGCCAGACAACATTGTGGACAACATATTCATTGACATAACCGATGATCCAGCAGAAGAAATACAGAAAAATGAAGATGTCACTGTTATCAAGGACAAGATCGACGAACAAGACACAACATTTGACACTTCACAGGTGAACATATCAAGCAACATGCCAATATTGATCCAAGCCATTAATATACTTCAAGAAAAAGACAAATCACCTGACAAAGATTCAAGCATTCCCAAGGATGCAGGGGATGAAGGCAAGATAGACAACATCAATGAACAGAATGTCATCGGAGACACTCATATTGTAACCAAACCTGACAAGGTTACAGAAGGAGATTTAAAGAAAATAGATGGAGACACTACTGAGAAGGATGCACATACAAAAGAAGATGAAGTACATAATGATACCGATGAAGGAGAAAAAACAAAAGATGACATTCCTGAGGTAACCAAACAAGTTGCTACAAATAATGTAAAGGTTGATGTGGAGATGTCCACTCAAAACCGACAAGCTGACACTGAAGCACAACAAAAAAAAGAGGCAACACCACAAATCAATTCATCTAGCACAGCATACAAAGCCAACAAGATGGCTATGGTTCTACATTCACGTGAAACTTAGAAGAAGAAGAAGAAGAAGAAATCCAAAAAGAGTAAGTAGGAAGTCACTCTAGATGAGACAATTGAGATACCCAAATGTGACCCAACTACACTTGACTATGAAGCACTTAAAGAGTATGGTGAAATATGCCAAAGGAAGGCACTACAGGAGAAGCTAAGAAAGTAGCATCAAGACTCCATGGTACTAGAAACAACTAGGGACATCTTGCATCAGATTGTACGTGATGTTGATGTTGATCAAAATAAACCTATCCTTGATCAACTAGCCACTCTCAATGAAGCCATTACAATGTAGAATATTGATGTAGAAAAGATAATTGAGGAGAGAGAAGAGCATAAATATCAACACAAACTTGTTGAGAAGATCAGCCAAGAAGTGGCAGAAAACAAGGTAACACTTTAAGAATTAGTAAGTGAATTAGATCCAATAATTCCTTAAGCTATTTGCTTGATACAATAATTGAGCACACTTGACAAATTCACTAAGGATCATAGTGATAAGATAGAAAAGTTAGATTCTGATCTAGCTACTAGTGCTAAAGGCTTAACCACCCAGGACAATGCAATAAAGTTGTATTATGAGAAAATTGTTGAGATAAAAAGGTTAAGACAGGAACTGTGGGAAGCATAAACATAATTCATGGAAGAGGTCACAGATCTCCAAGCTCAACTTCTACCAAATCTCACACTACTTCAACAGCATATCAGTTCAGCAAGACAACTGATAGCCACCCCCGAGATGTCTGTAGGAGACAACATATATGATATGCATTCAAGGATCACACTCGAGCACATGGCTCTAGACAACCAAAAGGACTAATGGGAGAAGATGATGGAGGAAATCAATTCCTCACACTCTCACATTTTTTATAAGCTACAAGTTATACACCTTTGCCCTTAATGTCAAAAAAGGGGGTAAATAATGATATGTACAGGTAGGAAACTATACAGTACAGAAAAAGAAAAAAAAAGGGAGTATAATGATATGATATGATATATATAATATAAGGTGAAAAATATCAAAGTATCATGTACATACACTTATAATATACCGGCATATACATAGGGGGAGTCATGAAATGACTAAGGAATATATATGTTGTACATACTAAACATTTTGTTAAGTATTTTGCACATATCAATTTTTGATACTAATGTCAAAGGGGGAGATTGATGAAATTATTTTTGCCATTAGTATGCAAAGAACACTTTTGGTAAACATACACCAAAAGACAAGACAAAGAGAAAACCAAAAATACAGATATCAGAGATCACCAAAAACTGCTAAGTACAAAGAAAACCGGCGACACAGTTTTGTGTGTAAACCAAATATGCAAAGTGGAAAGGATAAAGAGGAACCCTATAGTGGAACCCGACGAGTAGTACAAAGTACAAACCAAGAGAACAGTCAAAGAGGAACCTGAGAGATAGTTCAAGAAAGGAACACCAAGAGACAGTCTAACTAACTTTAGAGCATAACCGACCGACAGAAACTGAAAGTCAGTTGAAGCCCGCAAAAAGTGGATCTGACTTCCACGTCAGATAAAATAGTATTATTCTATTTATAGAGTCTTGATTTGTTTTTAAAACCATTTCTTTAGGGACAAGAAATATTATTGTAAGTGTTTTAATCAATCTAACTAATATAAAACACATAGACTAGGAGATCAAGGTAAAGTTGTAAACCCGTGATCTTAGAGTTAATATTGTTTTACGTGAAACTTAATTAGGTAAATCTATCTTATAAATAGATTTTGTAATCATTCATTATTGATAATTTGATTATGGATGAGAGGATGAATGAAGCCTACGAGCACATCTATGGATCAGACTAAAAGTTTCAAGAACCAGAATAACAAAAGTTGAATTTGGTTATCAAGAACCAAGAACAGAGGCTACCGAGCAACAAAGTTATTATTCAATCACATTAGGTGATATAATTATACATGTAATATTAAATGGATCTGTAATCATAAATAGGAGATTGCATACACTGGGTCAAAGTGTAATATGCTTAAATTCTAACAAGTGAAGCAAAGTGTAAAAATTCTTTCAAGGAAGGTGGATTTAACCATCCAATTGTAAACCTCTTAATCGAGTGCACACTAAATAATATTGCTAAAGCTCTTAACATAGTAGACTTTAATAGGTCTCCACAGATACTCTTAATAGGGTAGATCATCAGAAGTGATCAAATTGTAAGCCTTAACTGACCCCTTCCAATCTGCAGATAGTGAAGAATTTGTGGGTGCCATCCCCACCGCAGTTTTTACTTCCTAACAAGAGTTTTTTGCGTTATCATATCTTGTGTTATGTGTCAATTACTTTCATGAATGTTTCTATGAATGTTCACATGATTGATTACGTTTATGAATTGATAAATCTTACGTCAAGATAGTGTAGAACAGATTGTTGGATAAACAATTGATTACTTAAAGGATAAAGGTTAAAAGATACAAAAGTTTTAGAGGTACTGATTCACCCCTCCTCTCTTAGTACACACTTCCCATTAAGCTTCCTACCAGAATATGTTTGTTAATGGTTATGGAGAAACCTTGTCCCTCCTTACTTAAAATTATATCTAAACATGGGGAATGGGTTCAAAGCATTATATATGAAGATTATGACAATGAATATTTAGTCAGAAAAGTGTCACCATTTAAATTATCTTCCCAATATAACAAGAATGATATTGAGCTATTTTCTATTGATTTGGACCGAAGAAGATACAATGTTAACTCTATTTACAGGAGTTTGTCAAACTTATTTCCATAACTTGAAGAAGGGCTAAAGGGTATGTGCACCAAGTTGTGGACCAAAAAGGCGGGTATAAGTGGACACATTTTTTCTGAAATCGGGTAAAATTGAACTTGGAACAGGAGTTTGAGGGTCATGCACTCAAAATAAGAAGATGTGTAAAAAATAAAAATTTTAGTACTCTGAATCTAGTTTCTAGAACACTAATTTTTTTAAAAACCTGATAAGATTAAGAGGGTCAAAACTCGCGCGCACAAAAACATGTTCCTGGTTTTTTTGGAAAAAACATAACATAGTTGTTTCTGTGCGCGGTACAAAAGGTATAGTTATATTGAGTATTTTTAAATCCCTTTGGTAGGATGATAGTTAAGAGTGAGATCTAGAAGTTGTGTATTTTTTTGTAATTTTCTGATGAGTATTTTTTTTTCTATGATTTTTTGAAGTGGTCGCATCCTAAAAATTTGGTACATGTTCGTGAGCTGGGCATAACTTGCATCAAAATAATCGAAAATGAATTTTTTTTTTTTAAAAGTGTATAGATTCAAGTTTAGAACAATAATATATAATTTATTTGTAATTTTATTAAGTATTTAAAGTTTTATTAAAAAAATGGTAGACATATGTCTGTGAGTACAATCAAGACACTGGTAAAGAAAATTAAAGTTTACTATGCTAATGTTGTCCAAAAATAGAAAAATTTATATGGTTAGAAAGCTAAGAAGACGTATGAGATTATGGTGAAAATTATAAAACTACCCAGTTGACAAATTGTAAACCTGATGAAGATAAAGTCGAGAAATAATCTTACAAGATTAAAAAAAACATCTAAAAGAACAAAAATGGAGGGAAAATGAGCCTCCAAGCCTTTGGGTCATTTTTCAAGCCTCTTCCCGAGCTATAACCTGATCGGGTTTCTTAATTTCAAATAACTCGGTCGGGTTATGAAAAGACAAAAGTACTTAAAAACCCGATCGGGTTCTGTAAAGAAAAAAGTACTTAAAAACCCGATCAGGTTCTGAAAAGAAAAAACTACTTCAAAACCCGATCAGGTTTTGAAGAAGTAAAAACTATTAATTTTATTCTCCATAACTAGAGAGAGAGAGAGAGCATAACGACTCCATGCTTCTAGTTATTCAGAACCTGATCGGGTTCTGAAAAACTAAGAACAAAGGAGGATTGTGAGAGAGAAAGAAAGTAGGAGAGAGAGAGAGAGAGAGAGAGAGAGAGACTCTCTCTCTCTCTCTCCTACTTTCTTTCTCTCTCACAATCCTCCTTTGTTCTTAGTTTTTTAGAACCTGATCGGGTTCTTAATAACTAGGAGCATGGAGTCGTTATGTTCTCAAAACCCGATCGGGTTCTGAGTAATTAGGAATACAGAGCCATTATGTTCTCATAACCCGATTGGGTTCTATTAAATTAGGATCTTTGTTTGGTTCAACGGTCTTAAAACAGTCATTGCAAGTTGTTTAGAGGTCCCACAACTATTTTTCTGTTATTTTACGCCAGGAATAGACTAGTTTGCACTTTGTTTGCATGTTTTTCTTTGCAATGATTGAAAATTGTGTTTTTTATTTGGTTTTTTTAATTTTATTTAATCATTATAAGTTTTCATTTCAATAAAATCGTTAATTTATTCTTATTTTTTGTATTTGATGTTCACATGTTATTCTATGTTAATGATATTATTCGTAGGGTCCATTCAATATGAACAATGGGAAAGAACAAAAGAGGAACAATTGAACAACGAGAGACAAAAAAGGAAAGACAAAGGGAGCGCACATGAGGAGAATACGACAAGGTACAACACCAAATGCAAGAAACATAAGTGATGAAAATATTGATGTTAATGTTAATATGACAAATGCACCATTTCGATTCAATGTCATTAATGAACAAAATGCACATAATGAAAATGAAAATCATCAACATACACTAATTGAACTGATGGGGATAGATGCACCGAATTCATCTAATGAAAATGTAGAGCATGCAACTGT
This sequence comes from Thuja plicata, assembly GCA_018584345.1. Lineage (NCBI taxonomy): Eukaryota > Viridiplantae > Streptophyta > Pinopsida > Cupressales > Cupressaceae > Thuja > Thuja plicata. The sequence continues at coordinate 1,335,247 of MU228515.1, read as the reverse complement.
GTTAACACCTCCTAGAATAATTCGTAGAAAACCAAAGTTTCTAATTGACATTGATGAAAATATTTTGAGGTGAATGCATGATAAAATGTCAGAAAGAAATTGTAGAAGAATTGTTAAAAAATTTTGGAATAACTATTTTGAAAAATTAAATCAAAGTGGAAAATGTCAAGTAGTTGTTGAAATGATTAAGAATCTGAAATTTAGAGAGACAATGACAATTGTGGGGTTGAGAACATCTAAAAAAAGTACTGAGAGAACCATTATGAGGAATCTATTCAATGCATACCAATCCATTGGTTCAAAATCACGCAGTAAAGATGCTAATGTTACTCGATGTGTCCTCACATCAACTATAATGGGAAAGGAAATGAAAAAATCTCATATAGTAAGCAAAACAAGTCATTAAGGATAGGTAGATCAACATTATGAAGAGCCTTACAAAGGCGAGACAAAATTTAGGATCCAAACACTAATTCTCTTTGGTCATTCTCGGGTAGACTCCCACGCAAGGACAAGGTTGTCATTGTTGCATTAAGATCATTAATTGAAAAGTTTTGGCATGATAACACAAGGGTTTCACCCAACCAAAGAGATGTTGTTAGGAGGAGAATCGGATCTACAAATCGTATGCCACATCCAAAACACTTTTTGGATATGACACAAACACAATTTTATGAAAGTTTCCTCCAAAGGTTTCCTCAAATTAAAATTAGTCAAAGATTTTTTGAAATGACAAAACCCTTTTACGTAAAGATTAATCATGCGTGCACTACATGTTGTTGCAGGGTACATATTGAATTTTCCATGCATTATGATATATATCATCATGTTTGTTTAACTTTGCACACTAACACTATTTTGCAGGAATGTGGTCTTTAAGCACCTCCTATGTCATCAAGAAATTTTATGTCAAGTGTATTATGCAATCGAGATGATGGTTGCATTTATTATAAGATGATGTATATGAATGGATCTTGTAGTGCATGTGGTGGTATGAGAAATTTGCAGATATGTCACCATCTAGAGAGCACAAATGAGATTGGGAATACACTAGTTTCTTTTGGAAAATACAAGATAGTAACTTATGGTCTAAATGATGGAAAAGAACTTAAGAGGTGTGAGTTAGTGAAAAATGATATTTGTGTAGCTGATTTTATGAAGATATTTAAAGAGAAACTAGTTTATGAGTACTTATGTCATTCACATAGAGCTAGGTGATTGGATGAGCAATTCAAGATATGTAAGGACACTTTTCCCATTGGTACTTTTTGTTAGAGTAATTAATTAAGTTACTCTTTAGTGCTTAAGTTTCACTTAGGCAGTTTCTATTTCCTAGAAGTTTCCCTTTTAGGGTTTCGGTATCCTTTATAAGGAATCACCGCTTTCATTTCT
>MU228515.1:1283915-1323408 GCA_018584345.1 Thuja plicata | reverse complement strand
TTAACAGATTTAGGTAATTAATTAAAATAACATGTCAAAACACAAATTTAAACAAACCTATTTTAGCTCTGAGGAATACACCATCGACAACAGATCATCTGTGAGGGCCACATCCTCAGTAGTGGATGCCTAACATCTTATGCCGCAATGTACACATGAATGGGATGTTGAACCATCTTCACTCACCTGGCTAGCTACCCCATCACATATACTATTACAACTGATGCAAATATGCTCAATGGGCTGGGCTAACCCTGCAAATATATTTGATTATAATGGCTCTCGCATGGGATGAGATGATCCTAATGGTGCATCAGATGGCGATGGAGCTGGCACAGGATGGGATGATCCTAATGGTGCATCTGATGAAGATGGAGGTGGAACTGATCCATCCTCTCCAACTAACTGAGTGCCATGCTGGATAATGACATCAGTCAATGATGCAGGTACATGAAGAGTCTGTATATCCATAGACTCCTTCACCACTACTGGGACCACAACATGAATGAGGGTTTTTCTCGCAGTATGCCTCCTCTCTTATGGTTGGGTAATCCTATGTGTCTCAGGTCTATCTTGCGCAGAGCCTCTCCCTCTACCCTGGAACTCACGAAAGTCAAAGTAATTCGACTTCTCGCCAATGATAAACTCACAGTATAGCTTCCTCAAAAAATATAAAGGAAACTCATTATTATTACAAGGTGGTTGGTCAAATACCATGTACCACCTATCCCAAAAAGCTGATTTCATCCCCCTATGAACACACCAATGTATAGGAAATCATTTTGTATTAACTTCTAGGGAATTGCTAGTATTAGGATCAGTGAAAAGGGAACATATGTCACATTTTTCTATGCCTTTTCTTTTCACATCCTCATAGGATTAACCATCAACATAAAATGTATGACACCTATCCCTCCATGAACCCCATTTTGTCACCTCTTGGGACACCTCATTTTCACTATTGGATATTTTTTCTAATGTAGTGGCGAGGGTAGAGTAATGCTGAAGACCGAAAGCCTTCAACCTATTGACCAATATATTAATTTGTGCACTATTTTGGTTAAGGCATTGCACAAGGTCTTCTTGTGATGTATCTACATGACCTAATGGCACATGTGGAGGGCATACGGGTGGCGATGGTGTTGGAGGAGAATTTTGCAGAGGGTTTACGGGTGGAGATTGTGGTTGAGGATTTATGGGTGGCGAGGGTTGTTGAGGGTTTACAGGTGGCGATGATGGTGCTTCTATAGGGGGTGGTCTTTCATTTTTTTTTCATCTTTTTGGGTTGTTTGATGAATCTGGAATGAAATTAATAAAAGAAAACAAAAAATCAATAAAATAACCTAATTTGATTACAATTGCAAAAAAAATAACAAAAATAAACAAACTTACCTTTGTTACGGGGCACCATTGGTTGAAAATCTTGATTAAATGGTGTTTTGTGCAAAATACAATCGGTTATGCTACTGTTTAACCACCTCTAAACTTCTGCTCCGTGGTTTAGGCGTTAAAAATGGCCTAAGTCGCGGGCTGTTTTGTTTTTATTATGTTTGTCATAACCTGATCGGGTTATTAGAAACTCATTGAGTCTCATAACCCGATCGAGTTATGAGAAATTCCTCATAACCCAATAGGGTTTTGAGGCGCACACATTTTTTTATAATATATTCTAGGCTTGGTTTACCAAGCCTAGACCGATTTCAATTTTCTAATAACCTGATCGGGTTATTGAAAATTGGAAATTTTTTTAAAGGTGTGTCCACTTTTTTGGTCCACAACTTGGTGCACACACCCTAAATCAAGATAAATTTTCATCAATAGTAGATTGTATATAATCAAGTTCTATGAATAATAAATATCTTGTTCTTTTTATGGATTATTTACAATTAATATGAGCATAAGTACATGTATCTTCTAACTTATGGAGAGAATCAAAGGAATAGATTAGGTAAGAATAAGGTTTATTTTGAATTTTATGAGAAGAATCTATGCATTTGGTCAAGAAAAGACTTCAAAAATATTCATATTGTTAATCCAAATAATATGGCAAATGAGGCTTTGAAAATTCTTGAGTATAAAAACAATGTCTAAAAATTGTTCAATGATTTAAATTCAAAATCAGATGTTGTTCAAAAAGATTTGGTAAGTGGAGGGATATGCGGAAAGTTGAGAGAAGAGACAAAAACATTAGGAGTTCCTAGGAATAAGTTTCATTTTCAAGAAATAGAAAACTTTGTATTAAAGTGTTTTCAAGAAACACAAATTAGGCTTTTTGAGGAAATGATAAATCAAGTCCTCTCAGAAGATTGTAACAATAAGGTAATAAAAGTTCAAGGAAGTGATTCTCTAAATTTATTTGTGAATGACAAAACAAAGCACATTGATATCTTTGATCAATCCTTAGCATATAATCAAAAAATTTATTCAGATGGGGATGACCCTGCAACGCAATGGAAATTGTGGTCTCTATTAATAGGGAGGTCCATTGTTCGAATCTTTGCCAAGGCCGCTTGTATGAAGGATGTATCCTACCCCTAAGCTCACTATGGAGGATGGTTACCAAGGCATTTGACTGGATTTGTTGGTGAGCCTGAATTTGTAGTGTGATTCCATCCTAGTGTGCTCGGTCGATGGGAGATATAAGGATGTTGAGACATGACATTGTAGTTCCCGCTTCCAGTTGGTAGAAAGATGCTTTTGACAGGTGGAGAGATAAGGTGCCAAGCAAGGGAGATATAAGGGGAGGTTGTTTTTATTAGAGGAATTGGTCTGTTACCTTGGTGGGGGATTTGTGTGCGGTCATTGGGAGACATAAGGAGCTTTGATGCATTGTCAACTAACATTGAGGCATAAGGAGAGGTTTTTACACACGATTGGGAGATATAATGGGTGGAGAGATAAGGAATGCCATCAAATTAGAGATCACAGCTTGAGCCAAAGTCGTTAAGAAATTCATACCATAGTACCAGTAATAATCCAACCACAAGGATGAGGTCCCCCAGCTGTGTCCTCACTGGTTCAAAGCTCTACTCAAAATTGATTATCGATAAAAAAAATTTGCTTTAGATGGTCTTCATGTAAAGTCTAAGGATTTAGTAGAATTGGTGCATATGGATAAGGTTTCAATGAGAAAGGGATATATTGATCATCAAAAACTAAATTACACCCCATTGTTAGATAAAAGGGGCAGAGGAAGACCAATAGGGAGCTCCAAAAAGAAAGATAATGATTCTCTCTATGAGTCTTCCACCCATCAGGTAGAGATATATGGAATCTCTAATTCAGGATGGAGGAAATTAGCTAGATTGTTGGAAAAGGAAAATAAAAAAGGATCCAAATCATTGCCAATAGTGAATAAGATAGAATATTTTATTTATGAGGCTATTAGGAAGCATAAAGGGAATATATCTACAAAGGAAGATCTGATAAATAAAGTACTTCAAGATTATTCCAATTCCAATAAGGAAAGAATCCTTATAGTGAAGCCAGGAAAGGAACTACAAGCAGTAGGAGGTCTTGTTACATTACAGCTAAACATGAGCAGTAGGAGGTCTTCTTCCATTACAACTAAATATGAGCATTATGGGGGGTATTTCGTGTTGGTTATATATTCTTCCTTGGTTCGATGGAGTGATTCTATGTATTTGTTATTTTTTCCTATATACTAGGTGGATGCAATGGCTAGGTACCTATGTATTTCGGTGAGATTGATCATTTACCATATGGACACTCTTCTTTCACTCCTATTTTGGAGGATTTAGAATTTGGTGTTTTCTGTCATCTATATCTTTGAGTTCCGATGTTTGCCTTTGTTTTACATCCTGATTTGAGTAGTGTCATTTGAGGGCACTCATACAGATTGCAGTCTTCTCTACCTGATCAGATTCTATTTCAGTGGAGGTTCCAGCATTTATTCTTTGACAGTGTTTATAGCTTCATGCTTCAGTGGTGTTCTACATGTTCTTCTTTTGATCAACTCTTTAGACCTGGTGTTGTTTCCATCTGTATCTTTGAGTTCTGATGTTTTCCTTGTTTTCCATCTCGATTCAAGTAGTGTCATTTTAGGGCACTCATGCAGATTACAGTCTTCTATACCTGATCTTGGTTACTATTTTATGGGACATTATCTAGTTTGGAGGCTTCTTCAGTCCTTCATTAGGCTTCATCTCTTTTTGGAGTAGGGTTTTTCCCATATGGTTTTCTCTATTTCTCCTCTTTACAAAGATTTTTTGTACTTGGGTACCTGATCAAGCCTTGTTGTCGGGACCCATTTTCCTACTTTCAATAGTTATTTCTAGGTTTTTAGCTTCTCTCTAAGTTTATCTTAAGGGGGGTGTTAGAGTAAAAAGGTATTTTCACTTATTAATTAAATCAAATTATTGATTTAATTACTAAGTCACCTTTTCACTTATTAATTAAATCATTATTGATTTAATTATTAAGTCACTTTTAATTTCTAGTTCACTTAAGAGAAACTTTACGCATATAATAATCAATTATATTATTAATTATTATCATGCAACCTAGGTCTCTCCACCTTCTAGTTTTTTATCTCCTTTATAAGGATTGATCTCTTTTTAATTATTAATTCTTTTGTAATTCCCTATATTCTCTTTCTTAATGAATATTTCATCTTTCAGATCATTATGAGTTGTGTCTCCATTATTTACTTTTGTGATAGGTATTTTGCATACAGTGGATCTTGGTGATTGAATTATTCAAATTCTAACAAGTATACCTCTGATGTTTTTGTAAATTATTATAGGAAATATGGGATGAAAAAGGAGTTAACAATCAGTTATACTTCGCAGCAAAAAGGAGTGGCTAAGAGAAAAAAAAAATAGGACCATCGTTGAGATGGAAAGGAGTATGCTTTAAGCAAAGGGACTCCCAAATGAATATTGGGAAGAGGTTGTAGCAACAATTGCACATCTGATAAATAGAAGTCCTACAAAGGAAAACCATGACAAGATCTCACTTGAGATTGGCAAAACATAGATGGATGGTTGAACACTTGAGAGTTTTGGTGTGTAGCATATGCACACGTGCCAAAGGAGAAAAGATAAAAGTTAGATGACAAGGGTTTGAAGTGCATCTTCATAGGCATATACACACATGCCAAAGGAGAAAAAATAAAATTTGGATGAAAAGGGAGTGAATTGCATCTTCACGGGCTATAGTCCTAAATCAAAGGCATATAACTTGATGGCCAAGAAGATCAGCACAACTTGATCACCAAGAAGATCAGCACAACTAGAGATGTTGAGTTCATTGAGAATGAGTCATGTGATCGCTCAGGGGATACATCTTCAAGCACCTTAATTAAAGTGCCCATTATTGATCAATAAGATTATTATGATGATCAAAATGATGAATCAATGTCAGATATATAGATCTCTTTACAACCCCTAGAAAAAATAGGCAGAAAGGAAAGCAACCACATACATCCAAAGAATCGGCTCATGCCCTGACAACTCCAAATTGGTACACAAAGAGCTCCAAACAACTCCTGAATGGGCCTAGAAAAAACAAGAGAAACAATAGTGAGAGTTCTAACCCCAAATCCCATCTCCCTAATGCCAAGAAAGATCTAGAGTCTAAGGGAGATATACCAAGATGAAAGGTATGATGATAAGTTTCATGAAAACATAAATTTTTCATTATTTTCTCATTGTGATCCGATTTATTTTTAGGATATTGTGAATGAAGATAAATAGTGTAAGGCCATGAATGAGGAAATAGATGCAATAGAGAGGAATAAAACATGAGAGATAACTAATTTATCTCTCATCTTTCAGATCATTATGATTTGTGTCTCCATTCTTTACTTTTGTGACATGTATTTTGCATACAGTGGATCTTGGTGATTGAATTATTCAAATTCTAACAAGTATACAGGTCTGATGTTTTTGTAAATTATTATATGAAATATGAGATGAAAAAGGAGTTAACAACCAGTTATACTTCACAGCAAAAAGGAGTGGCTAACAGAAAAAAAATAGGACCATCGTTGAGATGGAAAGGAGTATGCTTAAAGCAAAGGGACTCCCAAATGAATATTGGAAAGAGATTATAGCAACAACTGTATATCAGATAAATAGAATTCCTAAAAAGGAAAACCATGACAAGATCTCACTTGAGATTGGAAAAACATAGATGGATGGTTGAACACTTGAGATTTTGGGTGTGTAGCATATGCACACATGCCAAAGGAGAAAAGATAAAAGTTGGATGACAAGGGAGTGAAGTGCATCTTCACAGGCATATACACACGTGCTAAAGGAGAAAAAATAAAATGTGGATGAAAAGGGAGTGAAGTGCATCTTCATGGGCTATAGTCCTGAATCAAAGGCATATAAGTTGTATAACTCGATCACCAAGAAGATCAGCACAACTAGAGATGTTGAGTTCATTGAGAATGAGTCATGTGATCGCTCAGGGGATACATCTTCAAGCACCTTAATTAAAGTGCCCATTATTGATCAACAAGATGAGTATGATGATCAACATGATGAATCAATGTCAGATATATAGATCTCTTTACGACCCCTAGAAAAAATAGGCAGAAATGAAAGCAACCACAGACATCCAAAGAATCGGCTCATGCCCTGACAGCTCCAAATTGGTACACAAAGAACTCCAAACAAATCCTGAATGGGCCTGGAAAAAACAAGCGCAACAATAGTGAGAGTTCTGACCCCAATCTCATCTCTCTAATGCCAAGAAAGATCAAGATTCTAAGGGAGATATACCAAGATGAAAGGTATGATGATGAATTTCATGAAAACATAAAATTTTCATTATTTTCTCATAGTGATCCGATTTATTTTTAGGATATTGTGAATGAAGATAAATAGTGCAAGGCCATGAATGAGGAAATAGATGAAATAGAGAGGAATAAAACATGAGAGATAACTGGTTATCCCTGAGCCTCTGAAGTTTTAACCTACCTAGCGCCCAGTAGTGAGTTAATACTATCCAGATCCAACTGGCTCCTTACGTGCAACAATAATAGTCAAATAAATTTATTTTTGTAGGTGAGTTTGAATTTTGAATTTATGTGGGAATTTGTTTGGACAACACATGAAAAAAAGAGAATATTTTCTCCAGATTTATTGTGAAGTGTATGTTGCAGCAAAAAGAATATTTTTTTTATGCTCAATGTGATTCAGATTTTATAGTAGCAATAACTGTGTTTGTACTGGTTGAGCAGTAATTGCTCCAACTCCTAGTGAGTAGTTTGTAAGAGCTCTGTGCTGCTTAGGTGTTTGGGTACAACTCCAAAATGTTGTAACATAGTTTTTATTTGTAGAAATAATTTTCAGATTTAATATAAAGAAAGAAATAAATCTTGCAAGCCTCTAATTGTGTGTTATCTCAATTTATTTTATTCCGTTGTGCACTCTGAGTGATTGGGAAAATCAGAGTTTGCAATTTTTGATTTTGCTCTACCCTATTTTGGGGAATTTATTTATTTTTGTGTAACAAAGCATTTTTTGGTTGTTTCCATATTTTAGAGTGATTCTAAAACCATTACATATTAGCCTTATTAAGCTTAAGGATAGTTATTTTTCCTTTACAGTTACAAACAATTCAATATTTTTTAATCATGTGTGGTTTAGGCATCTTTCAATATTACTAAGAAAGTCTAAAGGATCTTATGAAGAAGAAAAATTTATTTGATTATGTATTATAAAGGGTGCCATCACAAGCGTAATTTGACATCTATAAGTCCTCATTTTGTGAGGAAATGTTTAACTTATATACAAGCATAGTTTTAAACTTTTTATAGGGTTGTTATTTGATTCTATTTTTGCTTGTTTCTACATTCATCACAATAAACATATGCTCAAATCACTCTCAATAATACACTATCTTTTATGTTGAATATTATAGCATCTAGATAAATGATCTAGAGTCCTACCACTGGATAAGCTTTCAATTAATTTCATTTTTTATAATTACTTCTGAGGGTGGCTTCCTATTATACTATGAGTTTTTCTTCTTCTTCTCTTTGATGTTGCATTCATCAAACAAATATTTGAACCTATTAAATGTTAATTTTAAAATTTTCAAACTTATCAAATGTTATTTATTAAATACCCACCTGAACAATAATTGTGCAACTTTTGCACAATGTTTCATGGAAATGTGCTTATGTGATAAGACAATATTTCAATACGGGTCATTGGATTTGATCCAAAAATATTGAGTTCTTCTTCAGGAATTGTTGGATGGCTAGGAAACATTGCAATTATGGCCTTCATTTCTCTCACTCGTCCAGGCATTCCAGCAATCTCTATGACTGTATTTGCAGTGTCACCTTCATTTTGCATTTTAACCAAAGCATTTATGTCAACATTCTTGACCTCCAAATAATTTGGCAAGTTTTGGATATTTAATACTAACCCAAATTGTCCAACTGCATTTCTGAGCATTGTATTGTTACTTGTGGTGAAAGATTGAGGATATGGATTTGATAACTTAAAAAAATTTCACTTCAATCACAATTTTTTTTATTAGATCTAAGTTTCTATAGAAGGAAGAATATTATTTTTAGATATTGAGGTTTTCTTTGCTATAGTCAAATATCATGAGGAAACTAAGGAGAGAGTTTATCTAATGCACTTTTATGAAAATGGTTTAAGAATAAAGAAATGATTTGGAATACTAACAAAAGTATGTATTTGTTCTAAAAGACTTGTTATTCGCTACTATTTTTCTTAATTGATTTATCATAATATATTATCTTGTATTATATATATCATAATATATCATCTTGTAGTATATGAATAATCTACCAAAGAAAAGAATTTGTCTTTACAACTACATAACATTAAAAATTTTGAATTAACGTGTGCTTCATATATCTTTCAATTTCTCCGTCAAAACAGAAGGATCTTATGAACAAGAAAAAGTGCTATGATAACGTATTATAAAGGGTGATATCACAAACCTAATGTAAGTCGCCATTTTACGAGGAATTGTTCAACTTATTATACACGCACAGTTTGAAATGTGATACAGAGTTTTCTTTGACTCAACATTTCTTGTTTCACAATAAACAATTGTTCAAATAATATTTCACGTGTTGATGACAGATTCCCACGCCTTTTGATGAAGTCATTTTCAAGGTCTAGTTCAGAGGAAGGATTCAGAAAATACCTGACGCCCATTGACAATTCAAAAATCTGGCAAGTGACAGAGGAAAAGGTGACAGAAATGATACGAAAAATTAAAGACGGAGATTAATCTTGTTTCTCTTTATTATTAAGGAAAGTAAGTATTTTTCTTCGTACGATATGAATTTATATTGAGGAAATCGGCAGGGGAAATGTCAACCGCCGTCGGCTCAATTGGCTTTGATTATTGCATTCTCGGATTTTGCCCATTGATTAGCACTAGCAAATAATGAAGCAACTACGAATTTAGTGGGGACAACGATGCAAAGACTTCCTTTCTTAAAAAAAAAAAGGCATAGGCTAAGTTTCAACAAAAACGTATCAAAGACAAAAAAAAAAAAAATGTTAAACTTTTCTTTTTTTCAAATTTGCGAAAATACATTGAAGAACAAATGTTGAAAATTTCGCAAAATTCTGTTAGGTTTTCTGGTTTTTGAAATTTGGTCGAAGGTACATTTTGTAGAGAGCTTAGCTGGGTCCCTCTTGGAATACCAATATTGACTACCACCACCAAAATACCATGAATAAAGCTCAATGATGGGATCGACTAGTTGTTTGAATTCATTAATGAGGAGCAATTGGGATGAAAAAACATCACTCAAGAGTTTTATTTTTTTTAAATGAACAAGGTTAATTATTTAAGAGTATAGCACATTTATTATTTCGTGATGGATTGAAACCAAAATGCTTTAGGGAACTCTCTATCTTGTTATTAGATTTATTATTTCTCACAAATGAACTTAATTCCTTTTTAGCAAAGTTTTCATCTTTAATTACCATGTTTGAGATTATATAGATTGGAAGGTTTCTAAAATGCTTCTTGGCTCGAGGATTTTTCATACTTTCTTATTAGTAGCCATTTTAGAAGGAACATGGTGTACCCTAAGAGAAGGGTGAGGGACATAAATCCCATTTAGAGAATATCTAATAGAAACCTTCTCCTTACAAATATCCTCTCAACTTCTCTCAACTCGATGTAACTTGTTTTTTTAATTGATATCATATGTCATAGTTATGTTCACAAGAGGACCAAGCACCTCACTTTTATGTCAAAAGAAAACCTAGGTAGAAAGGGATTAGAGTAATCCTTATACATCTTGTGATTTTCCACCCAAAGAATCTTCATACATAATTTCTTACAATCAAAACTCGCTAATTTCTCATTTAATTTTATGTTCAATAATTTGAGAGACTAACTTAGTAAATGCACATGTGTATATTGACAAATAGTACATCTTTTATGAAGTTGGACACATTTCCCTATCCTTTGCTTATCCCTAAATGACTGCGCGAACACACACACACACACACAAACTTATATATTTATCCACAACCTATCTATGTATATGCATAAATTCCAATACATTTACTCAAAATCTACTTTAATCATGTCCATCCAAACACCTCTTCCAATAGATTGATCACTCACCTTGTTTGTTTAATGTCCAAGGAAATTTTTGGGATATAGTTTGTTGACCTTGTGCTTATAGACTTGACCCTTCAATATTCAGAATGAGGAAAAAATTGGTTGACTCTTTCCTATTCCATTATCCATTATGAGCCAACTTAACACTTATTTTGTATGATGTGTTTATGTGTACTTTATTTAAAGTCAAAAGTTAAATTTTTACATCTCTCTCTCTCTCTCTCTCTCTCTCTCTCTCTCTCTCTCTCTCTCTCTCTCTCTCTCTCTCACACACACACNCAAAAGTTATATTTTTACATCTCTCTCTCTCTCTCTCTCTCTCTCTCTCTCTCTCTCTCTCTCTCTCTCTCTCTCTCTCTCACACACACACACACACACACACACACACACACATCATAGAAGAATTGGAACACTCTAATTAAGTACTTTAAAATGAATTTGAAGTTGTTTTTTAATATTTTATATACATTTTGACTCTATATGACCTAATATAACACACCATCTTGATACACGTGAACAATCTTCAAAGCTAGTTTTATATATCTCAAATCTAGATAGAAAAATATAGAAGATTGAAATAAGAAAAGCATAAACCAGGAATATATAAACAGAAAGATCAGATCTATGCAATAGAAAGACAAATCTATAGACATGTAACAAACCATAAGATAAAATATATAATATTACATAGATAGTGTTGAAAATGAGGATAAAACATACAACATAAAAATATGTTAATAATGATTGAAACCAAATAAATAGATAACAATTGATTACTAATGGAAATGGATAACAAAATAGATGAAAACTATAACTCAAGAAATTGTGGAGAAACTCACCCCACCCAAAGATATCAAGTCTTTTATTAATCCTTCAATTAATTGCATCAATACAACTTTTCTCTTTGAATTACTCCAACACTTCATTGCTTCAACAATATGTGAATTACATACATTATGCTTCAACTCAAGCGCTAAATATATAGGAAATAAATACAACACAAAACACAAATGGTTTCCAAAATCATTTAGCTGGCATAAGTCACATAAAATAGAAATATTCCTCTTTCAACTTGTGATCTTATATGCCTTTTGAAAGATTTTCCTTATCTTTTCCAAGATTTCATTCAACTTCTCATTTTTCCATGCTATTTCTATTTTCACAACTAAAATAGTTTTACAAATTGTCATAGTTGATTTTAACAACTTTTGTGACAAATAGTTACAAATTATCAATTACAATTAAATGCAATTTTAGTAAAAGAAAAATTGAGATAGTTCTCAACCAATAGAATGCTAAACATTTGCAAATGAAATACATTTAAAAATTCAACACTGCAAAATCATCTATTCTTTATCATGAAATAAAACCTTTATTTTTATATCGACTTTTAATATTCACACTAATTGCAAAAAATAAATTAACTTGCAAATCATCATTACTTATTTTAAACTAACTATATCTCTTTATTTACACTCAATTGAATCAATCTTATTAATCTTAAGTAAAGGTACTTTTCCTTTACAACTAATTACATACAATTCAAAATTTTATAATGATGTGTGGCTTAGGTATCTTTCAATTTCTCAATGGCTTAGGTATCTTTCAATTTCTCAAAAAATAGAAAGATCTTTTGAAGAAGAATAAGTTATTTAGTGACTTACTATAAAGGGTGCCTAATTTAACACATGTGAGTTGTCATTTCATGAGGAAACGTTCATCTTATATATAATCATACTTTGAAATGATTTATAAGACTTCATTTTCCTTTTTTATAGATTCATACGTATGAAAAAATTAATCTGAATAATGTTTTTGAATTAAATCACATATTCTGACATCTTTCTATAAATTAAACATACTTTAATTCATAAGATAAGAGGAAAAATTATAGTGGAGCACCGAGTGCGAAGAGGATCCACTCAGGATTGATTCCAAAATGTATTAGGTAGAGGGAGCAATATCTATACAACTAGAATAAGGATATCAGTCAGGTAGAAAGGATTCTTCAAACTAGATCTGTTATGAGAGTGTAGAAATTGGGATCTAAGGAAGGAGGGAAGGCCTATTAGACATGGTCAGATATCCAGACAATTTGAAAAGAAGGGGATTCATCTTCGCAGCCAAGGTGATAATTTCTACTCTAGAACAAAACCTAGGAATTTCTTTCCACTTAGAATAGTAATTGATGATTTTAGAAGGGAAACCCAAAGGGAGAATTTTGGGAGGGAGGGCAGGGGAGGAGCCCATGTTTTCAAAAAAAATATCCATTAAGATCTACAACTTTGGTAGAAGTTTCATCTGTCCCCTAAAAAATTAAAATAGGGCAACTACAAAATGAATGGCCTCAATCCAAACAAGGGAGATATCCAAGTAAGGAGGGAATTTTTTTAACAAAAGAAATATCAAGGGAAATTTTTGGATAAATAGGAGGCAATAAGGAAAGGAGGATAATTTTTTAAGGAAAACCCTATCTTTAAGGAAAGGATTTGGGTAACTAAAAAATAAGGTAGAGTGGGAAGGGGTGATTTAAAAGGAAACCCTAATGGTACTAGAAAGGATATGTGGGTTCATCCTCATAAAGATCACCAGTTTTGGAAGGCTAGAGGTAAGGAAAATGGAAAGAGGGGGGTTACGATTTGGAAAGAAAAGATTATTAACAACCAAGCTAAACCTTCATCTAAAAAGGGTGTTTTAGAAGAAACTCATTTAGAAGATTCCTTGAAAAATTTACAAATATGGGTAGCTCGAGGTGTCCAAAGATTTCAAATGATGGGCTTCAGTTGCATCCATTGAAAATTAAGGACATCGGTATCATATTCTTGGAATAGGTATTGCATTTTAGAATCATAGAGTTGCATTTTTGAGCTCTTATATATAAGTTTTTGAATATAACCATTCATTTTCATGAATTGTCTAGATGGATAAATAAAGAATGAAAATAAATAGAAGAGGTATCATATAGACAATTCTCAGTAGTTTGTTTATTATTTTCTTTAAAACAAAATATGCTAGAGACAAGATCTTTAATCACAAAGATGGTTTTATAAACATTATGGTCTTCATTTGCAAGCTTCGTCTCATAATTTTAATCCTGAAGACAATAATGTCAAGTTTATTCCTTTTTGGATCCAACTTCACAATTCACCTCTAGAAAACAAAGACTCCACAATTTTAGAGATTATTTAGAACAAATTGGGCATTTTTTGTACCTAGATCCAACCCTCTTAAAGGATTTTAATATTCCTTCCAAAATCTATTTGTTAGTGGATATGGAGAAAGCTCGTCTTTCCTTGCTTAAAATTATATCTAAACATGGGGAAAGGGTTCAAAGCAATTTATATGAAGATGATGACAATGAATATTTAGCAAGAAAAGTGTCACCATTTAAAGTATCTTCTCAATATTACAAGAACATGATATTGAGGTATTTTCTATTGATTTGGACCGAAGAAGATGCAGTCTCAACTCTATTTACAAGAGTTTGTCTCACTTATTTCTAAAACTTGAAGAAGCGAGTGTAAGAAAAGAAAAAGGAAGAATAAGCATATCTAGGTAACCACCAAACCCTAAACAATATGCAAGCCTATCTAATCTAACATTAGAGCCATTGAAATGGGAATTCAAAAACATATGCAATAAACACATAAAATCCCCTTCAAGTGATGCTCTCCTTTCTTCTCCATAGAGTAGATTATTGTTGCTCTTTGTCAATGACAAAAATGCACAAGTATTGAAAAGACAAATTTGATAGCAAGAATACTAGGAGATAGTGGTTCAAACTTGAATGAGAGGATTTCATCTCAATTTATAGAAAATGAGAGACAATTTTAAGAATTAGAATGCATAAATAAAAGCATAATGTAGGGAAAGTGATGAAGCAAATTAATAGGAATGGAAGCACAAATTAGGGGAAAATGACTAAGGAAAGGTGGAAGAGCTCATGGAGCTAATTAATAGGAAATGAAGCACAATTAAGGGAGGGAATGTAAGAGTTCAATTTTTGAATTTAAAAACTCATTATTCCCTCAAATTAGGAATTTAGGAATTAGGAAAATCCCATAATTTAAAAGATGAGAAATTAATTAATTTAGAGAGATATTAGGAAAAGGGAATATATAAAGTTGATTTATTTATTCGATTAGTACATAGGGATAACTATGGGTTATGCATCCCAAGAGGAAAAATTAGAGGGTTATTAGCCAAATCGAAGGCATTAATGTGAAATTGAATTGGTTTTTGATGATGTTGATAAGGATTAGGATCAATTACAATGATTCTGAAATAGTTTAGGAAATCACAAGGCATAACTTTGACAATGCTCTCATGATAATGATTGGAAATGATATAATGGTATCAATGAACTTGGATGGCACCAAAGGATAACTAAAGATAAGGAGACATCTATGAACTTGGAAAAATGCTCCTGAAATGTGAAAATGACAGCGAGGCATCGATGAAATTTGACAATGCTCTCAAAATGATTATTGATGATGAAATAACATCGATAAACTTTGACAATGCTATTGGAGCAATTAAATGATGATGAGGCATTGATGAACTTGGACAATGCACTCAAATGATGATTTAGGAGAAGGCATTGATGAATTTGACAATTCTCCTGGGGAGACATTGACAAACATGACAGTTCTCCTGGATTGATTATGATAAGGCATCAATGAACTTTGACAATGCCAGAGGATTGATTGAAAGAGATTGATAAGACATTGATATGATTTTGGAATAGAATGAGTTTAGAATGATCTTGGATTGATTTAGGAAGGGATTAGAACTTGGTTGGACTAATTCAGGATGATTTGACATGGTTTAGGAATGAATTTTATCGATTTAGCCGAAAAGATCAAGGTTATGTGAGAAATGTTAGAAATCGGTGATATGGAAGAATGCCATAATATCAGTGAATAGAAGACATGTTCAAACGGGAGCACATAGGTGCAAATCATTTTTAGGTGTCTAAATTTTTCCCATCTTTGAGACAATGTGATTATGAGCGTTAGTTCAAAGAAAAATAGAAGATCATGCCCCAGTGGATCAACACAATGGAGATAGGATGCCTTCTCGAAAAAGTGGGCACAAATTGACATGAGGACAAATTTTTTGAAAAGAAAGATGATTGCATGGATTGATTGAAGAAATGTTAGTAAGAAAGAGAAAATTAGACGAATACATGTTTGTAAGATAGAAATATTTTGGCTTTTAGAAGTGCAATTATGTCATAAGATCTTATTTTGATATAGCAAAACCGGATCTAGGCATCGTGGCACAAAAAGCCAGAGCAAGAAAGTCATCGTTTTGCGTAAACAAACACGATGCAGACAACATATGATCTTCTCTGTCCTGAAGCATATAGCAGACATGCCCCATAATTTCATCAGATCATCAAACATGAAGAAGACAAAGCAAAAATTGATCATGAACCATCCCATCTACTCTCATAAGTTTAGGTGATATCATCGAGTAGCATAGGAACATGACCAAAAAAGAAAAATCAATGAAAGATAAAACACCCACTGAAACAATGTGAGCCAACAACCATTCTGATCTTTTTGTTACTTGCATTAAATGTTCTTTGTTTGATATCTTAACTTTTATTGACTGGTTGGATAATTGATTGACAGGTTGGATAGATTGGTTGGTTGATAGTTGAGACTAAAAGATCGAACAAGTCCAACCAGATTGAATGTTAAGTCCCAATGATTCAGATCATGTTTGTGAGAACATGATTTCATTAAGCAAAGAATGATGAATCTGCCATAGATGTCTGCATACATGATGATCGTTACACAAAAGAAAGACAAGTATGTACAAATTTATTGCAGATTTTGAAGAAGCTTTTGCAATTTTTAGGTTTTTTGAGATATTTGAATTTGTTTTGTGATAATCATTTTTTAGGAATTTTTATGATTTTTTCATGACTTTTATGCTTTTTTGGGATTTTTTGATGACTTTTTATGCTTTTTATAGATTTTTTCAGCGTCGTATGTGATTTTTAAGGATTTTTTTTCAGGATCATATTTGATTTTTTTGAATTTTTTCATGATATTATACAATTTTTTTTCAAAATTTTTCAGGACATTAATATTTACATTAGAAAGATTTGAATTTGCCCCAGTGTCTAGCAAGGCAAGGACATTATAGAAGTAGAAATGGACTGGTAGATGGATGAAGGCCAAGAGTCACTTGTATTAGATCTGTTTAGGTGCCAAGGACTATCCAAGAAATGGGATAACATGTTTTTTACCAAGATGAGGGACTGGACATGACAATGATGGGATGATGAAACTTTTTGGCACTAGATGGAAAGTGATTCATAGGAATGGACATGCCAAGAGGTTTTTTTTTGAAAACGTGTTTTGCATTTTTTGTCCTTATTTTCATCGAGAACAAGAAAAGGATTTGGATAGGAAAATAATGGGACCTAGATAGGATAATGACAGGATATGAATAGGAAAATGATAGGATATAGATAGGATATGCAAGATCAATCAGGGATAATGGGAAGGGATATGGAATATGGATGAAAGGTTGCAATAGGATAGGCGATATAGACCAAAGGGATCAGGACAATGTAAAGGAGATAGGAAATGTGATGCTTCAAGCGAGATTTGTTACCATGTCAAAATCAAAGTTGGAGAAAAGCAGATAGGATAATGGATATGACAGGCATAGAATAATGGAGGACATGTTGGGGATAATGGAGGATAATGACATGAGTAATGGGGGATAACAAAAATGATATCTGCCCCCAAGTATAAACTTTAAGAAGTTCATAGAATTACACATGATGCCTGTTTGCTAGGTTTTCATCATGGTACTTGCCCAAAGTGCCTATTTTCCAGGTTTTCACTATTGGATGAAATTATTTCTCTTTATTTCTTTCTTTTTTTTTGCTACCAAGGCGCCTGTTTACTAGGTTTTCATCAAGGAAACTTCTTTTTGTTTTTTTCTTTTTTTTTTAAACTTTTTGACATGTTAGGAAGAAATTGAATGCATGACATGACATGAACAAAAGGACTCAAGCATCTTTATTCTCTAAAAGGTGTTTTTGTAAGATATAAAATAATGGACCATGATACTATGCGCAAAGACATTGGTAGGGTAAAGACAATGGGATATGAAGTGGATGATTGGATAAGGATGGATAAGGATTATGAAAAGGATTAGATAGGATGGAAGAAAGGTTGGAAAATAGGTCTTGCATAATGAAGGGATTGGAAGAAGACTTGATTTTGAATGAATGGAAATGGATACAAGAATAATATTGGCACACACCTTGAGGGGTGATGGAGTGATGGAGGAAAAGGATATTTTGAATTTTGAAGGATTAATGGAGTAATGAATATGGATTTTGGGACACAAGGACCCAAAATGGATTTGGAAGGTGCGAGACATTTAGGAGGGATAGAAAATTTGGATGCTAGATTTGATTTTTCTTTGGGACTTTGTGCTTCAAGGACCTTCTTGGGAATCCACAAGCATTTGGATTTTTCATTTTTTGTGGGTCCTTAGGATCATTGATTGCATAAGAGATTTAGGAACCCATATTGCTTTTTTATTATTTTTCTCAATGGGTTTAAGACTAGAAAAAGGAAGAATAAGTATATCTAGGTAACCACCAAACCCTAAAAAATATGCAAACCTATCTAATCTAACATTAGAGCTATTAAAATGGGAATTCAAAAACATATGCAATAAACTCATAAAACTGTTGGAAAGTTACAATGGAAATAATTGTTGTTTTTTCATTGATGTCAAACCTTAATTGGTGATACTATTGATATATGTTTGAGTACCATATCTATTGATTGATGAAGAAGATTTGAAGGCAAGGATAACAAGAAGACCAAGTGAAATGGTTGAGTTATGGGAAATCACAAGGGTACCTGATTAGTTGGCACATTGGCAAAGTAATGTGTTGTTTATCTTTTGATGACAGTTTACTGAGAATAGTTTATGCCGAGAAAAGTCTATGATGACCGAGGGCCAGTAAATTTTCGACAAAACCAGTGATGACCGAGCGGAAGAACACAGTGTTGGCCGAGCAGCAGTATTTTGGTAATTGTTGAGATTTGAGATCTCTGGCCGACATAGTTGAATTTATTGGGATATGTAAAGTTAATTGAGGATAAGCACGATTGGTCCAAACTATTTAAATGCATGGGAAACTGTAATTAATGCATGGATCAAAGATTTAATTAGTGATTGCTTTGGAGAAGTAAAGTAAATGTAAAGATGGAAAGATCTGTTAGATCTGACCTAACCTAAGATCTACGATCTTGATTAAGAGGCAAAATATTTATCTGACCTAGATGAAGAGGTATAAGATAACCTCAAGGGCTTATTCATGAATGTAAGAAGTGTATGCAAGAGGATTGCATAGTTAATTGACTAATTGGCATGATCTAAGCAAGAAGGTTGAACAGAGAAGTAGAGGGTTGCGAGAGTGATTGCTTGATGGATTTCCAAGAAGATCCAAAGATTGAAATGAGAATGGAGGTCACTCAGTGAATTATCATTAGAGCTGAATTAGATCTGGATTTGCAAAGAAAGTAGTATGTATCAGATCACACCTGTTGATTACTTTCTAACCATTATATCAGTCAAAATCCTTTAACTACATTGACCTAATAGTCATTATATAAATCCTTTGAGCAAGGTGACATTTAGGTGGAATGTTCTAAGTCCTCTAACAAGGCCACTCCTGACAGGGTGATTAAATCCTTTAACCAGGTCACATTTAGCAATGTGTTTTGTAACCTTTAACAAGATTGGCTCCTAACATAGCTCACTTTAGAAGAGTGAAAAATTGATAGCATGTTATTGGTGGTTTTTCCCAAATTGGATTTCCACGTTAAATACTGGTGTCAACTTGTGTGAATATTTACGTTGTGTTTTACTATTAAGTTTCTACAAGCTTATTACATTTGAATAGTAAAGTTGCATATGTATGTTGTTGATTTATGTTATTGCTGCCAAGTAGATCTTAGTTGTTCAAAGTGGTATAAATTTTAATTTGGTACATCTAGACCTAAGGATAACTGACTCACCCCCCCCCCCCTCTCAGTTATTCTGAATTCATTCTAACAATTGGTATCAGAGCTTTGGTCTCTTGAAAACAGTTTGAAGGTACTTGGAGCAAAAGATCAATATGTATAAAAAGGAGGTACCAAAGTTGAACAAAGATAATTTCCCTGCATGGAAAAGTTTGATGAAATTGCATCTGGCTAGTATTGGTGATTCTGCTAAGCAATATGTTGAACATGATTATGTAGCCCCCACAACTGCACAGTTAAGAGAAAAGCAGGAACACAATCAAGCAAAGTTGAAGATTGCATCATCTCTGAACTATCATGAGTTTGAAGACATAAAGAATTGTACAAATGCAAAGAAGATGTGGGATGCCCTAGCAACCATCTATGGAGGAGATAAAAATGTACTAAGAGCTGAATCTGAAAGTTTAAGAGGTAAGTTTGATGAAATGAAAATGCAAGGCAAAAATATAGTTCAATATTATGGTAGGATAAAGGAAGTTGTAAATTCTATTAGAGGAGCTAAGGGAACCATTGATGATAACACCATTATGAAAAAGGTACTAAGAACACTTCTTCCTATCTATGCTATTAGAGTCTCTACAATTCAAGAGTTAAGATGTACTCCTAATAATAATTTGACTTTGGAAGGTCTGTTAGGCAAACTTACTACATTTGAGATGTCAAATTTTGATAACTACACTCCACAAGCTATTGAATCTACATTTAGATCCCAGTTGGTCCTTAACAAATCAAATAAAGGAAAGAAATGTGTGAACAATGAAAGTGACACCATAGATGATGATCTGGAAGAACTTGAAGCACTCATGGCAAAAAGACTATCTAGAGGAAAAAGAAAATTCAAAGGTAAACTTCCTATCATTTGTTTTTCATGTAACAAAGTAGGTCATATTGTTGCAAGATGTCCTGATAAGAATGATAAAGATGAGAGAAGGGACAGCAAGTACAAAGATAGAAAGGATGATCGAGACTTCAAAAAGTATAAAGATTACAAAGATAAAGGTAAGAAATCTTGTTATATAGTTGCAGAAGCTACTGACAGTGAAACTGACAAATCTAATGAAAATGATATAGAAGTTGTGTATGTTGCTATGAAAGATGATTCTAATGATGATGAGAAAACTGCACTAATTTCTTATATGAGTAAAGGTGACTGTTGGATTATTGACAGTGGTTGTTCACATCACATGACTGGTGATAAAGATAAATTTGAAACCTTAGATCAGTGTATAGGTGGTTATGTTAAATTTGGAAATGATGCACCATGTCTTGTTAAAGGGAAAGGATCAATTAACTTGACTGACAAGATCAGATGTGACAATGTATATTGGGTAGATGACCTTAACTATAATTTATTGAGTGTTGCACAGCTGAATACTTCTGGTTACAGAGTTGAATTCCATCACAAGAAGGCAAAGATCTATGATGCTACTGGAGAATTAGTTGGAAGTGGAGAACAAACAAAAGGTAACTTGTTCTATCTAGACTTAGCTGATGAAACATGCTTGTTTTCATAGTATAATGATGTTTGGTTATGGCATAAAAGCTTGTGTCATGTAAACTTTGATAACTTGGTAAGCATAAGAAAATTGAAAAAGGTTAGAGGGCTGCCTAAGTTAAAGAAACCTGAAAATGCAATGTGTAAGAAATGTCAATTAGGAAAAATGACTAAATCTAGTTTCAAAAGAAAGACTCATACTTTTGAGGGAATTCTAGAATTGGTTCATACTGACCTTTGTGGTCCTATTGGTGAGAAAATTTACTGTGGAGATAGACACTTTATTCTATTTGTTGATGATTACTCAATGATGATGACTGTTATGTTTCTTAAAGAAAAATATGATGCATTCCAGTTATTTAAGTGGTACTTGGCAAAAGTTGAAAAGGAGACAGGTAAAATCCTGAAATGTTTAATATCTAGAGGTGAGTTTATTTCTAATGAGTTTAACAAGTTTTGCAATGATCGAGGGATAAAAAGATAGATGTCCGCATCTAGGAAACCACCACAAAATGGTATTTCTGAAAGAAGAAATAGATCTATCATGGATTGTGCCAGAACACTAATGATGGAGAAAAATATTGCATAGAAATATTGGAGAGAAGCTATAAGTACAGCAGTCTATACCCTGAATAGAGTAAAAGTCAAGAAAGGTACTAATGCTACACCTTATGAACTATGGTATGGGTATGCACCTAATGTAAGATATTTCAAAGTTTTTGGAAGCAAATGTTTCATACTAAAGGATAATAGAAATGGAAAACTTGATGCTAAAGGTGAGGAAGATATATTCCTTGGTTATTCAACTAAAAGTAAAGCACACAAGTGTTTGAATTCTAACACTAACAAAATTGTGGAAGGTGCAAATGTTAGAATTGACAAATATGCAGAAAGAAATGAAACTGAAAGCACACAGGAACTTGAAAGTTTCAATTCATTTGTCTATATGGATGAGGAAGATTCTAGTGAATTACCTGAACCTAAGAAAGAGATTGATGAGCAACAACTAGCACCTGTCGAGTCACAGAACGAAGCTGTCAGGAAACAAGAGGTAATTGTCAAGCTATCTGATGGAGATGTCGAGTCACAGAATCAACTTGAACTGAACGTGAATGATCAATCTAAAGCAAGAAAAGAACCTACTCTAGAAAAGTATGTAAGAAGGAACCATAAACCTGATCAAATCATAGGATCAAAGAATTTTGTAGTTATGACAAGAAGCAAGTTGAGAGAGGACACATGCTTGTTATGTGATTTTGAGCCTAAAATAGTAAAAGATGCCTTAGACAATGAAGATTGGATACAAGCCATGAATGAAGAAATTGAGCAGATTGAGAAGAATAAGACTTGGACACTTGTACCTAGGCCAAATGACAAAAATGTAATTGGTACCAAGTGGGTATTCAGAGATAATCTGAATGAACATGTAGAGGTAACAACAAACAAAGCTAGACTGGTATGCAAGGGTTATGCACAAGAGGAAGGAATTGATTATGGAGAAACATTTGCCCCTGTTGCAAGATTAGAAGGAGTAAGAACCTTACTTGCATATGCAGCCTACAAAGGTTTTACATTCTATCAAATGGATGTAAAGTCATCATTTCTAAATGGGATATTAGAAGAAGAAGTTTACATTGAACAAGCTGATGGATTCGTTGATCCAAGTAAGAGGAACATGGTTTGCAAACTGCACAAAGCACTATATGGACTAAAGCAAGCACCTAGAGCATGGTATGAGAGATTGCCCAATTATTTAATAAAGATTGGATTTGCAAGAACCAATGACAACAACAATCTATATTTGAAGATAGAGCAAAGTAAAAGTACTTTATTAGCTAAAAAATTTCTTAATGACATTATATTTAGTGGACAAGATATGTTATGCCAAGCATTTGCAAAGGAGATGCAAATTGAATTTGAGATGTCTATGTTTGGTGAGATAAAAAAATTTGTTGGCTTACAAATATATCAGATGAAGAATGGTATCTATATTACTCAATCAAAATATGTCAAGGAGATACTAAAAAATTTTGGAATGGAAGATTTAAAACCAGTGAGTACACCCATGGCTACTGGACAAAAGTTAAAAAGGGATGATGATACAAAAGAAGTAAATCAAACCCTTTATAGGTCAATCATTGGAAAACTACAATATGTTGTACACAGAAATATTGATATTGCACTAGTTATTGGTATTGTTGCGAGATTTTCTGCCAATCCCAAGGAAACTCATATGATGGCAGTAAAAAGAATTATGAGATATTTGAAAGGAACAGATGAATATGGTTTGTATTACAAAAGGAATGACAAGTTTGAACTTAGAGTCTATACTGACTTTGATTGGGCTGGAAATGTGGATGACAGGAAAAGCACCACAGGTGGAGCATTTCTTTTAGGAAAAAGATTGGTTTCATGGACAAGCAAGAAACCGAATTGCATCTCACAATCTACAGCTGAAGTTGAGTATGTAGCAGTAGTAGTTAATTGTTCTAATATTGTGTGGTTGAAGATACTACTGAAAGGTATGAAAGAAGAGATCACAGAACTAGTTGTCATATATTGTGATAACACGAGTGCTATTAATATTTCTAAGAACCCTATGATGCACTCTAAGACAAAGCATATAGCTATCAAGTATCATTACTTGAGGGAGCTAGTTCACAAGAAGGATGTGAGACTGGAATATGTGAATACTAAGGAACAGTTAGCAGACATATTTACAAAGGCACTACCCAAGAATGTTGATGAGCATCTGCAAGGTAAATTAGGGGTGATTCCCCTAATTGAGGCTAATTAGTTCAGAATCGTACTGTTGCATCAAATGTTATATTCAGAATATTTTTCACATTGATGTACATGTAGTCACACGTATGCTGCCTAAAGTTGTGAAAGATAGATAAGGGCAGAAAAGAGGATCAGTTATAAGCAAGATGATAGGAACAACATGATACAAAGTTTAGAATAGAATAATCTGCATGATGAAGATGTCAGCGTCTTTGGCATTTTTGTCAAAGAGGGAGAGTTTACTGAAAGAGGGAGATTTTACTATACTTAGAGATAAAAAGAGAAGTTTACTGAAAGAGGGAGTCTACAGATGAACAGAGGACAAAAATATTTCAGTTTGATTACAGACATAGAAGGAAAAATGTTTTACAAGATGAGAATCAAAATGAAGTTAAAGGCATTAATGAAGATTTGTTCATATCAAGGAACACATGCAGACTTTTTGGATTGTATGGTAACTATGGTTGGAAAATTATTTTTTTAAAGTTTAGTGTTGCCATCAATGCCAAAGAGGGAGATTGTTGGAAAGTTACAATGGAAACAATTGTTGTTTTGCCATTGATGTCAAACCTTAATTGGTGAGACTATTGCTATCTTTTTTAGTACCATATCTATTGATTGATGAAGAAGATTTGAAGGCAAGGATAACAAGAAGACAAAGTGAAATGGTTCAGTTATAAGAAATCACAAGGGTACTTGATCAATTGGTACATTGGAAAAGTAATGTGTTGTTTATCTTTTGATGATAGTTTACTGAGAATAGTTTATGCCAGGCAAATTCTGTGATGACCGAGCGCCATTAAATTGCCGAGGAAACCACTGATGACCGAGCGGAAGAACACAGTGTTGGCCGAGCAGCAGTATTTTGGTAATTGTTGAGATTTGAGATCTCTGGCCGACATAGTTGATTTTATTGGGATATGTAAAGTTAATGGAGGATAAGCATGATTGGGCCACATTATTTAAATGCATGGCTAGCCATAATTAATGCATGGATCAAAGATTTAATTAGTGGTTGATTTGTAGAAGTAAAGTAAATGTAAAGATGGAAAGATCCGTTGGATTTGACCTAACCTAAGATCTACAATCTTGATTAAGCGGAAAAAGATTTATCTGACCTAGATGAAGTGGTATAATATAACCTCAAGGGGTTATTCATGAATGTAAGAAGCGTATGCAAGAGGATTGCATAGTTAATTGACTGATAGGCATGATCTAAGAAAGAAGGTTGAACAGAGAAGCAGAGGCCTGCGAGAGTGATTGCTTAATGGATTTCCAAGTAGATCTAAAGATTGAAATGAGAATGGAGGCCACTCAGTGAATTAGCATTAGAGCTGAATTGGATCTGGATTTGTAAAGTAAGTTGTATGTATCAGATCACACCTGATGATTACTTTCTAACCATTGTATCAGTCAAAATCCTTTAACCAGGTTGACCTAACAGTCATTATATAAATCCTTTGAGCAAGGTGACATTTAGGTGGAATGTTCTAAGTCCTCTAACAAGGCCACTCCTGACAGGGTGATTAAATCCTTTAACCAGGTCACATTTAGCAATGTGTTTTGTAACCTTAACAGGGTTCGCTCATAACAGAGCTCACTTCAGAAGAGTGAAAACTTGATAGCATGTTATTGGTGGTTTTTCCCAAATTAGGTTTCCACATTAAATACTAGTGTCAACTTGTGTGAATGTTTATGTTGTGTTTTACTATTAAGTTTCTACAAGCTGATTACATTTGAACAGTAAAGATGCATATGTATGTTGTTGATTTATGCTATTGCTGTCAAGCAGATCTGAGTTGTTCAAAGTGGTATAAAGTTTTAATTTGGTACATCTAGACCTGAGGATAACTGATTCACCCCCCCTCTCAGTTATTCTAAATTCATTCTAACAAAAACCCCCTTTAAGTGATGCTCAAATGCTCTCCTTTCTTCTCCATGAAGTAGGTTATTGTTTCTCTTTATCAATGACAAAAATGCACAAATATTGAAAAGCCAAATTTGATAGCAAGAATACTAGGAGATAGTGGTTCAAACTTGAATGTGAGGATTGCATCTCAATTTATAGAAAATGGGAGACATTTTGAAGAATTAGAATGCATAAATCAATTCATAATGGAGGGAAAAGGATGAAGCAAATTAATAGGAAATAGAAGCACAAATTAGGGGAAAATGAATAAGGAAAGGTGGAAGAGCTCATGGAGATAATTAATAGGAAATGAAGCACAATTAAGGGAGGGAATGTAAGAGTTCAATTTTTTAATTTAAAAAATCATTATTCCCTCAAATAAGGAATTTAGAAATTAGGAAAATCCCATAATTCAAACGATGAGAAATTAATTAATTTTGAAATTAATTAATTTAGAGAGACGTTAGGAAAAGGGAATAAATAAAGTTGATTTATTTATTCGATTAGTACATAGGGATAAACTATGGGTTATTCATCCCAAGAGGACAAATTAGAGGGTTATTGGCCAAATTGAAGGCATTAATGTGAAATTGAATTAGTTTTTGATGATATTGATAAGGATTAGGATCAATTCCAATGATTATAGAATAGTTTAGGAAATCATGAGGCATCGATGAACTTTGACAATGCTCTCACGATAATGATTGGAAATGATATAATGGCATCAATGAACTTGGATGACACCAAATGATAAATAAAGATAAGGAGACATTGATGAACTTGGACAAACGCTCATGAAATGTGAAAATGATAGTGAGGCATCGATGAGCTTTGACAATGCTCTCGAAATAATGATTGATGATGAAATAGCATCCATAAACTTTGACAATGCTACTCGAGGAATTAAATGATGATGAAGCATTGATGAACTTGGACAATGCGCTCAAATGATGATTTAGAAGAAGACATTGATGAATTTGACAATCCTCTTGGGGAGACATTAACGAACATGACAATTCTCTTGGATTGATAATGATAAGGCATCGATGAACTTTGATAATGCAGAGGATTGAATGAAAGAGATTGATAAGACATTGATATGATTTTGGAATAGAATGAGTTTGGAATGATCTTGGATTGACTTAGGAAGGGATTAGAACTTTTTTGGACTAATTTAGGATGATTTGACATGGTTTAGGAATGAATTTGATCGATTTAGCCGAAAAGATCAAGGTTATGTGAGAAATGTTATAAATCAGTGACATGGAAGAATGCCACAATATCAGTGAATAGAAGACATGTTAAAAATGGAGCACATAGGTGTGAACCATTTTTAGGTGTCGATAGGGAGAAATCAATATAAATTTTCATCGAGAGTAGATTAAATAGAATAAATTTTATCAATAATAAATATCTTGTTATTTTTATAGATTTTTGTTTTAATTATTTATAATTATTATGAGCATAAGTACGAGTATCTTCTAACTGAGGGAGAGAATCATAGGAATATTTTAGGTAATAATATGAGTTATTTTGAATTTTATGAGAATAATCTATGCATTTGGTCAAGAAAAGACTTTAGAAAGATTCATATTGTTAATCAAAATAATATGGAAAAGGAGGCTTTGAAAATTCTTTAGTATAACAACAATGTCCGGAAATCATTCAATGATTTAAATTCAAAATCAGATGTTGTTCAAAAATATTTGGTAATTGGAGGGATACGAGGAAAGTTAAGAGAAGAGAGGAAAACATTAGTAGTTCCTAAGAATCAGTTTCATATTCAAGAAATGGAAAAATTTGTGTTAAAGTGTTTGCAAGAAACACAAATCAGGATTTTTGAGGAAATTGCAAATCAAGTCCTCTCAGAAGATTGTGACATTGAGGTAATAAAATTTCAAGGAAGTGATTCTCTAAATTTATCTGTGAATGAAAAAAAAAGGACATTGATATCTCTGATCAATCCTAGGCAGTTAATCTACAATTTTCTTTAGATGATCTTCATGTTAAATCTAAGGATTAAGTATAATTGATGCATAAGAATAAGGTTTCAGTAAGCAGGGGATTAATTGATCATAAAAAAACTAAATTGCACCCCATTGTCAGAAAAAATGGGCAGAGGTAGACCAATAGGGAGCTCCAAAAAGAAAGACAATGGTTATATCTGTGAGTCTTCCACCCATTAGGTAGAGATATACGGAAGCTCTAATTCAGGATGGAGGAAATTAGCCAGATTGTTTGAAAAGGCAAATCAGAAAGGATCCAAATCATTTACAATATTGAATAAGATAGAAGATTTTATTTATGAAGTTATTTTGAAGCATAAAGGGAATATATCTGAACAAAGGAAGATCTGATAAATGAATTACTTCAAGATTCTTCCAATTCCAATAACGAAAGAGTCCCTATAGCAAATTTGGGAAAGCAACAACAAGCAACAGGAGGTCTTCTTCCATTACATCTAAACATGAGAAAGATTATAAGAAATAAAATGAAAGACACCATAGATTAAGATTGGAGGTTAGAAGTTGAAGGTGAAATATCTGTTGAGGGACTTGATACTAGGTTAAGGTATATAAAAGAGCATGAAAGTTTACCAATAGAACTTGAGGTTGTATATGACCTATTTGGATTTATATACCCTAATAAGATGGATAAGAGGGAGGAAGTAGATAAAAAATAATCATTCATAGGGAGGATGTTAGATTTGGAGGTTGTAGATTTGAAACAACTAGAATCAGTAATAGAACTAGAGGGGGAGACACACAGTGATCTAAATAAAGAAAATCAAGCTTTGGGTATTTGTAAATCAAGAGCAGGAAAATTAAAAGTAGACTCTGAATTAATTTTAAATAAGAAAAATGGAAGGAAGTCTATATCTCAACTCAAGAAGGTGGATGGAGAGGATCCTGATCAAACAAAAATTACTTCCTTTTGGAATTATGGTAAGAAGTTGAATCTCCCAAAAAAATATTAAAAATTTAAATTGGGTAAGTTAGGTGGCTGGGGAAGCGATAAATAAGTTTGAATTATTTGTATGAGTCAGGATTTTATTTTTGAAAGGCCTGAGATTAGGGTACTTCTCTTTACTTGTGAGAGAAAGGAGATAGCTGGTGTGAGGGTGTCAGAGGAAACATGTGCAAACTAAGCTTAGTTAGATGATCAGTTTTAGATAATGGAGATTGGTGGCCCTTCTGAATTAAGGTTATCAACTTTATGAATTATTCTCTAGAGTTTGGTAACTGTTATTTTTAGAGGGGAGGCTAAATTTTAAAAACTCAATTTGAACTTTAGTTGAACGTTATTTCAATGACTAACAAACTATAAACATATTTAAGGAGGTTAAAAGTTGGTTTGTGGTCTAGTTGGAGGTTTTAGCATTAATGGTTGATTAGAAAAAGTAGTGGGGTTGAGGAAGTATGACATGTCATTTCATAATGACAAGGATAAAAATTCATGTGAAATTTTATGGAATAATCTAGGCTTTTAAGTTCTTCAAATGAAGCAATCAATATAAGGTCAATTTTAAAGAAGAAAGAATAATACTTTAACATCTCACACATGTCACACAGTAAGGAATTATATTCATAATGACACCTTGCACCCCTCATTGATTTTTATGTTTAACCTTGAAATATGTTGGAGATTGCATTGTTTACTCAAAAATGTTTTTACTAATAGTTGGGAACCCTGAGAAATGGAGTTGACTCTTTTCTTTAAAACACTGAAAAGTCTCATGCAAATGGTTTTTCCTGGGTAAAGTCACTCAAGAATGATAGAGAAGAATTGTGAATGATATCGATGATTTGGCGTTGAGAGCAATAAAAATTATCTTAGGGGAACAATTTGTGGAGACTGACCACACATTCAAGGTTAATAGTGACATTCTGGTTGTCTTTATCTCTATTCTCTCGATCATAGTCACTCCTAAATACCAAAAATAGAAGCTTTGCAGTTTTTCGAAGGGTTTTTAATAGAGAATTTTTAAGAGACATGAAGAGGGCCATACCAAATGTGGATGATAAACCAACGGTTCCATATCTTGTGGATTTTGATAATGGAGATGGCTTTGAATGCCCCCTGAGAAAGAAATTGCGAAGAGACAGACTTTAATCACGAGAAATAAGAGGGCTTTTGAAATGCAAAAAACAATTATAGAAAGAAATATTGAATTCTTGAAAAGATGGCTAGGAAAAAAGAAAACCATAGAGAGAGATTGGTGAAAAAATTATCTTATTAAGGAAGGGTGCATCCCATTTCGAAGAGAAGATTTGATAAAATGTAACTGAGGTGTTAGGGATTTTTCTTGGAAGTACCTTTTAAAACAGTATGAAATCTTTCTCTTGTATATTTCCAATTTATTATATGCATGAAAATCCTAATTGATGAGAATTAGATAAAATCCTCCTTTTTTTGAAATCCACAGACTCAGGAAGGTATTACCTTGGAATGATTACTGATTTGCAGTATTAGTTATAGTGGATTAGGTCTTCTTACTAGTTTGTTGAATGTCGTTTACTGTACCAATAAATAGAAAACTATGCAAATGATTGTGATTAATCTGATACAAAGCTTAATAAGCCAAACAATTATCTTGACAATATAAAATAGTAGTGTAATAAGGATTCTCATCCTTCTTCCTTTTATAATTCTCTGAACTTAGGAGGGGCAACCTATTGATTCTCACTTAAAGGAATCAGTAAACTAAATTGTATACTCTGTGAATACAATTACTTGTAAATGTATGTTTTCTTATGAATGTAGTGTAACTTTATTGATTGATCTTTAAATGTTGGATGATGAACCATTACTTGAAAAACCATAAACTAGTGCCTGATCCTATGGGAAATACAGTCAATCTTGAATGCAATTCCACAATTAGGTGACTAATGAAAACAAATGCAGCCTAGATAGAATGTCTTACAAACTATCCACTCACTCTTATATCTTTGCTATCATATCTTAATACCAATATTCAGCTTCCTGGGATCATCTGAAAGAATTACTCCTTCCTTGAAGGACCTCACAAATGACTGCACAACTACCTTGCAGTTGATATATTTAAATGCCTTAAAAATAAACATATAAAAGCTTGAATAGAGATAAAAGAAACAACACAAGATATAAGATAGAGATTGCAATGTATTTTATTAATATCTAACTGCATCAAAATATATTCAACAGACCAAATAGTATAGAGGCTCAGACAAAATTGTAGTAGTCTGCCTTGTAATTATATTGCATCCCCAACTTTCAAAAAATTACAATATGCTCTATTTATTGGCTAAAACCATCTTGGAATCCTTAAGAAGTAAGGATGCAAAAAGCTTTGGATGGTTTAAGACCTAACCCTAAAAACATAGAAAAGGACAAAAGATAAGAAAAGACCAAGCGGTGGATGGACAAAAATGAAGAATGAAATTTGATCTGATCTTTGTCTTCTTGTGATTACCGACACCTTTGTCTGTATGTGTTCAGGATAGCCTCTGATATTTGTAGTGAGACCTAGTGACCATCATTACAGGCTAATTTACACTAGTATTCAAGATGACTAACCTCCCTATGCTCAAAGAGAAGCTGCCAGGTGTTCTTCTACTCTTCATCAATAATATCTAGGTCAACAGTGATAGGATTTTTCTTTTTGGGCTTTTTTAAAACATCTCATGTTGTGACATCATCCTCTTTTGGACATTCAAAGCTCTGAATATTCTCTAGTTGAGTCTTTTTCCTTTCCCACCTTGCATTCGTAATGCTCTTGACATCTGTTATGAATTTGTTGAAATCTATATCTTCCTTAAAGGCTTCATCTAGAATCTTGTTATATCTTTCCATATCTAATTATTTGTTTTCATAAACATATATCTGTTTTCTAGGTAATATAGTGTCAAATTCTGAGCTCCATACCCCTAGTGGCTTGAATTGATTATCTTCTTACCTTATTGATGGCACAAATCTGTTGTAATCAGGCCCAAACATATTTATTCTTGCCTTAGTTTGATTAGCCTTGGCTTTAAAAAAGGACAAGGTTACCCCTATTTTCTCTATCTCCTCTCCTACCTGGGTTACAATTTCTGGTAAATCTGATCTCAATGGTTGCAAATATGCTAACCTCTCAAATAACCCAGTTCTCACTGACCATGTTGCATAATAAGGGTTCAAAATTCATACAAAATTATTGACTTCAACTTGTAGGCATGGAAATTTACCATAGGCACCATATACTATATCCACTTTATCTTTTAAAACATTTATCCTATGCTGCAAAATTTCCATCAAAGCTCCTAAAACAACATTATTATGCTCCTTAATCCCCTATTCAATTTCTGATGCATACTCTATTTCCTCAATTTGGATCTCAGCATATTTTCCTTCTTTGTGTACTGCAAGGGCAACCTCAGGCATTTCTTGCAATTTCTAAGTTAGGTCTGCAATTATCTTTTCCATTGTATTAATCTTTATTAGACCTAACTCTCTATCTTTGGCAATCAAGTTTGTCTCATCAAATATTTTTTATATCTAGTAGACATTTTCTTTTCCTTTGCTTCATTCAAGTGAGCAAAATGTGTCAATGTCTGAGATATTTCCCGGTCTCCTGTATAATTAGCTTGTCTCCCTCCATCTTCTCCTGAACATTTATTAGTGATGGATTTTGGTTCTTTGGAGCAAGGGACCACATTGCAAGGGCTTGAGACTTGGAATCATATCCACACCCTTTTATCATTTCTCCTATCTGTGTCTCAGTAGAAATCTTGAAATCAGACTGCCTCCTGATTTGATCTATAATAAATGTTGAGGCTAAGTTCCATCCCTATGCTAGGAGCATCCCACTGGATTTCACAAGTTGCCTGGCTTCACCAAGAGTCAAAATTTCCAACTCTGGATCATATGCTTGGAGGGCTTGTAATGATTCACTGGTAATTGTCTGTCCTGCTTATGACTTTAGTTGTGCTGCAAATTGTTCTTGCTTTTCCCATATTAAGAAGTCTTTAAAATCCTTAGTTTTGATGAATTCATCATCCTTTAGAAACTCTTCCTATTGTAATTATCTTTCATATTGGCATAGAATGAGAGGCATCTCTACATTTTCATCGGTATCCTCTCTCTTTTTCTTACCCTCTCTTATCAACTTTCTTAGTTGATGATCATATGCATTAGTCCCTATGAATAGAGCACCAATCCTGTCTTTTTTATTCTTATGTGTCTTTTCTACAGAGGGCTCACCTGCTTCTATTCTCTGCTTCTTGTGTCGGGGCTCTACATCTACTTCAACCCCTTGTGCTTCAGTTAAATCTATAATGTTTTCCTCATTTTGAGGTGGTTGATCTTGGGGTGGTGGAATATGAATTGAATTGATACTTCTATACTATGGTGATGAATGTTTTTTGGGACCTCTATCCTTGTCATCAATTTGATCTTCAATTTGTTTTCTAAGCAAGCCATGATTCTCAATCATTTTCTCTAATCTCTGCAGGTAGGGCATACATGGGAAAAATCCACCAAATGGGATTCCTTTCCTTTTCACTTGTTTTTCCAGCTCCATTAAATCATTTTAGTTTGATAATCTAAATGCAATTACATCCTCTTCTAGGATGGTTCTAATTAATTCTTCCTCCTTACAGGGTTGATGCCTCTTGGTGATAGGGATGGTAGGTGTCAAGAGTTTCTTGGCACTCTCAATGAATCCTTATGTATCAATATATATGTATAAGGAAACATTCATCCTGTAATGCCTTAACCATCCATTAATAGGGTCATAAACCCTCTTTCCAACTATAAAATCTGAGGCAATGAACTGCCTAGGAGTGAAAGTTATTTTTCTGTGAGATGCCAAGTGCTCTCTATCTGTCAACATGAGCTGCCATAGAAACTCCATTATTGCAATCCTTGGTGGCACTCTATAGGGCAGGATATGTGGTGGCTGTGAATAGTCATACACTCTGATCAATGTAAAATTCTTGTGACCACAGAAGTCTACCCAGTTATGGTCACCATTCCACTTGTCAACAAATTGACAAGGTCTCAATAACTGCAACACTTTCACTGGAAGTCTGGTCATGTCTACTCCCAAATTTCTTAACAATGGGTAAACCACCCAATTCTCAAAAGCACAAAATTATTGCTCCCTGGAGGTGTAATTCCATACCCTCAACCATAACTACACTAGGTTCATTTCTCCATGGTAGAACCTCCTAAGTTGTAAATTGGATTGGTCCATAATAGGGAAATTATAAAACATGATGAGGTGCATCAGTAATGAGTATTGTAGGAACTTAGGGCTTGATACTTTATTTTGAATATCAAGGAATCCTTGATGTATTTTATCAATCACAAACTATATATAATCATAGTCTTTACTCACATAAGGGCTATGCAATTCTAATATTATCATCAACATATTTCATGATACCCTCTCTCTCCCAGTGTCTACTCCTAAGACTCTGCATAGGGCATAAGATATATACTTCATATAGAAAGCTAAGTCTTTGTAGAAATATGGAGATGGATAACTTGGAATAGGGGCAATATAGTTTCTGGTTCCCCTTGGTGTGTGGGCTTGGATCAATTTAGCTACAATAGGAGCCTCTTTGGTATATTTGGCAGCTAGGGCTTTCAAATTGATCTCTGTAGAATAGGGGTTATAAATGTCAAAAGATTTCATAAACAAAGCTTGGTCTAGGGTTACCAAGACATTTCCATCATCCTTCTTGATGGACTTTAAAATAGTATCATACCTACTAGAAAATTCTAAAATCAAGTCTACATCAATGAAAACATCAGGAACAACTAATTTGGCTAGTCCACTGGTCCAGGGTTTTGAAATAGGCATAGGGTCATCACCGTTCTTATGAAAATACCTAAATAAATGGTAACCAGAATAGTCTAGTTTCTTGGAATCTCTTATGTATGCATAATTATCCCCTAAATACTCATCATTTACTTGTTTGCCTCGATTGGAGGCCGGGAGCAATTGGATGAACTCTTCTGAATAGTTTCATTTTCCTTTCACATCATCATCATCCCCGCTTACCCCACTGGTAGATGCAACACTTACTTCTTTGCTCATGATTCATGGTATAATTTGTTACTAATTAGTTTTCCTTTTCTTTTATTGATATTGGAACAAATCTACTACAAACCCTCACTTTGAATTAGCTCAAATATTCAACCTTCAGCACTGGTAATCACACTCTGGATTCTGGACTGAAATCTTCATTGTTCACTTTGTAGATCTTGATTGTTTTGTTCTCACTGAAAATGAAAAGCACAGATGCAAATTATGTGCTCTGGATTCATGAAAACTGGTAATATGAAATGATAACAGTAATTCCTATTAATGCACCAATCTCTTTTATGGATTTGCAATTCAGTATTTTTTGTCTTTACTCCTGCGTGCTCTGAAATGAATTCTAGCTCCTAGCCGTGGCATTTTGAACTGATAGATGATCAATTCAAATGATGACTTTTCATATAAAAACCTTATTAAATTCAAAAAGATATCAAGATTTTATCTTATTAGCTCCTTGAGAACAACCCAACAATCTTTTGAAACACATTGTCATAACTCCTTCATTCTTATTGGCTATCAACTGTTAAGATGGCACGGAGAAAACCTTATATATAACCTTGATCTCACCACAGTTTCCTTCAGAAAAAAAGCGACTGAGTGATCTCTTTGTTGTGAAGATTTATCCTTAACTTGAGTTTTCTATTGAGACTTAACAACAATCATTTGATCAACCTTCAGATCTATGGCTACCTCTTAATCACTATGTGAGATCTCTTAACTCTTATTCTCTTCGAGACTATGTGACCATAGCTTTAATAATTCATTTTATACCTTATATTTATTTTAGAGACAACGCAACTGTATTATCTCTTTGTCTCTTTAATATTTCCTTTACCCTAAATTTCTACCGATATTACACGACTGTCACACGATCATCTTTTAATCGAACGGTCCGCGTGTAATCTCATTTTCTTTATGTACTTTATTATTTTCAATTGAGAATTTGTGACTACCGTAGATCTTTCTTCTAATCCAATGGTTCGCGTATAATCTCATTTGATTTTCATTTAACTATGGTTTACTTCGCGACCTCATGACTCAAGCAGTCTCCATGTCGCAAAAAGAAATTCTTTACCTTAGATTTACTTAGAGACATTCTGACTAACTCAAATCTTCAAAGGATTAGCCACGTGTCATAATATATATTTATCATCACTGAATATCTGTAACTTTGTTGACCCTTTGACTTTCTATAGTGACTACACGCCATCCATAGGATCTCTTTCTTGTAACAGCTCAGATCTTCTCGCTGAGAACACACTTATATTTAACTGAACTTATCTCAAACCATGGTTCTTATCATGGCACCATGACCCATTGAATCTCACTATCACATTTATATTTTTCTAACTCATGGTTTCTTTCTTGATTTAATCCCAGCCATTAGATTTTCTTTAAATCGGATGACAGTCGCGATATCTTTTCATCTTTTACTTATCTGCAACTTTTCATCTTGATTTCACATTGGCCATAGGATCTTTCTCTCATCTGATGGTAGTCACTTAATCTCTTTAGCTTTAACTTAACCATAGATTTCAAAAGAGATCACGCGACTAAAGGACTTTAACCACCTTCTTGACCTCAATTTCTTTGCGAGACACAACGACTGAGCAAACTTGAAGTCGCTTATACTTTTCTTAACTCAAGAGTTTTCATGGAGACTTTGCGACCACCTTAGGATTTCACTTTTAAATCAACGGCTATCACTAATTCTTAGATCTTTTGACTTAACTCACTTTTCTCTTCGTGATAACGTGACTGCATGAGATTTTAAACTTAACCTTTAAAACAAACTTGCAACTCTGATTACCTTTCAAGACAATGCAACTGAGAAAACTCAAAGTCGCTGAAGAAATTATTTAACTTTGTTTTTTCAACGAGATCATCCACCAACCACGGGATCTAGATCTGTATCTACGGCTTGCGTGCAATCTCACAAAGACTGGAAGAATATTCGCTTTTAAAAGAGACAACCCTACCTAAAGGAAATTACCAAGTCTCGATAAGAAAAAGAATATTCTCAGATTACAAAGAGACTTCATGACTTAAGTGAAATAACATGAAATAAAGCACATGAATTAAGTGACTAGGTTTCATGAAAAAGTAACAACAAATTAGAAAAGACTTGAATGAACTAGGGTTTTTCTTGGATATGCATGGAATTTGACCTAGGGCTTAAGGTTTTTGCACTCGTTCTTGATTTTTGGCTTGAAGATCATTATTTGCAGAGGTATTTTGACAACTCTAAACATGATTTTCAACTTTTAGGCATGGAAATGACTGAGAACTTCAAAAAAATTTAGGCAGACTACAAAACTGGAAATACAACCAATAGTGGCTCTATCTGAGGATGCTTAAATGCAAGTTTAATGCAAGAACCATAGATTTCTGGTTGTAGACCAAGAAAAATACGCTCACAAACCTACTACAAAACAGAAATATACAACAGAAAGAAACACACTTATATACATATATTTACCAAAAAAATTCAACTAAGAAAGGCTTCATGAACTGCCCATGCACTGGCAACTCAAATTCTTGTTTATCCATGTTTTTCAAAATATAGGAATCTTTACCAAAGCTCTGAGAAACAATAAAGGGACCAAGCCATAAATATTCAAACTTATTGTGCTTTCCTTTATCCACTGCTCTTACATTCCATTGGAGTACTAGATCACCAGGTATAAATTTTCTGCTACCTGCTCTCTTATCAAAAAGATACTTCATTTTTTGTTGCAATTTTATGTTCTCTTTCTGACCTTCTCTTCTGATTTCATCAAGCTCTGCCAATTGCATTATTCTGTCTTCCATTTAGTCAGACATTTCTATCTCTTCTTCTTGAATAAACTTGTATACTAGTAATAAATTGTTCATACGCATTCTATACTGTGTTAGGGATTTTTCTTGTATGAATCACAGTGCTTGAAATGACTACTTGAACACCATGCCTTCTAATACTAATTCAGAGACAAGAAAATCCTAATTGTTAAGGACTGGATAAGGTCCTTCTTCATTTTTGAGCTCCACATATACTCAGGCAGGTTTTACCTCTCAAGATTGTTGTTTACATAGTATTTGTTGATGTGGACACTGATTTGCTATGTATCTTTTGTTAAACCAACTTATGAATTACCTTGCAAATAACCAAGCATAACCAGATGCAAGATATAACCATACAAACCATAATCGTAAGCATAACAAGAACCAGTGATACAAGGATTTTCATCCTTCTTCCTTTTCTTATAGGAGGGATAACCTTAGGGATTCACTCTTCAAGGAATCAATAATATGGACACTGTCCTGCTGACATAGGTCCTTACTGAGTTCGGTTTGTTTGTTCTTAGTAACAAAGTATTTTGATTGAATTTGGTTCTGATATTTTGGAATAACTTAGACAAAGATAGATTATCAGATTGATTTCTAGACCAGTGCCTATCCTTTGGGCTATAGAGTCAAATAAGCTAAGATCTCATAGAAATAAAATACAGTTTATTGCCTTACAACCCACATACAATTCAGGTAAGCTGCCTTACAAATTACCCTGTCATCTCAAAACTATTGTATCAAATCCTTAAAAAAAGCAGTATGCTCTCTAAAACTACTTACAAAACTTAGTTCTTTCCTTAAAAGAAACTTGCAAGTAATCAGATAGTTACCTAATAACTAGAATGTTTCAGAATACCTTGTAAACTTAACATAAAAGAGAATACACACAAAAAAAGGAGACAGCAATGGAAGAGAGTAGAATTGCACCGTATATTATTTATATGAACCAGCTTTTCATACATGAAAGATTATACAACATTAAAAGATAGACATAAACCCAGAAGATCTGAATTCTGCAATATATTATCTCCTTTCCAAAAAATGTTCCAACATCAAAGACCTTTAACAACTACAACTCTTTTACTATATATAGGTTTTTGACCATCTTGGAATCCCTTAAGGATGCAACAAGCTTTGGATGGTCAAGGAAAACCTAACCCTAAATTTACAAAAGAGACAAAAAGAAAGAGAGAGAAGAAGCAGTGAAATGACCGAGTCAAAAAAGATATGAACAGATATTTCTTGTTCTTCTCCCGATCTGGCGACTGCAATCAGATTTGTAGATGGTAGCTGGTAGTATTTATGTTCAGTCTGGATAGTTGTGCTCACCTACTCACCTACACTCTCCTTTTGTAATAACTGTCCTTCTTGTCTTGAACAGTGCCATGCCAAGTGTTCACCTTACTCATCATCCAAAATTTCTTCTTCAACTACAGGCTTCTTTTTCTTTGGTGTAGTCATAACTTCCCAAGCCTTTACTTCATCATTTGATGGCCACTTGAAGTTCTGAGTACTCTGTACTTGCACCTTTTTCCTGTCCCATCTTGCATCAGTGATGTTTTTGACATCAAGTAGGAACTTTTTGATATCAGTCTCTGCTTTGAAGGCTTCATCCAATAATTTATTGAATCCTTCTACATCAACATCCGTTCCCAAGAGAAATGTATCTTCACTAGGCATCTTGGTGTCAAACTCACTCTTCCAGGCATCTATAGCCTTTACTTGGTCAT